>OY735142.1:26888959-27488959 GCA_963457615.1 Nicrophorus investigator
AAAACGATTTATTCTCTCCATAAATCTTTGCAAAGTTAGTCATTCATTTCTTGCGCTTATTTCTCTTTTACTTTTTACATTTTACGAGTTTCTTTCTGCTGTATTTATATATAAATAACATAAAAATAAATTTAATTTAAAATTAGATTAATTACAAGTTACAATTAACATTTTATTTTATATCCTCTATTAATTTCAGTTTTAATTAATGTTAAAATAAAATTCTTAAATGAACGACACTTAATTTCGTAATTGCAATTTGGAACATCACTAAAAAGCGCAACAGCTCGAAATAAATTAATTTCGCTTTTCAATTCATAATGTAAATTTAATGTATTTTTTTTGCATGATTTAAATATAAATTAAATTAATTAAAACATGATTTAGACAATTGTAAGAAAATATGTAACAAATAAAAATATACATTTTTTTTTTACAAAGTATAATGGGAATGTGAAAAGTTTTCGCAGTAATTCACATTTATATTGTGGAAAATGTAACTTCAAAACAAAATTAAATTATTCTCGACCGTAAAACTTGGATGCGTACCAGAAACTCGGGTGTAAATTTACAGCGAGTGAAAATTAGGAAGTGCATATTTATTTGTTTTTGTAACTTTACACTACATATTTCCGTGTTTTCCGAGTGCCATGCATTTTCCAATTTGTATAATTAATGCGAATTCTCCTGTTAACTTCAATTTGCTGTGAAACAAAAAATTGGATCATTGAAAATTAACGTCGAAAACAAATTTTAGCTTCATTTAATATTTTTGAAGTAAAGATTCAACAATTTTATTAATAGATGAATACATTACAAAAATATATAAATTTATTCCAATTAACTCATGATTCAGATATTTGTGAAGTAGAGGATTTCACAATAAAATCAAATTTATTCATTATGCAATTCATTTTTATTTCAAATTAAATTTCTATTTATTTTTTATAATAATTTCAAGTATTTTTTTCTTTTATCTAGAATATTTCAAAAAAAAATGACTAGTTTCAATTTGGATTTTTTAAATTATTTTAAGTATTTTCCAATTATTTTGTAAAAAATACTAATTTTCAATTAGAATTCTTTAATATAAGTAATTAGTTTATTTATAACTTTAAAAGCTTGGAATTTCTATTTATTTTAGAATAATTTATAATTAAATATTTTTTTGTATAATTTTTGACTTGGAAATGTGTGAATGAATTGTTGGATAAATTAAAATGTGGTGTGTGCACTTTGGGCTTTGGAATATTTAAGTGTTATCTAATTTAAATTGTAGTGATAATGGTACCAGTATTTGAAGTTGGGAACACGTGTGTGTTGGATACCATTTTCTGGGCAATATTTCGTTTAGGATTTAAATCTTTGAATAAACTCACCGGTAAGAATTATGGCAAAGATTGCGAACAAATGGAGGATCTTCATCTTCTTGGATATATTCAACACACACAAGGAGCGCGCACTGAGGAATTAATTCAAAGTGGATGATGATGATGATGCGTCGAGGTATGAGATGAACTCGCGTTTCCTATTCTTTGCGAAACTTGGTAACTTGTTCCTCGATATTTAGTTTGCTTTAACTGGCTAGAAGTCTTAGCTTATTTACGCGTATTGGTTGCGTGTATGTGTATGTGTGTATATACAAGACACTGGGTTGACACTGCCGCACAACCGTGCTACTAAATATAAATAGAACCGGATTGAACAGAAAAGTGTATGCGAGTTGACTGTAACTCCTGGCGCTCGTTCCGTTCGTTGCGGGCGCATGCGTTCCGAAGGCCAGGACCAAAAACTGGTATGAAAGTCACGGTACAACAACACGACGATGTCCTGGCTCTCTCTCAAAGGAGTCGGTGGAGGAGGAAGAGGAATTGGTGGCGGAGTTTGCAGAGTATCCTGGGGGACAATCTTTATCAATTGCGGTCACGAGCGGTTTCGCTGATTTCATATTCCGCGAAGACTATCCTCCTGCCTCTTCTTCTGCAGTTCACGCACCACCACCTCTTCATCACAACTTAGTCATATACTGAAATAAACTAGGGATTCTTTTCCCTTCTCAAGAATCGCTCAAACCGCAAAGTCTTACTCACCTACCTGTTTAAACTGATTCATTATGAAGTCATCCTCATTATTTCTTTTCAAATTATTATAACACAACGATTATATGCTAATATTTAAAATATTTATTATTACTGCATTCCAAAGACAATTACTTTCATAATCTTATTTTAAAAAAAACACTACTACTAAATTATTTTCAATTATGAATTGGTTTTAATTCAATAAAAAAGTTTTTTTCTCTATTAAATTAATATAAGATTTTTAAATAACTTTTATCGATAATTAATGGAAATAATATGTTTCTACTTAACATTTTTCTCTATATCATCATTATAATACAAAATCTTTTTTATAAATTTTAAATAAATAATAAGTTCTTTTTTACAAATTTTAGTTAAAAACAATAAGAAAACTATATAAAATATTTTAAGAAATCCAAAAAACTACTCAATTTTTTTAATTAGATTTCTCTTTAAAACAATGTTTTTAAGAAAATATTAATGAGAAATTCCATATTATATTTTATTGCATTAAAATTTATTAAACTCGAAAATCAAAGTCGAAATATTGATTACAAAATGAAGTAGTAACATAAACATTTTAAGAACGTTGTGTTTATTTTAATTATTTGATAAGAACAATTAATAAATAAATTCTTGCTTTAAAATGACGTTTCTAAGAAAACCTTGTTGAAAAATATTATAATAAATAATTTATAAATATTTAAAAAAAAAAATCCTAATTTTAATTAGATTATAAAATCTAAGTTGGGTTTTCACACGTAAAGATTGTACACCATAATAATAATAAAAGTAGTTTACATGCAAACCCTTCGTTTCTGGTACGTAACCCAATTACGGTTTTACGATCTAGTTAGATTAGATACAAGTAAAACGCAGGTTTCTACCAAAATTCGACATACATATATTTTCCTTTTTTTTATATAAAAAACCAACAAATATTTGGTTATTACCGCATCCATATCTATTTCCGACATAAACAAACCTGCAACAAATATTTCTTACGTAATATCCTTTAAACTAGGTAATTTTTTTACATTTTTATAATGTTGTAATTTTATATTATTTTTGTAATCATAATTTATAGAAAGAAATAAAATATAAACATATTTCAACAGATACTGTTTTAATCTAAACAATATTAAAAATAAACAAATAATTTTCTGTATGAAATATAAATCATTAATTATTTTATTTTATTCGAACCGAAATGCGCATATAAAAATTATTATAACGTTTGAGATTTGCAGGTGCAGCTGATGATTCGTGACGATTCGCGATTTCTCGTTTATTAATTTTATATGTGTTTATTTCTAATTCAATTAATTTTTATTACTTTTTTATCATAAAATGTGCGAAACGCACTAATTTTTGTACCCAAATAAGGATTGTTTAAACGTGTGCAGCGCAGCTGCAGGTGTTTTATAGCAAAATAATCTCTTAATTTTTATTGCTTTTCTTTATCGTAAAAAATAAATTTTATGTCTGATTTGTTTTAATTTCTATTAAGTAATTAATAATTAGAATATTTACTATTTTCTTCTATTTATAAAGTATTTATTTTAAACTAAAACAAATTGTAATGCTGTTAAATGATTTTAATTATAGAATATGCATATTTATATTTCAAAATTATTGTATTATTTTAAATATTATAATCACAAAGATTTTTTTAAACAATGGTCTAATTTTTTTATTAGTCGCTTCTCAAATGTGCGAAACGCACTCATTTTTGTGCCCAAATAAGGATTGTTTAAACGTGTGCAGCTGCAATTTTGATTGCTTTTTTATTTGTTTGTTTTAATTTCTATTAAGTAATTAAAAATTAGAATATTTACTATTTTCTTTTCTTTATAAAGTATTTATCCATTAAATGTATTACTCTAAATTTTTTTTTAAACATTTATCTAATTTTTAATTACAGTTTTCTCAAATGTGCGAGACGCACTCATTTTCGTGGCTATATAATGATTATTTAAATTTAGTAATGTTTCATTGCATTAAAATTTATAAAACATTAAAAGAAAGTCGAAATATTTCAATTATTTCATAAGAACAAATAATAAATATGTAATAATAAAATGCTCAAACGTTGTACAACTAATTTAATAATGATGTATTGTATTTAACATATTTGAGATTAGTTACGTCTGTTTTGATGATGTCATGTCATTGTGCGTTCTATTCACCCGAAGAATAATAATATTACTGTACGTTATCCAATTACAAGATAATGTGTGTGTGTGTGTGTAAAATAAAACCTTGAAATTTAATGACCGTTCAAAAAAAAATCTGCCTATATTTCAATTTGTACTAGTTTCAGTTCATCTAATTATTAAGCATTACAAATTCAATATTTATTTATTACATAATTTTAAATTAAGTTTTTTTTCTTATATTTTAATGTTTGTTATTTAGAAAGGATGTTTATAAGTAAATCTTGCGAAAAGTCTAAGTTAACAACTGGTAAAAGTTAAAGATAGTTATTACTTCGTATTTCAATTGAGAAAAGTGCTTTTTAGAAAGTAAAACGCTTTATGCTTATTCAGCTTCAGCGGGATCCATTAACTCGACGGATATAATTCAATCCAAAGTGCATATTAGCACGTCCATACGATTATATTGTGCGCAACATATTTTTTTTTATTCGAGAGAAAATTTTCATTTCGCTGCATTTGCGTATAACGCGAATACCTCGTTTATTTCATTTAATTTCTATTTGCTGTGCGTCTCTTGTAAATTACGACCAATTTTCATAATTAATTATATAAAACTGAACGTGCCGCTGCTGATAACAACCCGCTTGCATTGGATTCCGAATCGAATTGAATTTACGTGTTATATGCAAACGAAAACCATTGTTTGTCGCAGATTATCCACCATAAATAATTGTAATTATGAAATTTGCTGATTGTACTTGGAAATATATAGTAAATCGACGAATCAATAGATGGCGAAGTAATTTTTGACATGTTATAAATAAGTTGAACCATAAATGAAATATTTGCAAACAAAAATATTGCATTTTCATCAATATTTGATCACTTATTGTAGCTGTAGCCAATAAATTTGATTAAATTATTAATACTCACATAAATTGCAAATTATAATACGAAAAATTTAAGAAATATCCATTGAATGAGAAAATATGAAGGAAAGTTTCTAAAACAATGAAAAGATGGCGTTGCAATCGTGTACCGTTGACATACTCATTTTGTTAAACAAGTTTGAAAATCTACAAAGTTTATAACAAGATTACTTAGCACTAAAAAGTAGTAAAATCTATGAAAATAATCAATGAAAAATGGAAAAATATTAAGTCAACATTTTGCATCATTACTGGATTATTTAAAAAATTAAATTAAAGGTAAAACTGGATGTTTCAAAATAATTTTGTTACTTTGAAACCTGCGGCAGCTGATGATGATGATTCGTGACAATTCGTGATTTCTCGTTTATTAATTTTATTTGTGTTTATTTCTAATTCGAATATTTTTTATTACTTTTTATCACATTTTATGATAAATGTAAGAAACGCACTAATTTTTGTACCCAAATAAGGATTGTTTAAACGTGTGCAGCGCAGCTGCAGGTGTTTTATAGCAAAATAATCTCCTAGTTTTTATTGCTTTTTAATCGTAAAAAACAAATTTTATGTCTAATTTGCTTTAATTAAGTAATTAAAAATTAGAATATTTACTATTTTATTTTCCTTATCAACAATATAATTGAAACTAAAAAAAATGTAATGTTGTTAAATTATTTTAATAATGGAATATGCATATGTTATGTTTCAAAATTATTGTGTTATTTTAAATAGTATTGAAATAAAGATGTTTTTCAACAATCGTCTAATTTTTTTATTACTCTCTTCTCAAATGTGCGAAACGCCCTCATTTTTGTGCCCAAATAAGGATTGTTTAAACGTGTGCAGCTGCAGAATTAAATTAAAGGTAAAACTGAATGTTTCAAAATAATTTTGCTACTTTGAAACCTGAGGAAATAGTTGAAGTTTGGAAGAATACTAAATGTATCGATCTCAAAATAAATATTTGGAATTGTGAAACAAATATGAAATTTTCCGTTCTACGAACACAAACACATAATTTTCAAACAATAAAATGATGTGATTTCAAAAAAAATACAACAAATCAAGGGAAACCGTAAATATTATCTTTACCGCATTGCGCAATTGGCCGCATCGGTCGAGAGATGATGATAGCCTTTGGAGACCTGGATAAAGCGTGCTTCATAAGCGATTGCTTAACTCGACTCGAAAACAAATTAGACACCATTCAGACGTCTATTATTAATAGGAAATCTCCTTTGATTCAGTTTTTCGCTCCTTTTCGAAATAGCCTTTGGACGTGCGAAACGCGTAAACAAATATATTCGCAAGTCCCAAGTCTAAACTCGCCGATTGATTGAAAAGATTTGTTCTTTTTTTGGAATGGATCTTCGGCGCCTTTAGCGAAACGTCTCTTATCAATAATTTAAGTCAATAAATATAAGATAATGCTTCGGATCATTAGGGAAAACAATCGTAAATATGTACAGTTCTTTATGGCTCCCGTTTAAGATTCTTTTTTTGACTCAATTAGGACGTGTCAAGATGATAAGTATCTGTCGGAACAATGTGCTTTACGAGCGGACTACGAAATTTCGGTTTAATGCTCTTCCTTCATGATCGTTTTATTAAAATCATACGACTTGTCGTCCATCGATGCTATTAATGCGAGTGTTCGTGTGTCTATTTGGGCTTCGGACCTCAAGGATTTCCTTGGAAATTTCCCTTTTGTTGTTTAGCCGATGTCGGCCCCAGTGAGAGTCCCACGCGCTTTGTCATGAATGAATATGCTTAAGTCGAGGAGCAAAGATGTATTGAAAAATCTCTTTCCAGGTAACGTTACAATTACAATTACTTCCTTAACGAAAGTTAGTACATTTAGTTCATTCATGAATAACAGACAAAATACTTTTGCATCTTCCTACATACCTTGAAAAATAAAAGATATTACAGCAGCCTTTCTCAAACTTACTTATATTCATTTTTAACAAATTATCGACCAAAAATAATTGGTAACAATATTAATCAAATTTGATCGAATATTAAAAAACTAATATAACAATTTTGATTTGTAATTCCTTAATTTATAATGGATCTGATAGGGAAAACATCGTTGCAGCACTTTCACTCTTGACTCATTACAAATTATTCTAACCGTTTCCTCAATTATTTACTCGATTTTCAACGTACATTCGATTGCAGCATGATTCATTTATTTACATTAAAAAAGTAAAATCAGATGAGAAAAATTATTACAAATACTGTATTTTTTTAAACTTATTCATGTTTCAAGAATTTATGCAACTATCAGTTTTATGACTACACAACAATATATATATATATTATTTGGTTTATTTTTAAAGATTATTAAGAATTTCTGTTAAATAATTCTTATATTTAGATGTCAATTAATTTAATTCGAAACCGCATTTTTTCATTGTAAATATTTTTGTTTTGATAAGCAATGAATCATAAATATTTGTGAAACGAGTTTCCGTAGTACTTTAAACTCATTAACACGTCTGCAAATTATATAATGTATTATTAGCTAAAAATGTAATATAAAAATTATTTTAGTAACAAATTATTTCTTAATGATGTATTAACACCAATGAAATTGAAATGACATATGTCACTTTTACAATGACGTTAAATTAAATTGTTCTTAATAACATTAACTAACAAAATATTATTACATTCGGATAATTTAAACTGTCAAAACATTAATTTAGATAGGTGACATGTTTATAGAAAACATATTTATTTACCAACTTCATATTAACAAATTATTTCTAAATAAATAAAGAATTAATATCAACGAAATTAAAATGACATATGTCACTTTTACAATGAGGTTAATTAAATTTTCTATAATAACATTAACTAACAAAATATTATTACATACAGATTATTTAAACTGTCAAAACATTAATTTAGATAGGTGACATGTTTATAGAAAACATATTTATTTACCAACTTCATATTAACAAATTATTTCTAAATAAATAAAGAAATTTAAATGACATATGTCACTTTTACAATGAGGTTAGTTAAATTTTCCATAATACAAAATATTATTACATGCAGATAATTTAAACTTCAAAACATTAATTTAGATAGGTGACATATTTATAGAAAACATATTTTTTACCAACTATAAAACAGGATTATTTTCATTATTTCAATTTAAATTGTTAAATTTAACTCAATTGTATTATAATTAATACTTATCCTTATAAGTAATTACTAATTACATATATGCAAGATTTGAATTAATTATGAATAGTTTTTACATTTTTTTTTTAACAAACAACAGTTATTTTAATATTTGGTTAATTACGATTTAATATATGGTTAATTATTAATTAGAACATCATCAAAACTTATTAATCTTGAACATGAATTAATCATTTAGTTTAAATGATATTTATTTATTCAATGAATAAAAATAAATTACTTCCTTTAATATTCAATGTTAATTTTATTTAATCAAATTTTTTAAAGTTTAATTTTTTTTCGGTAATGTCGAAAAATAATACTTTAATGAAAGTAAGATGATTTATTAATTAGTAATTTTGTTGATAATTTTCGTGTAGTTCAATTTTGAATTCAATGTAAATTTCTGTAATATTCAAATTATGCACTGTTCCTATAAGAGAAATGATTATATTTAGACTTAGAACACAATTATTTACTTGTTCACAAAAGGCAAAATAATAACTCACGTTTCGTTTATTTAAGTTTATACGATAAAAGTTTTAATCTGTAAGCATGAGGATATAATAATAAGTAGGAGTAATGCTTAGAATCTGAAGCGGAGCAATTATTTGGAATCCGGACAGAATATAGGCCGGATATATTTACTGTTCGTATCAATTCCAAACAAACGGAATCGTCTTGCACTCACAATGCTGCTTTTGCGGTGGAGAAACCCCCGTGGGGAAACTCGTCTGACCTACATTTTGATGTTTAAATTCCGTATTAATAGTCCGACAGATATTACTAGATATTACTCATATCTGCAAATAATCAACTCTTCGTTCTGCGCGCTCCACGAGAATCTCCATGCTAAAATGTAGGATGGACAGAAACAAACAAAAATGCATTGGAATCTACTTACATTCTTTATATTAAAAATAGTATAGAGGCCATTAATATGCGAACAAGCACTACAGTAAAAATAGAATATTATTCTGGTCCAAAACGCAGATCGGAGATTCATTGATGAAAATAATTTATGTTTGCGATACAAAACAACTTTAAATCTGTTGCAATATTTAAAACAAACAAAAAAACATTATTTAAATTATTTTAAATCAACTCATTCAAAACTTATTAATAATAAACATTATTAAAAAGTAGATACATTTTTATTTATACTTTCTTTAATTTAAGGCAAGAAAAAAGTTTAAATTGAGATTCTTTTAAATACAGATATTAATGACCTTAAGATCTTTCTCTCCAAGAACCGCGTCATTATCGAATAACCCGAATCCGATCTTTGTTTGAGACGTATCCATTATTTATGTAACGAAGAATAAGTTAAAGAAACGTGAATGTTGAATGCAACTTTATACTCGCTCGAAATGGACGGCTATTTGCTTTCAGCTTAGGCTTTTATTTATTTTTTTTCTTCGTTATGTGAAAAACCCCGTAACACATTCGGATCTTTCAGCTATTCAATGGACCGAAATTCCAGCCTTAGTGCGTCCAGTTTCCCGAAATCTCCACGTTCGATCTCGTTGCCGATTTTTATGTTTCCAGTAATCAGGGAAGCAATCACCTGGCCCAGACCATTTTTCATTCCACATTATCTACTGTAGATTAAGTCAACCCATTTTGCATTGTCTAAATTTTAGACGTTAAAAGTACAAATTAACATTAAACTACCATTCCGCAATTATTTTCAAACAAAAATACATTTTTATTTAACATCATTTCTCAGAACACTTTTTCAATTTAAAAATACAGGTAGATTATTTCAGGTAGTTAATTAAGTGTAAAACAGTTAACAGAGAATTAACGACAATTATAATGAAAACGTAGATACAAATCGACAATTAAGAATTTGACTTTATGGTTTTCTCTTAGTTTAGGAACAAATTGTTTTTTTTTTTACTTGATTCCTAATTAGCCTTTAACTTTATCAAATAATCAATTAAAATATAAAGAATTTATAAAATAATGTGAAATTTAAACTTGCAAGAAAATTAATTAATTACAATTCAAATAAAAAGATCAAAATTTTTGAATCGCTTGCAAACTTACAGTTTGTTTTCGTATTGGAAACATATTGATTTTATTATACAAAATTGAAAATACTAAATCTTCAAAAACTAATTCAAATTATTGCAAATGAATATAGTTTTGCATAATTCGTTTTGTTATTTCCATAGTAACATTATTTATTAAAATATGATTACATGCAGATAAATTAAACTGTCAAAACATAATTTAGATAGGTGACATATTTATAGAAAACATTAATTTGTCATATTAACAAATTGAAGTATTAATAACAACGAAATTAAAATGGCATATGTCACTTATATAATAAGGTTAAAATATTATTTCCATGGTAACATTAACTAACAAAATATTATTACATGCGGATAATTTAAACTGTCAAAATTTGCAAATTTTTTTAAATAAAAAACAGAATTAATTTGTGATATTAACAAATGATTTTTAATCAAGTGAAGTATTAATACCAACGTAAATAAAATGACTTATGTCTTTGACTTTTACAATGAGTTTAAAATATTATTTCCGTAGTAAAATTATTATTACGTTCAGATAACATATTAATTTTATTATACAAAATTCTAAATCTACAAAAAATAAATCTTTAAATAATGATTAATTATAATTTCTAATAATTTTTTATATATTTTTTTAAGTAAGTTTACTAAACAGTTAGAAGTATTGTGCAATGTTAATTAATAAATTATAATTAGTACAAAAATAAGATTAAGGTTATTTTTTTTATCTTTTCTAAGAATTGTTTCTGGAGTCTTCCATTTTTCTAGTTAATCTTAACGCAATGATTCATTATTATCTTGAACATAATTGTTGCACAACAAACAACACGCATTTATTTAGATGAGTAATTCACGATGAATTGAAGGCTTTGTGTGCAGCGGTCGCACGTACACTTTTCCTATTCTCTCTTCTCGGGTAATTCAGGTGCTGCAACTTACCAATAATACCAAATGGCCCTCGGCCATCTGTGCATTGAATTGTTCAACAAAATATATTTGTATCCACCCTCGCCGACGGGGGCATCTGTTTGAGGGCAGCTTGCGTCCAAAAATATTTAGCTCACCTCGCAACGCCGGTTAATTGTAATTTTATTTTTGGATAAATAAGATTTTTCTTATTCGCCGTTTCCTGCATCCAAGAAGCTGGGTTGTTTCAGTTTATCCTCAAATATTTGTAGTCGGGCGATAAACGCGACAAGTAGATAGCTGAAGCCGAGTTGAACAAATGTTTGATGTAATGTAGCCAATGGAGATAAGGAGTGTAATAACTTTAAATGCACACAAGATCAATAGTGATATCAATTGTTATCAAGGGAAGCTGGGAGCGTAAACAGATGCAATCGTCTACTTCCAAGGACTGCATTATTATTATTTTTTTTACCAAGGAAGTAACTTAATACAGGTTTTCAATTTTTGGTTGTAGGCTGTACCCACGCAGCTGCTCACATGGAAGTGTGCAGATTTTCCAAACTCGTGTGAGGTAAGGCTTCAAAGGATCAACACACAAAAAAATATATATATAGAGAGAATCGAAGGTAGTAGTTACCTGGATCCTCTCGTTCTCGCACGTTAATTTTATTTTGGCATCAGGTTCTTTACCTAGAAATTCTCGGTAACGGCATGAATAAAACCCGTCTCCTTATTGTGAAGCAAATTTCGTTATTTTTTGGTTTTAGCCAATGTTCCGATTGTTAATTACAAGAGCGATGACTAAATAATATTAATTTTCGAATGCCTACGATATTCATAAACACGATTGTTGTACCGTAACGTAAGCGTAAGAGGTATCGGCATGAATCACATAATGACATAATCAGACGTGACAGTATTCGATAACTTAAGACGCGACCGCCTTCGATGCACGAAGAACCACCCGAAAAAAAATAATCATAAAAAAAAAACCTGACTCGATTATTAAACTCGTCGATGTGTAATTGCGGTTTACACCAAGTTTTTATCAATCGCAAGAAACGTTTGTGTGCAACGTATTTTCTTTTTTGTAAAAAAAACGAAATTGTCATCTTACTTAATATGAAAGTTGTTATTTATAAAAATGATCCAGACAAGCCGCAATGATATCAACTTTCCGGTAAATGTGTTAACTGTATTTAGGGTAAAAGATATTAATGAATAAAGGAATCAAAACATAAAACCATCTGGTGGAACTCTTTCAAAAATATTAATCATAATTATATATAGAAAAAAAACGCAGCTGATTTTGCAGTTACAAGTCATTTCAGTAAATAATTTACAGAAAAATCCGTTACCAATAAACGCCCAATTAGAACTCTTATTAGAATCTTTAAAATCTCAATCAATTTAACAAATTTAACAAAAAAATCATAAAATTTACGATACTTTCACAATCTTTCAAAATAGAAATATTGTAACTAAAGTTTTGTTCAGCGCGCCAATTGTAGAGATGAAAGGTTTTCAGTTTACAATTTATGTTTAATTATTTGGTAAGCACTTTCAGCATTGACATTTAATGGTTAATAGTTGCAACCTCTGAGTGCACTAGTTAGAAAGGTGAGACTTTTTAGAACTTGCTAGGATTTTGAATAATTCATAATCTTTGTATATAATTTGTTAAAATTAAGCGCAAAAATTATTAAAAATATTTATTTTTCAACATATTTTCATACTTCTGAAACACAAAGACTTAATGAACAAATTTTGATGTACAAGGCCTAAAACAGTATTTGCGGAGAGCTTAAAAGCTTACCCACTATTTGCTAATATAATATTTCAAGGGTTGGATTACCCACAAAAATTGTAACGTTCCATTTCACCCCCTCGACGATAAATCCTGTACAAACAAGCCGCATTTTTTGTTGGTACCAAATGTTACATTTACATAAGCCAAAGTTCCCATTAAATCATTATACATCTACAAAAAAAAAATCATTACACAAGTAAACAAAAAATAATGCATAATTTTTGGGTACTGTTTCAGATACGCCTAATCAATAACTACAAATTACATGGGACACCCGGTATATTATATAACATATAAAACTGTTTGTTATAGGCAACCATAAATAAGCAGGTGTATAATATATTGCCGAATACAACTTTTTGAATTTAAATTTAAATTTCTGGTTTATTTTATTATTAACTATTAATTAGTAATTTGTTGCAATCAGATAAATATTATTGTTTTTTAAATAATTTAAATAAAATATTATCAATATTACTAAAATGCACACGACTGAGCAAAGTTCAATTAATGAAATAATCTTAACGTTCTTAATTACCTTAATTTATTTAATAATAATTAAGGTGCTCCAGTTTAAAGTTGTGTAGGATGTAAGCAACAACTACTAAATACTTGTAATTATGATACAAGTACTGGTAATTAATATTGATTTAAAATGCAAAATAAAATTAAAATTTATTAATAACAAAAATCATTGAAAAATTATAAGTCAAAAAAATAATTTATAATCAGTATAATTAAAGTATTTTATATATACCATGTGTTTATGATTGGATGACTATATGCATGCATGCATTTATAATGCAGTTATTCAGTGATTAATTAGAAAATTATGCATTAATGAATCGACGTTGAAAACTGAAGCTGAGCTGAGGAATTGAAGTAGAATTTTCCAATTGTCTCGAGCTCGCTAAATGCTTTCATTAAATTACGCCGGCCATTCGAACGGGCGGGCGTAGGAAACTTCATAAAGTAATTAAACTAAAAACGTCTCGAACGGAAAATACATTCAATTAAACAATTACAATTAAAACCATTGTGGCCAATTTGTCGCAGAGGTTCATCATCTGCTACACACAAGAAGAAACGGCGCTCCAATTAATCCATTTATAAATAGCCCAACTAATAATAATTAACTGCTATCGGTTTCTCTTTTCAAGAGGATTATTTAACATTCGTTATGCAAACGCGATAATTAATTGCGTTTTATCTTTGTGGAGAACGTTATTTTTAAATTTATGTACACATTTTTTTAAATCCTGTGCATAGTCGAGGCGCATTACGTACGTAAATTCGCTGTTTGCAGCGTAATCGGATTTTGCACTTTCCGGTATAAAAATGCTCTTTGGACGGTGTCCAATCCATTGATGATGGGACGGGATTGGATCAGGAGGCTGCAAAGGGGAATTAGTTCAATGGTCGAGAGCGCTCCGTCCAATTATGTAACAATTGGGACACAATAAAGACGGATTATCGCGTGAAAGAGCCACGCAATTGGGAACCCAAAAATAAAACTTAAAAAAAAATCGTTGTATGTAATTTCGCATGTGGAGACGCGGACTGCAGACGCAAACATTGGGACCGCGTGAATTTAATTCCCATAAGCGTTAAAATAAATATTAAAAAAAACAATGATGTCATTTTTGTTTCCGTTGGGAACGACGAATCTCGAAGCATTTCTGAGATGCATTGAGGAGATTTTATGGATCAATTTTTGTATAGGGAAAAAATGAATAAATCTATATGAAATGGGTACCCTAAGAATGGTTGGATGGAAAAGGCGGTTAATTCAATTTGATGTGGAGGTATCTTAACAAAGGGCATGTACTCGCGGCAAATGGACAGTAATTGGTAATGAATAGTTCCTAAGTGACCGGCCCCTAAGTGTAATTTTCAATGATTATTGCTCTCCGAGTCCTCCTCAGTAGGATCCGTGCGTGCCGAGCGGATTGCACACTGCTAAATTATAGTTATCCTTCGTAGTGCAAATACAACAGTTCCGAAAATATGCGTGCCGCCGCAAAGGTTCTCCTTGTCGGTTACCTCGTCGTCGGCGCCTGCTGGTGCGAAGAACAGCTCGAGTTCAAAAGTGTTCCTACCACGGTCAAAGCCCTTGAGAACAACACCGTCCTATTACCTTGCTACCTCGAGAACGCAAACGGTAATTATTACTTTACAACTAGACCATCAATCAACACCCTCAATATTTACCTGATAATACTCAAAATAAATTCCACAATTATCTTATTCATAAATCTTGTTTTTTCCACATAAAATAAATTCAGTTTTAACATGAAAATTTTCTATAATTTATATAATTATATGTTCATTAAATTTACTTTGTCGTAAATATAAAATAGTGTATAGTGTATGAAATCGATAATATTTTATATTACAACAATTATACAAATATTTAGTCTACAAAATAAAAGATTCTGTACGGAAATCTATTATTAGCAATAATTATATTAAACACATTTTGAGTGTATTTTATAAATAGTAACAGTAACGTGTGGAGTCTCAAGACGTGTAGTAAAACCTAAGCATAAATTACCATTTAGTTTTGTTAAATCTCAAAATCTCTCACTCGATTTTTTGTAATATTTTAAGTTAGTGAACAATATTTAAAAATCAAATTTGAAATTTAAATTTATAAAATCAGAATTATTACGAATTTAAAAAAAAACAACAACTAAATGGTTGAAATATATATTAAACTGGATTTTAAACTAATATTATACAAAATTAATTTTATGAACCGAAATTGTGAAATTATCACTAAACTTATTATTATTGGAAGCGGTAAATTGTCTTTTTTCGTCATAATGCAGCCGCACCATAAAACTTAATCGACAATTAATTGGGAAATTACCAAGTAATTTTCTTTTCTTCCTGCGGTCAAAATGATAATTGAGGTGTAGGCCTAATTGAACCGGAAATGCCTAAGCCCCAAACGGAAATGATCCACACTCGATTGATCGCTTATTTGATCCTTACCTTTCATTATGGTTAATTAGTAGAATCTAATCTTATCAAGTTAGGAAAAAAACTAATTATAAATTTTAATATAATATTTGTAGAATATCTTTAAAAAGAATATTTGTTATTATAATACTAATTTTCGAAAAACTTTAATTTAACTCATCATTTTAACTCATTCATTTCCAAAGAATAATGTAATGTAAGTAAAAATTGCAATATATACTAAAAAAATATTGATTTGAGCTGAGATTAAGCTAATTGTGTTTGTAATTTATATAATAGTTTATGTAAAAAGCGAAATTATATAAACATTATTGCCAGATGGGATTTACTCGACGAGAGTGAGATGGTACAGGGATGGAAAGCAAATAGCGGATAGCGGGCCGCCACCGGTGATGCCTCCAGACAGATTCAAGTTGTGGGGAAATGGGTCTTTGGAGGTGTACAAGGTGAAGCCCCAGGATACCGGAGAATACATGTGCGAAATCGTGAGACCCGCTCCGCTCGGAGAAGCTAAGCAAGTGCACGCCATAGAAGTCTTACGTAAGTCCTCTCAAAATTAAAGCACGTTTTCTCATTTAACAATACGTCAACAATGTCTTCAGATGCGCCCTCGGTGGAACCGGATCCAATCAACGGTTTCCTCGAAGTCAAGTTGGGAGAGGAAGTCCGCATATCCTGCAAAGCTTCCGGCGTTCCGCATCCCATAATCAGTTGGACATCTAAGGTTTAAAAATAACTGTTAATTGTCTTAAAATACTGAAGAAATACATACTATTTATATGAATATAAGAAATGCCTTTATAGTGTTGTCTGTATATGATTGTAGGGAGAAGACATGGAGTTTCTGGATAACAGAGAGATGTTAAAATTCACAGCTTCCGATCGGCAATTGGCAGGAATCTATGAATGCCGTGCTGCCAATGGTGTCGGAGAACCGGTCACGGCACAAATCGAATTAAACATAATATGTAATGAAACTGTGGAAAACCTTTGATGAATCGATAAAATCTTGAGCAACTTTTTTTTTGTAGATCCACCGGAATTGATGACCACGCGTTCTTGGATCCACTCCGCACCTGGCCTAAGGGCGCAGCTGGACTGTAGGGTCTCCGCAGATCCTCAAGCCGTAGTCACCTGGCTCAAAAGTGAAATACCAGTAAACTTGGATAGCCGAGTGGTCTCTTTAGTCGACGGCGATAAACACTCGTTGCTGATTAGAGATATCCAGAGAAGCGATTTCGGGATTTACACGTGCAGAGCTTCGAACGATCTCGGTCAAGGCGACGTACAAATACAATTATCCGGTACACTTTCATGCATCCATAATATGCTATATTTGTTTAATCTAGATTAATCAAGATTTAAAAAATATAAGTAATTTAAGTTTGATACAAAATCGAAGTGATTTAAAGTGCAAATTCTTCAAAATTCAATGATTTTACTAAAAACGTTGACGAGTTGTTAATCATTATTAATATGTTGCTAATAATTTTTCTTGTTAAATTCAGTTTGGAGACTTAATTAATTAAATATTTTTTCTTTATTTCAAGTCCTTTATTATTTACAATCTTAAGAAATATTCAGTAAATTATTTTCGCTTGACAATTGTCCATTCGTTACATAATATTTATACAATTCAATTACAATTTAAGCTAAATTAGAGAAGATTTAGTTGTTTATGAAGTATCAAGGTTCTGTATTTAGATTTTCAATTGGAACATTTAGATGTTTTTATTAATATTGACATTTTGTTTCTCAATGTTATCAGTCCGTTTTCCTATATTTGATGTTATATAAATTGTTAATTGCATTTATTTTTAAGGTGTTCCAAATCCCGGGGTATTTAAGAGAACAGACGAAAAGAATCTGGAATCAAAAAATTCGTATACGCTGATTTGGGAGGTGGACAGTTACACGCCGATCATCGAGTATAACCTTTGGTTCAGATTGTACAGACCGCAATCCGGACTGCACAGACCCGATTGGACGAAGCTGACAATTCCAACGGAACACTCGACGAACTCGGGTCCGATGTATTCGAAACTCTACACGATAAAAGGCCTTAAGGAAAAAACCATCTACGAGGCTTTACTCGTCTCGAGGAATCGTTACGGATGGTCCAAACCTTCTCCAATTCTTCGATTCGCCACCGTCGGCGCAGGTGACACAAGTTTATACAACTACATCACCGTCTTCGTTCTCCAACTATAACTGCTTGTCTTTGCAGATCTGAAGGAGGAGATCATCACTCCCATGCAGGTCGAAACGGAAAACACGATCATCCCATTGGAAATTACAACTGCGGCAAAGAGCGCATCGCCACAAGCAAATTGCTTCTTCATCATCGTAATCACTTTGTACATTTTGCTGCAATTGAAATAAAAGGACTCGCCGTTGCCATTCATAAAAACTCTTTTATTCATTTAAAAAAACGAACAACACACGAATAAAAACGAATACAGCGAATTACGTGAGAATCGTAGCAGCCGGTTTCTCCTCGAAAACCAAATTTGATTCGTGGATGATGTAACTTTTGTCGTCGTCGTCTCGCTTAGCACGACAAAGGACGAGATTCATTAAGAATTGAATTAAAGTATTTATGAAACCTAGAATTCGACGATTATTTAATGCAATTTCGTTGCTACAATCGTGCGAACCTGAACAAACGTAGATTCCTCCGATGACAGAACACAGCTTGGCTAAAAACATCCCTAAATGATCGCGCTCTTGGCTAATCGTTACTCTTAAGGCCGCTACATCGTATTTGAAATATATCCCTGGCATTCCGTGACTCCCTTTATTATGATCTATTGGCCGTGTTAACTCTTTAACACTATATTGGTACGTGTCGACCGACGTCAAAAAAGTTTTAACACTAGTCGGAACAACTTCTACAAAATATTGATACAGAATCATATCTGAAAAAAATAAAATGAACGCAATTAATCATTTGCTAAATACTATCCTGAAATATTCTCACTGTCTTTTGCTATATATTCATCTCCTTCTAAAGGATGAATGATGCCTGGACTGGCATCTCCAAAACTCAACCTATCAATGCGATGAGTGAAATTATAATCTGTATCGGACATAAATGCACTTATATGAATATGGCCCCTAGGTAATGACAAACTCTTTCCCGCTGTTATATGGAAGTTTCCAGCCACCTTATTTAAGATTAATGATCCATATATCCGACAAGCATCAAAAGGCCTATTTGGTATTACAGTTCTAGCTGGCATTTCATTGAACATCTGAGAAAATCTTCTTTTCCACAGTAAATCCTTAAATTAAAAGGTAAAAAGAAAATAATCATTAAAAAAAAATGAAATTACCTTAATAGCATGATATTCCTCTCTTAAATATGAATTGAAATGTCTCTTGCTCTCAAAATGTATCCTCTGATTTGGAGACAATTCATACCAAGTGCTTTCCTCCTCCAATTGACCAAATTTAAAAGCATTTTGATTGGTTGAATCTAAAATGTCAGCCCCCAAATCTGCAACAACAAAGTCATCAATTCAAGCCAACAAATAACAGGCAATTACTCACTGTTACAAGGCATGGCTACTGTAATATCAACATTGATCTTAAGCTTGCCATCAAAATCTGTGTCAGGTGAGAATCGATACACAAATTTGCTATCCAAATAATAATTTATCTCCGAGTAAATTAACCAACCTATTACCAGGAAACTGAAGACTGACACTGCAAAAACAAACTTTTAATATGCTTCAAACTAATCCAATTGGATTCTGAATTAACCAACATGTTCCACCAATTGATGAATGCTCTCTGTAGGTGTCCTCAATCTTTGGGAATAGATCCAGTTCTTTCACTTTTGTTAATTTTGAACCTCTGTACCTTATAACTATCTTTTCCTTTTCCATTTTGACGATTTCTTTTTAGAAAAAAAACATAAATAAATAATACTGTTTGACAATTGGACACTACATCAACTACATGTATGACTGATGTGTCCAATTTGTGGTAGACCACCAACCTAACACCTGAAGATATGACCAGTGTTTTTCAACATTTTTTTGATATGATTTTCCCTTACAATTTCCCACCCAATTCGATCCCAAATAATTACATATCATTAATTATATTATAAGATAATAATTATAACTTCTGATATTGTAATAGTTAGGATTCTCTATTTATATGTTGAAGAATAATCGAGTAAGCGTGCGACTATCAAATATTTTTTTAAATAAATAGCAACTTCAAAATAATGTCGATCTATGACTATTTTGTATAAATATTATCAATATTTGTGTAGAAAGTGGTAGAAAGCAACGAAGATGAGTGACGAAAGCTTGAATAAAGCAAGCGTAAATGGTAGCCATACCTCGGCAGCTTCTGCGACTTCTGCGATGTCCACAGAAGGAGAAAAAGATGTGGAAATGCTAAAGGACGTGACCAAAACATTCGCATCTCTTCGCAGGAAGTCGAGAGCTGGAGGAAACATGTCCACGTTGACACAAATTGAAAACATCAGAGAGAAAATGGTAATTTCGTTAAGAACTTTGTAGAACTTGAAAAATTATTAATTATTACGTAGGCTAAAGCAAAAGAAGATAGAACCGCGAGAGTTATGGGATTGCAGTTGTGGCATAGACATATCTGCGATATGGTTGCAATATTCTTGCACATAGATTCCAATGAAGTGGTGGAGGGAGTAGCAGACGATCCAAACTTTGTTAAATCACTGGACAACTTCCTAATGGAAAACGGCACGCAATCAGTAATATTTTTCTATCAAGACGAAGAACCGCCTTCCATTGGTATAACTCGTATCTTAATTTTCAAACATTTAAATTATAATTGGTTATTTTTTCAGATACTGGTCGCTATACTCCGCAACTTCCCAAAGATACAGTGATGAAAAGAATTACAATTGGAAATGCAGCGTCGAATACGTTCAAAGAGCGAGCCGTGGTCGCCTACCGAATCCTAAAAGAAAAGGCTATTGATATGAGGAATATTACTGAAGTAACTTAACTTGAATGGAATAAATATAAAAGTTATTGAAATTTTTATTATTTAGGAAGTGTTTTTCTGCACAATGAATGTCCAAGATCACAATGGAAATGTGGTGTCTATGGTGTACGAAATAATAGATAAGATTATTAAACCGAATTTGTTGATGTCCAAAGATTGGGGCGATCTTCCAAAGACGGAAGCCGGATTGCAAATAAAGAAGGATTTCCTTGGAGATTTTGAACATTACTGCAACTTCCTCGAAAGTAAATAAAATTCAAATAATTCGCACTTTGGTTTTAACAAAATTTCTTTGCATTGCAGCAACCAGAATTGATCTTGATGGAATAGTCAAATTTACTTACAACTACGATTTCTACAAATCGACTTTCTCGTCATCCGTGATGATCAAATCGGCCGTCGAGAAAATAGAGGTCGTCCATCAAGTTGAAGCCACTGTGCGGTCATGGGCTAAGGTCATGGAAAGGGTACGAAATTATACATATTTTAGTTTCAAACTTGTCTTATCGGTATTTTCGTAGGTTTTGACTCAATTCCAGCAGCTGAGACGAGAGGATGAGTTTGTTGGACCTTTGGTGGAGATCGAATATTGGAGAAGGCAGTTGGCCAGGTTCACGAGTATAGTTGATTTCATCAAGTCCGATGTGTGCATGATGCATTTGATGCTTTTGAACCAAGCAAAATCTAAATTTTTAAAGGTTTATTAGATTTATAAAAATCAACAACAATTTTAATAATTAGCTATTGTAGTTCTGGCAAATTCAAGATAACGCAGTGACTGATGCACGGAATGAATGCCAAGATAATGTTAAATACTTGTACGCTTTGGAAAGATATTGGGAGCCTCTATACAGATGTGATCCATCTATAATACCTGATCATCTTCCTGCTCTTTTATACTCTATTCGTATGGTTTTCACCACTTCTCGTTACTACAACAATACAGCTAGTGTAACAGCGATCTTGGTAAAAGTGTCCAATCAAATGATCTCGAGCTGTCGTAAGTTTCTCAATTGCGACGGAACAAAAACCGTTTGGAATCAACCTCGAAATGAAGTCATGGACAAGTTTAAGGTATTTACAAAAAAAAACTAATTGAAATTTATAAAATCTCAACATTTTATATTTAGATATGTCTTGATCTGTACTTGAAATACTACCAATGCTTCAAGCATATCTTAGCAAAAATGGAGGAAATGGGTGAGCCTCCATTCGATTGCTCCGAAATGTACGTTTTTGGTAAATTCGAAACTTTCAAAAAACGCATCGAAAAGGTATTTTTACTATAATGAGTTTATTTTTTTCAAATTTATTTATTTGAATTTTATAGATAATTGATGTATTTGAGACCACAACTAAATATTCAGTTTTGCAATCAAGCACAATTGAAGGCATCGACGATTTTGCAACAAAGTTCACCAAATTTTACATGACCATCTCCATTAAGAAATACGATGCTTTGAATCATCGATTGGCTACGTTCAACACGGATTACACCGAATTCAAGCAGAACGTCGTGGATACTGAGTACGAACTGGAGGAATACGTTGGGACTTGCTTGGAAAATATGACCGATGTCGACAATATCTTGAGACTCCTGAAGCGTTTTGAAAAATTAAACTTAGATTGTCTTCATTTGGATGAGCGGTATTTGGAGGCTTTGGAGATATACCAATCGGAAATTGAGGATCTTAGGGATAAGTATAACGAAGATCGACAGACGCCACCGATTCCAAAAAATATGCCGCCTATCAGTGGAAGAGTCATATGGATTAGACAATTTTATAAGCGCATCGAAGAACCAATGGATATTTTTAAAGAAAAACGAAGAGTGATTAGTTAACAAATTTATTAACTTTTTTTTAATGTATGAGGTTTTAGGTGATGCGACATAGGAAAGCCCAAAAATGCATACAACTGTACAACGCTTTAGCTACAGTTTTCGTTCATTACGAGCAAATCTACCATCACTCTTGGTTCGAAAATTTACATCAAGTATATAAATTCCAACAGATAATTATTATAAAAAAAATAATTGTTGTTGCATTAGGTTCGAGGTGGACTGAGCGCACCAATCCTGATGAAACATCCAAAAACCAGAAGGTTTATCGTTAATTTCGATCCTTATATTATAGAAGCTATCAGAGAATCTGAGTACATGTATAAATTAGAATTAGGTAAAGTAATAAGTAAATTAATCTATAATTTCAATTACAAATTTTGATTTTGCAGAGGTACCCGATTCCGGTCAAATCATCGTCTTCTGTCGTGACAAGATATTAAAGTCTTACGAGATGATGAAGGCCCTAATTAAGCGTCACGACTATATCAGACAGACCATACCGAAACTGTTCTTTCCGCTACTCAAATTAATTCTCATCAAAATGGAAAACATTTTCATGCCAGGTTTTTCCTCGATTACCTGGACTTCAATGAAAATCCCGCAATTTTGCGATGAAGTCGGCGAGTTCTTGGATTTCATAGAAGTCTTTGTCAAAGAAGTATACCATTTAAATATTGCATAAGTATAATCTATATTAGCTTTGTGTATTTAGGCGTCGGATATCAAGGAAGCTAGGATTGATGAAGTTGTTGACGGAATAGCACAATTGATCCTTGTTCATTTACCTGCAGATCCTGTGCCTCCGGATGAGTTTCTTCGATTGAATCAAGCGCATCGTGAACAAATAGGTCTTTCTTTTAAGATATTTTGGTAACAAACATAAATTGAACTAAATTGTAGTTAAGGAAATCGAATTGAAATCTACGACTGCTGAAAAGGCGGTAATGGATTTGATCAACAAGTTCATGGCTTCAATAACCG
Organism: Nicrophorus investigator; assembly: GCA_963457615.1. Lineage (NCBI taxonomy): Eukaryota > Metazoa > Arthropoda > Insecta > Coleoptera > Silphidae > Nicrophorus > Nicrophorus investigator. The sequence goes on from OY735142.1 coordinate 26,912,904, forward strand.
AGCCCGAGCTGCAAAAGGGCAAATTCGATTGGCTCGATCCAGATAAAGTTCTTAGACCGGTTGGGTCTTCCTCTAAACTGGTGATGTCTGATGAAGATGAGGCTTTCAAAGAAATCGATAGAAACCAAAATTTCGATATATCCCTAATACACAACGACTGCATAGAAATGTTCGCTTACTTCAATATGAGTATGACTGATGCACTTGTAAAATGCACCAAAACATCATTGGATCAAATTAAGAAAAGAGCTGCATCGACGAGGTACTTCTTGTTAATTCTTAAGACTTCATATTTTCTCAACCGTTTTTTTAGTTTGGAAGATATGTTAGCCAATAATCCTATAATGAAAACTAACATGGAGCTGCATATACCCACAAATATGATCAATCCTGAATTGGACGAGATTCAGAATTACTTCACTTTGGTGCTGAACAACATCATCGATACTCACACGGAGGTAATTCAATGGGGTCAGAGGTACGCCCATAAGAAGAAAACTTTCAATATATTAGAAGGGGATAAGAACCATACTAGCTCAGGTTACAATAATTACTATCAAACCGTTTCTGAACACAAGGAAATTGTTCGTTTATTCATGGGACTTCAAGGTGCAATGTATCTTTTAAAGCCAGACGTGTTAAAGCTACTCGAGGCAAGTTAATGTTTTTGATAATATCGAAATTATATAACATTGATCTTGTTATAATCGCAGAGCTACTTAGCGTATGCCTATCTCTGGGCTGAAGACCGTGAAGATCAAATAAACGACTTTTGCGAAAAGAAACCGTTGGTGGTTGAAATTGCAGAAAGGTTTAAAGCCTACGACGATAGGGCAGCAAAAATAAAAGCCCTACCTGAATTTCACAACATTGGGGCAGTGCAAGTGTGCATGGGTTAGACATAATTCTTTAATAAAATATTATTTAATTCTTTGATTAACGGTTTATTTAGAGAACTTCAAGCTTGGTCTATTGGTGGAATCGGATGCATGGAAACACAGTTTAGGAAAGAATTTAGGAATTAGGTATAAAGAGAAACTCATGGAAATGGTTGATTTCATCAAGGCCCAAGAGAAAGTCTTAGCAAAACCCATAAAGGATTTAGATGATTGCCGGTATTCCAAAATATGTCTTCTATCGATAGCAACATTACTAATTATGATTTAGCTTGGCGATGAGTTGTCTACAGCGTATCAGAGAAAACTTTATTGATATGGACATGGATTTGGGGACGATGGAAGAAGCATACGCAACATTCCTTCGTTTCAAGATCGACGTTTCTAAAGAAGACGTTGAACGCGTCGACACCTTGCGCTTCAATTTCACCAACATGATTAACAACGTGAGATTATATTATTTCTACATATATTCAAGATAATATTTTAATACTGAATTAGGCTAAAATGGTTCAAGAGCAAATTAACAATGTACAAGGACCACTACAAGATGAGCTCACCGAAGGAGTCAAGATGTTTGTCCAGGAGGTCATAGATTTTGATAAAGATTACGAAGCAAATGGACCGATGATTCCAGGCTTAACTGCAAGAGAGGCCAGCGACAAAGTGCTCTTGTTTCAAGCACAATTCGAAGAGCTGTGGCGTAAATTCGAAATGTACAGTAGCGGAGAAAGATTGTTTGGCCTCGAAGTCCACGACTATCCGATTCTGCACCAGAAGAAGAAAGAATTCAATTTGCTTAATAAACTGTACGGTCTATATCTTACAGTTAATAACAGCATAGATGGTTACTTCGATATCCTCTGGGTGGACGTTGATACTGAAGTCATTATGACTGAGCTGCAAGATTTCCAAAACAGGTAACAATTAACATCCACATTTTGAATTGTTTGTTATTTGAAATCCATTCAAGATGTCGCAAGTTACCAAAAGCTATGAAGGATTGGCCTGCATTTTTGGACCTAAAGAAGAAAATTGACGATTTCAACGAAACCTGTCCGTTGTTGGAGATGATGGCCAACAAGGCTATGAAAGATAGACATTGGAAGAGAATTGCGAATGTTACAAAGTACAACTTCGATATTGACTCTCCGACGTTTGCTCTGAGGCACGTCATGGAAGCGCCCTTACTTAATTTCAAAGATGATGTTGAGGTACGTCAAAAATAATTTAATTAGTTTGCAAAATTTAGATTGAGTTTTATCATTCCAGGATATTTGCATCAGTGCTGTAAAAGAGAAAGACATTGAAGCAAAGTTGAAACAAGTTATTGCGGAATGGGCTATAGTAGATTTATCCTTCGCCGTATTCAAAACGCGTGGTGAACTATTGCTGAAAGGTGCAGAAGCTGGTGATATTATAGCCTTATTGGAAGATAGCTTAATGATCATGAATTCGCTGTTAAGTAACAGGTATATATTTAATGCAATATTAGATTCTATTATTATTAAGATTAATTTAGGTACAATGCTCCGTTCAAAAAAGAGATACAAGTTTGGGTGAACAAGTTAGTTAACACATCAGAGATTCTGGAAAAATGGTTGATAGTGCAGAACCTGTGGATATATTTGGAGGCTGTTTTCGTCGGTGGTGACATAGCAAGACAACTTCCAGCTGAAGCTAAGAGATTCAGCGTATATTTATATATAACAAGCAATTGATTACATGACAAATAAATTAATTTAATTGTAGGGTATTGATAAATCTTGGGTAAAAATAATGACCAGAGCACGAGAAATCCAAAACGCAGTCGAATGCTGTACTTTTGATGAAACCATGATGCAAATTCTACCATACCTTTTGGAGCAATTAGAAACTTGTCAGAAAAGTTTATCAGGATATCTGGGTAACAAATTCTACATTAATTCACATATTTTCCAACAATTTAAATGAATTTATTTTCTCAGAATCCAAAAGATTGTGCTTCCCAAGGTTCTTTTTCATTTCGGATCCGGTACTTTTGGAAATCTTGGGACAAAGCTCAGATCCGCAATCGATTCAACCGCATTTACTCAGTTTATTTGACGCCGTTGCCAAAGTTAAATTCGATAAGAAGAAGACTGATATGATTTTGGGGATGAGCTCAAACTTGGATGAACGTGTTTCTTTTGAGAAACCTGTAGTCTGTAGCGGAGGCGTTGAAATCTGGTTGAACACTCTCTTGGCCACCGTAAAAGATACTGTTAAGAATGTAATAGCTGTAATGTCGCAGTGCTTCAAAGATCCCGAATACGATTTCATCAAAGGTTTTGTAACAACATGCGGACAGGTAATAAAGCAAGCAAATATTTTGATGTAACTACTCACATATTATATTGAAAAGGCCGGATTGGTTGGTATTCAAGTATTGTGGACAAAGGAATCGGAGTTCGCAATTAAAAGGGCGAGGGTGGATAAGGCGATCATGAAAAACACCAACAAGAGATTTCTGGACTTGCTCAATTCCCTTATCGATCTGACCTCAAAAGATTTAACGGTGCTGGAACGTATTAGATTTGAAACGATGGTCACAATTCACGTGCACCAGAGGGACATCTTTGATGATATTGTCAAGCTAAAAGTTCGTTCGTTATTGGATTTTGAGTGGCAGAAACAAGCCAGATTCTATTACAATGAAGAAAATGATGACGTGATAGTCAGGATTACTGATGTGATTTTCCTTTACCAAAACGAATACCTAGGTGTTACAGAACGACTTGCAATAACTCCGCTCACTGACAGATGTTACATTACACTTGCTCAGGCTATTTGTACGATATATATATTATTAATATTAAGCCTACTTTTATTTATTGGTATTTATTAAATAGGGATGAATATGGGTGGAGCTCCTGCTGGTCCAGCAGGTACAGGAAAAACTGAAACCGTAAAAGACATGGGACGGACATTGGGAAAGTTGGTCGTGGTCTTCAACTGCTCAGATCAAATGGATTTTCGTGGTTTAGGTCGTATTTTTAAAGTACTTATAATTTAATTCATAATCACAAAAATCTAATACTTAACTTTCAAGGGTTTGGCACAATCCGGAACTTGGGGTTGTTTCGATGAGTTTAACAGAATTGAACTTCCCGTGCTTTCCGTAGCTGCGCAACAAATTTACATAGTCCTTCAAGCGAGAAAGGAAAGAAAAACTATGTTTATTTTTACGTATTACGTTCATAACTAATTAATTAATTTTAAACTAATTAAATTTAACTTATGCAGAGATGGTGACAATGTGTCGATGAACATGGAATTTGGTATATTTTTAACGATGAATCCTGGTTATGCTGGACGTCAAGAGCTTCCTGAGAATTTAAAGATTATGTTCCGATCCGTAGCCATGATGGTACCAGATCGTCAAATTATAATCCGCGTGAAGCTTGCTTCCTGCGGTTTCAAAGAAAATGTGGTCCTTTGCAGGAAGTTCTTTACATTATACAAATTGTGCGAAGAGCAACTGTCGAAGCAAGTCCATTACGATTTCGGCCTGAGGAACATTTTATCGGTATTGAGGACTCTGGGAGCACAAAGACGTTCTCATCCAACGGACACTGAAGAAACCATCGTGATGCGAGTGCTGCGCGACATGAATCTCAGCAAGTTGGTCGATGAGGATGAGCCACTTTTCCTTTCGCTGATTGAAGATATGTTCCCCGGTATAAAACTCTCAGCGCATTCGTGGAAAGATCTTCAAAAAGCTATTAACAATCAATGCGAAGAGATGAGTTTGATCAATTATCCCAGTTGGAATTTGAAAATTTTGCAGCTGTACGAAACTTCGTTGGTAAGGCATGGATTGATGGTGATGGGACCCACTGGAGCTGGAAAAACTAAATGCATGCATTGCTTGATGCGATCCCTAACGGAAAATGGTTTACCTCATAAAGAAATGAGAATGAATCCAAAGGTATGACATTCATTTACTTTTCTTTAATAATACAAAACAATACATTTTTTAACTTTATTTTGAAAAGGCAATAACAGCGCCTCAAATGTTTGGTAGATTGGACGTATCCACAAATGATTGGACTGATGGCATTTTCTCCACGCTCTGGAGAAGAACTTGGAAGGTGAAGAAGTCTGATTTTGTTTGGTACTATTATTTATACATATCTGCAATTATTGACAATTAATCTTAATATGGTACTAAGGCTTGTACTTGATGGTCCCGTTGATGCTGTTTGGATCGAGAATTTGAACTCCGTGTTGGATGATAATAAGACTTTAACATTGGCTAACGGAGATCGAATAGTGATGGCTCCAAACTGCAAATTAGTATTCGAACCAGATAACGTGGACAACGCCAGTCCTGCAACCGTGTCTAGAATGGGGATGGTCTTCATGAGCGCTTCAGTCCTTCCTTGGATGCCCATTCTAGATTCGTGGCTTAAGACGAGATCGTTCCAAGAGACCGAGATATTTAGACATTTGTTTCACAAGATATACAATGATATTCAGAACTTTCTCATCATGCGACTCAAGCCAAAAATTATTATCAGAGAGGCTCTCTACATAAGACAATGCTACGATGTACTGGAAGGAATCCTGGATACGGAAAATGATATCAGTATTGATTTATGCAAGTAATGTTGTTGTTGGATTAATTTCGTGGATATTGTATATTTTCAGAAAATGACAGACATTTAGAAAATCTGTTTCTATTTTCTGTCATGTGGTCTTTGGGCGCTGCTCTCGAATTGGATGATCGCGTGAAATGGGAAGAGTTTGTAGTCACGCATCCTTCCAGATTGAATTGGCCCAAGATACAAGAAAAAGAAACTATTTTTGAATACGTTGTGAGTATGGAGGGAAAGTGGGAACATTGGTCTCAACGTGTAGAACACTTCTTATATCCACCTGATCACGTACTAGAATATGCAAGTATTTTAGTACCTAATGTGGACAACGTGAGGACGGCATTTTTAATTGAAACTATAGCCAAACAAAATAAAGCTGTCTTGCTGATAGGTTAATTAATAGCAATTTTTAAAACCTCTATGGAAAATCTACTTATACATAATTAATTTTAGGTGAACAGGGAACTGCTAAAACAGTGATGATCAAGGGATTCACAGCAGGTTTCGATCCAGAATTTAAATTATGTAAAATGTTTAATTTCTCATCAGCCACTACACCCAACATGGTTCAAGTATGAACATTTCTATTTTTAATATTGTTCATGTATTAAGATATTGATCTTTGTAGCGTATCATTGAATCGTACGTAGATAAACGTGTTGGAACAACGTATGGTCCACCAACAGGTAAAACCTTGACGATCTTCATCGACGATATCAATATGCCAGTTATCAATGCATGGGGAGATCAAGTTACAAATGAAATTGTACGGCAACTTATGGAAGGTGGAGGTTTCTACAGTCTTGATAAACCTGGAGACTTCTCTGCAATTCTGGACGTACTTTTCCTGGCTGCAATGATTCATCCAGGTGGTGGACGAAATGATATACCTCATCGCCTGAAACGACACTTCTGCATCTTCAATTGTACATTACCAAGCAAAAATTCCATGGATCAGATTTTTAGTAATATTGGTGAAGGGTACTTCTGCATAGAGCGTTTCAACGAACTGATCGTGGAATTCCTACCGCGTTTAATCCCATTGACTAGAAATATTTGGCAACAAACTAAGACCAAAATGTTACCTACACCTGCTAAATTCCACTACGTCTTCAATCTGCGAGATTTGTCTCGAATTTGGCAAGGAATACTGACCGTTGAAGGTCTTGAATGTCAGAATCTTGTGTCTCTGTTGAAGTTGTGGCAACACGAATGTAATCGTGTTATTGCCGATAGGTAAAGTTATATCATTTTTCATTGTATATCTATTTCATTATATTTTTTATAGATTTACAAACGAACAAGACAGAGAATGGTTCTTGATGAACATGAAACGACAAGCGTCTATCGAACTTGAAGATGTATTTGATAAACATTTCAATGATGAAGAATGTTACTTTGTCGACTTTTTGAGAGAGCCACCGGAGGCAACCGGCGATGAGCCTGAGGATTTCTCTTTTGAGCCACCAAAGATCTACGAGGAGCTTCCGAGCTTCGAAGTCCTGAAGGAAAAATTATTCTTCTACGAGGGACTTTACAATGAGACAGTGAGAGGTGGTCAAATGGATATGGTATTCTTCCACGACGCGATGGTGCATTTAATGATTATTTCTCGAATTATAAGAACGCCAAGAGGTAACGCCTTACTAGTAGGCGTGGGTGGTTCTGGAAAACAAAGTTTAACAAAACTGTCTTCGTACATCGCCGGTTACAAAAATTATCAAATCCAATTGACCAGATCTTATAATGTCAATAACCTCATGGATGATATGAAATATTTATACCGTGTCGCTGGTTTCGAAGGAAAGGGAATAGCTTTTATATTTACCGACAACGAAATCAAAGACGAAAACTTTTTGGAATCCATCAACAATGTGCTCAGTTCCGGAGAGATAGCCAATTTATTTGCAAAGGATGAATTGGATGAAATTCAAACTGATCTAATACCAGTGATGAAAAAGGTTCATCCGAAAAGACCACCGAGCAATGACAACCTTTATGACTTCTTTATCAACAGGGCAAGAAACAACCTTCATGTAGTTCTATGCTTTTCACCGGTATTTTTTAGCATTAAATATGATAATCCCATGTAATTCGATATTTCTAGGTGGGCGAGAAATTTAGAACACGTGCCATGAAATTCCCTGGTCTCATATCCGGTTGTACCATGGACTGGTTCTCTAAATGGCCTATGGATGCACTAATAGAAGTATCGCGGCACTTCCTGAAGGATTTCGAAATCATATGCACGCAGGAAATTAAACAGGAACTGATTTACATGACAGCAGAAATACAGGACGGCGTTGCGGAGACCTGCAGCAACTATTACGACAGGTTCAGGAGGCAAACATACGTTACGCCGAAAACTTTCCTGAGCTTTTTGAGCAACTACAAAGTTCTGTACGAAGAGAAACTGGATGCTATAAATGTCCTAGCGATGAGAATGAAAACTGGACTGACAAAGTTGATCGAGGCTGCTAGTAGTGTTAATATACTGAAGCAGGAGTTGGTAGTTAAGAACAAAGAAATTGCCAAGGCAGGAGCAGAAGCAAATGTCGTGCTAGTTGCAGTCCAGGAATCACAGAAGATTGCCAAAAAGTTTAGCGACGATGCAGAACTATTCACGGCTAAAGCAGCAGATTTAGTAGATACTATCGATGTTGATAAGGAAGAAGCTTCTAATAGATTGCAAGCCGCCGAACCGGCCTTGGAAGCAGCCGAACAAGCTCTAAAGGTAATGAAAATCAAATAAGAATATCACAATTTGCTCTAATTCAAAAATATTTCTAATTAGACAATCAAAGCTGCTGATATAGCCACAGTCAGAAAATTGGGTAAACCGCCGTTTCTCATTATGGTCATTATGGATGCTGTACTTTTGTATTTTAAAAGAAGATTGGAACCTACACAATATGACGCTGAGAAGAAATTCCTTGTCACTTCTTGGAGCGAGTCCCTAAAAGTAATGACCGACACGAAATTTCTTAGTAAACTGCAAGATTATCCGAAAGACACGATCAACTCAGAAATGCTGGACCTCCTTATTCCATACTTCGAATTTCCTCAGTATACTTACGAAGCAGCGAAAACAGCTTGCGGTAACGTTGCTGGTCTTATTTCTTGGACCGTAGCGATGGCCTCGTTTTACGAAGTCAATAAAGAGGTGTTGCCCCTGAAAGCCAATTTAGCAAGGCAACAAGTGAAGCTTGACAAAGCTAAAGCAGAACTGGCTTATGCTTTAAATACTTTGCAAAAAACTCTAGCCGAAGGTTTGGCAATTCAGATGAAATACGATAAAGCACTAGCTTTCAAGAAAGAAGTGGAGGATGACTACACAAAGTGCAGGACAAAAATGGACGCAGCAACTGCTTTAATCGAAGGTTTAAGTGGTGAAAAAGTGAGATGGACCGAACAATCTGCTCAGTTCAAAGCGGAAACGGAACGTCTCGTTGGTGACGTAATTGTCTTGACAGCATTCTTGAACTATACAGGACCATTCAATCAAGAATTTCGCATCAATATGCAAACCGAATGGGGGGATCGACTGCTCGAAAAAAAAATTCCCGTTTCTGCAAATATCAGCGTGACAGATAGTTTGACTGACACCGCAACCGTAGCTATAATAAAGATACATCATTCTACTATTTTAATTGTTGTATGTTTAGGTTGGTGAATGGAATTTGCAAGGATTGCCCACCGATGAACTATCAATTCAGAATGGTATAATCGTAACGAAAGCTTCCAGATATCCATTGCTAATAGATCCACAGAGTCAAGGGAAAGCATGGATTCGAAATAAAGAAAAGGATAACAGTTTAATCGTAACCGCTTTGGCTCATAAATACTTTAGGAATCATATCGAAGATGCCATATCATTGGGAATGCCAATGCTTATCGAAGACGTCGGCGAAGAGTTGGATCCGGTGTTGGATAACGTGCTAGAGAAAAATCATATTAAAATAGGTACCACCTATAAAGTAAAAGTAGGTGATAAAGAAGTGGATTTTATGAAAGACTTCCGCATGTACATCACTACGAAATTAGCAAATCCTTCTTATACACCGGAAATATTTGCAAGAACTTCAGTGATCGATTTTACTGTTACCATGAAGGGTTTAGAGGATCAGCTTTTAGGACGTGTAATCTTGAGTGAAAAGAGGGAGTTGGAATCGGAACGAACAAACTTGATTAAAGATGTAACTGCAAATAAGAGGAAGATTTTAGAGTTGGAGCAGAATCTTCTGTACAAATTGACGACGACCCAAGGATCACTTGTAGATGATGAGTCTGTTATCGGTGTCCTGAATATAACCAAATCCACTGCCACCGAAGTTAGAGAAAAAATCGATATTGCAAGGGACACAGAAATCAAGATCAACGCAGCTCGTGAAGAATTTCGACCGATTGCAACGCGCGGTAGCGTCTTATACTTTCTAATCACATCAATGGCAATGGTCAACTGCATGTACCAGACATCTCTCGTTCAATTTTTAGAAAGATTTGACCTATCCATGTTAAAATCCGAGAAGAGTCCCATACAATCTAAGTATAATTTCCTTTTTTATTCCACACTTGATGAAAATAAAAATATGTGTGTATATTTTGCAGGAGAATTAATTTCATAATTGAATATTTGACATACGAGATTTTCAAATATAAATCTCGCGGTCTATACGAGGTTGACAAATACATGTTCGTTCTTATGATGTGTTTGAGGATCGATTTGCAGAAAAACCACATAACTCACGAGGAATTTCAAAATTTTATCAAGGGCGGTGCCGCTTTGGATTTAAACTCTTGTCCGCCGAAACCATCCAAATGGATCATGGATCTGGCCTGGCTAAATCTGGTGGAATTATCAAATCTTCGACATTTCCAATACATAGTTACACAGATCACCAACAATGAGAAGATTTGGAAGGTGTGGTTTGATAAGGACGCTCCAGAAGAAGCATCTATACCTGATGGTTATAATTCTCTAGATACCTTTCGAAGACTATTACTTATCAGGTATATTTTATTCATATGTGTATTGTATAAATATAGAGATTTTGTTGCTTTTGATAGGTCAATGTGTCCGGATAGAACTTTAACTCAAAGCAGGAAATATATTGCTGCTTCTATGGGGCAGAGATTTGCAGAACCAGTAATTCTTAATATGGAGATCATGTTGTCGGAATCGAGACCATTGACCCCAATGATTTGCTTCTTGAGCACCGGCTCCGATCCTACTCCTTATATCGAGCAACTTGCTAAAAGAGTTGAGAATAAAGTCAAATCGATGTCCATGGGCCAAGGACAAGAAGTTCACGCTAGAAAACTATTGCTGAATGCTATGAGCGATGTAAGTACCGTACATTTTTTTTGTCGGATTACAATGTTATTAATAATAATATCTCAGGGATTCTGGGCTCTACTGCAAAACTGCCATTTGGGTCTCGATTATATGGAAGAGGTTTTGTTACAAATGCTGGAATTGGAACGAAATCAAGGCGAAGGAATGCATCCTAATTTTAGATTATGGATAACCACAGAAGTTCATCCTAGTTTTCCCATTGGTTTGCTGCAGTTGTGCATCAAATTTACTAATGAACCACCGTCAGGTTTGTATTATTAATATGCTTGAAATACAGAAATGTAATTGAATGTTATTTTTGTGTCTAGGTATTAAAGCTGGTGTATTAAGGACATACACTTCCATGAATCAAGACATGTTGGATTATTCAGACCAACCTCAGTACATTCCCTTGGTATACGCAATATCCTATTTACATACCATAGTGCAAGAGCGACGTAAATTCGGACCACTTGGTTGGAATATACCATATGAATTCAATTCAGCAGATCACTTGGCCAGTTGTATGTTCATACAGAATCATCTTGAAGATCTGGATCCAAAACGTGGTCTCAGTTGGAGTACAATTAGGTGATTTCAAAAATGTAATTCATATTTTCTTACTATTCTATAATGAAATCTAACATACTTCTGCAGATACATGTTGGGCGAAGTTCAGTACGGCGGTAGGGTCACGGATGATTACGATAAAAGATTGTTGAACACCTTCGCCAAGGTCTGGTTCAGCGAGAAAATGTTTGCTGATGACTTCAACTTTTACAAAGGCTACAAAATATTAAAGTACAAGCAAGTTAATGAATACATGGACGCAATCGCTTTGTTCGCCACTATCGATCCTCCGCAGGCCTACGGTTTACATCCCAACGCTGATATAACGTATCTAATTTGCAATAATATCAATCTTTGATAATTACGATTTAAATATCTTTAAAGCTATCAAACGAACAGTACATCAACAATGCTGTCTACGATACTCTCAATCCAGCCAAAGGAATCGGCTGTAGGTGGAGGTGAAACACGAGAAGGAAATGTGGCGCGTCAAGCAAATGAAATGTTATCTAAGATGCCCCTAGATTACGATCCATTTGAAACTAGAGAAAGGTAGATTTAAACTTAACTTTAAATCGTATGCAACGAATTTTATAATTGCTTGTGTTCGTAGATTGAAGTCTATGGGTTTGCTAAATTCATTGAATATTTTCCTGAGGCAAGAAATCGACCGAATGGTTATTGTAATCCAACTGGTGAGGACCACTTTAAAAGACCTGTTGCTTGCTATAGAGGGAACTATAATTATGAATGAAGTAATGGAATTGCAATTTTGGTGTATTTGAAATCTCATGTTTTTTTTTTAATATTTGTTTTAGGCTTTGAGGGATGCACTCGATAACATCTACGATGCTTTGGTGCCAACAATTTGGAGGAAAGGGTCGTGGGCTTCGAGCAGTTTGGGTTTCTGGTATACCGAATTCATTGAGCGCGATTTGCAGTTCAAAACGTGGTGCTTCGGTGGACGACCTCCTTCATTTTGGATGACAGGATTTTTCAATCCGCAAGGTTTGTCTTCGTTTCTAACATTATAAGAAAATAATTATTGAAATAATGAAAACTAGGGTTCCTGACTGCTATGAGACAGGAGGTGGCTAGGGCTCATAAGGGCTGGGCCTTGGATCAAGTGAGTCTGCACAATGAAGTCACGAAAAGCATCAAGGAGGAGATTAAAGTGCCTCCAGCGGTATACGAATAACAACGAATCAATACAATGTCATTGAACTAATATCTAAATACATTGCAGGAAGGGGTATACGTGTACGGATTGTACTTGGATGGAGCCGGATGGGATCGAAGACATTCTCGACTCACGGAGTCCATAAACAAGGTTCTATATACTCTCATCCCCGTGGTGCACATCTTTGCCATCTTCTCCACCGCCCCCAAAGATCCCAAGTTATATACCGTAAGATTGTAACCAAATTACTCGACTCGACTTAATCTCCATAAATCTATTCTTATTGACAGTGCCCCGTCTACAAAAAATCCAATAGAACTGATTTGAATTACATAACTCCGCTGTGGCTATGCTCTATAAAACCTCCGGAGCACTGGATTTTGAGAGGCGTTGCTTTGTTGTGTGACATCATGTAATTTTGAATATATTTTAATAAATTTTATTCTAGTTTTGTTAACATTTGAGAGACTCAACATTACTTAGCAAAAAGTAATAAAAATATTCTAATTTGCTATTGTTATTCAATTGATACCTTTAAGGCAAACATTTTCAGAAATGGTATTACCGATCCCTGAAAATGATCTTTTTATTCTAATCCATCTCTATTCCAAAATCGGTATAGGTATGCAACTTAATTCACTCTATAATCTTATAGTCTACACTTTGCAGGTATAAAGTTTTGTTGAGCCACCCTGTAGATTTGCCGGATATTTAAAAATCGAACGCTGTGTGTGGAAAGAGTGGGGATAGTTTAGATTCGATCCATTGTTGCATTCTGCACTGCTTATCATTTGCTGTCTATCTGTCAAGTGCATTATTTGCAATTCATCGTCAAGATTTCGTCGTCACAGCAGGAAAACTCTTCGTCGACCACCATGGTTTGGCTACCCCTCGAATCCAATCCAGATGTGAGTAAATCTGCCGTTTTCCAATCGCAAATTTGCTAAATTTCTCTTATTTTCTAGGTTATGAACAAAGTAAGCAATGACCATAATATATCCAAACAAATCAATGCTGCAAGCCACAGTAATGGATGAACCCAATGAAATGAGCATTAGTAGATATATAGATTGAAATATCCATGCATTTCACTAGATGACAATATAATGTTTGTTATTGATTTTAGTTCTTGGAAAAGATGGGTGTTTCTTCAGCCTGGAAACTTATAGATGTGTTTGGCTTGGATTCTGAGGCATTAGCCTGGGTGCCCAGACCTGTGCTCTCTGTAATTTTACTGTTCCCATGCAGTGAAAAGGTGCCACTCTGACATATTCCCTAGAATCAATTAATGATTAATCTATTGTTACAGTACTACGAGTATTCACTTATTCAGCAGAAGGAAATTGAGCAGAAAGGCCAAGAGGTGTCTCCTGATATTTTCTACATGAAACAATTGATTTCCAATGCTTGTGGCACTATTGCACTCATCCACAGCATTGGAAACAACATTGATAGGTATTGCATATTTTATAACTATATGAAATATTAATTTGCTTACAAACTACTGCTGTATGTTTAGATTGGATATAAGCAATGATATTGTCAAGTCGTTGTTTGCGGATGCAAAGAATTTGTCTCCAATTGAGCGCGGTAATTTACTTCAAACTGCTGCGGTCGGGCGCGACGCTTTGCATATCGCCAATATGCACCAGGAGTTAGCCAAAGAAGGTCAAACTGAAGTAATAATAATCATTATAACTAAATTTAATACAGATATTAATCATTTTAACGTTGCAGTTGAATCCCAATGAGCAAGTGAATCATCACTTCGTAACTTTCGTTCACAAGGACGGGATTCTGTACGAGTTGGATGGAAGAAAAGAGTTTCCTATCAATCATGGAGCCACAACTCCTGATACTCTCTTAGAGGTTTGAACTGGTTTCAATTCATTTTTATTTACTATTTTTTCTAACTCAATTATATTTGCAGGATGCCGCCAAGGTATGCAAAGACTACATCCAAAGGGAATCCGACGACGTCAACTTCACGGTGATGGCGTTGACCGCAGCCGAATCTTAAGTTCTTTCATCGTCAGCATCTATACCAAAAGCACTGCTTCCTTGGTGTGCCATCTACTTTTACAAATTTTGCTTCAGAAGGAAATCTTCGAGAAACGGGCACTCGCATTTCTTGATTTTGTGAAAATTTTTAGTTCTTTCGGCTTCGCTGTCCTACAGCCCAATGGAGCTATGCATCTAATTATTCATTAATAATTTTTATATAAATATATATTTATTACATAGCAGATGCACGTGCATTCGAATTATTTTTACTTATTTAATATTGAGTATGTTCATAAATACATGATTATATACTTTGATAATAAATATATTATAACTAAATACATTTTACTTTGCTTTCCGATTGAACCAAATCTAGTTGGAAAATTAAATTTCCGACAACCACTGAAATACATAATGTTATGTAATCAGCAAAAACGCAGGTGTTATTCATTTACTAATCTTAATACTAGCATTTACTTCTGTAGAATTAAAATAAACAATGGTTTAATATAGTAAACAAGTAACGTGTAGATCCAGAAAATGCAGATAAAAAGGCCGGCCGGCCGGCGTATTCACATCAATGTGACCTTGCCCCTTCCAAATTGACCTCGATGCGATTCTATATATAAAGGTACCTATGTATAAAATGATGTTCAGTCCAAAGCAGTTTTTGCTTAACGCGGTCGCTCGTCTCACAGAAAAAGTAAAACCCGTAAGTAGAAAACAAAATAATTATTAACTAAGAAACCCTACAGCATTCCTTTTCTTCAATTCAATTATCTTAATTTGATTTACAATTATCATTTGCAGTACTCGAATTGCCGGTTTAATTAATAAAAAATAAACTATTCCCATTGACGTGAGAAAGCTAAAGTCACGCGATCAAATTACACTTAATAATAATAGTACCTAAAAGAATTAAATATAATATATAGGAATTATGTAAGATTCATTATCTTTTTATAAAATTTTAATGATTTAACTTGTTTTCGTATATGAGAATCGTACGTAATTATTTAATCTACGTTGATCCTACAATTGGTTTAAGAGGCAATGAACTGCAAGAGGCGTTCGCTTCTTCGATTCATAGAACGTCGCGCTGGCAAAATTCTCGTCGTATTACCATCTAAATAAAATACCCTCACCCATACGTGACAAAGCGAAAAGATAAATTCTGAAATCTTATCAATTTATAAAAATATTAAAATCAAACAAAATAATGATAAGCGCGCGTCTTATGGAAACTTATGAGAACAATATTTGCTTTAAGTGTTTAGTTTATTGAAATCGTACATGCATTAATGAAGGCAACGTTCTCGAATCAATTGTGTATACCCACTCACCTAGTTTTGATATCTTATCTCATTATAGAGATAAATATTGTTATACAAGTTTAAACTCAATCATTTTGCCAATAAAATTGTTGATTTATTTACTGTTGAAAACGACAAAATACAACCTTGAAGTTAATGGCCGGTTAAGACAGAAATCTAATACATACAGTCTATAATTCAACAACTAAAAATAGAACAAAATCATTTTCTAAGCAACGAATTATGTTAAATTATATAGTTTAGATAATTCTAATTTTAATTAATTGAGAAATGAGAAAAATATAAATGTGTTTTGATAGAACAATTTTTGAACTATTGCACTTTTCCGTTTGTAAACATATTATATAAATAACAAGAACTTTCCAACTATTTGGAAATGTTTATCAGAAAAACATGCATTGAAATACAATACGTGTACGATAGAATAACAGCGTGAATCACACAAACTTAGTCAGCGTGTAATTGAATCTCATTTAGATTATCCAAGCAGCAATTGTGGTACCGCAATTTGTTTCGCTTTAGGTCTCTCGCGCAGTTTCCGATGTTAAATAAATCGTTTTAAAGCAATTCCGTTCATCACGAGTAATGTCTTGAATGATCGGTCTGTTCCATAACCGTTTATATAAATACGTTTCGTTTAAGCTTTCTTAACGAACGCGAATTATTTATAATTGGGCAAAAAAATGAGTAAATAGAGGAGGCTGCTACTGAAACATCAATTAAATGAAATGAATATGTCAGATGAAGGAGTGGCAGAAGATTTTTATGATGGGTACACTATTAAGAGGAACCATAAAACCACGAACATCTTCTCATTGGAGGGTTGAGAACGCAATTTGCTAGGAATGGGCGTTTAAATATTCGTTTGATTTGCAGAGGCATCCGGAATGGCTCCAGTCTACAAGTTAACTTATTTCCCGGTCAAGGCTTTGGCCGAACCGACCAGATTCTTGCTGAAGTACGGTGGATTGGAATTCGAAGATGAGCGTTTCGAGCGCGAGCAATGGCCCCAAATCAAACCAAGTGAGTTATATTGATTGTTAATTATCTGCATTGCTAATAATTAATCTTTTTTTTTGTATTCCAGCCATGCCTTTCGGCCAAGTCCCGGTGTTGAGCGCCAAGGGAAAGCAGTACCACCAAAGCATCGCCATGGCTCGTTTCTTTGCCAAGCAAGTGAAACTTGTTGGTAGCGACGATTGGGAGGATCTGGAAATCGACTCGATGGTCGACACTGTCAACGATTTGAGACAGAGTACGTTTCCCACTATCAAATAACCAATTGGTTATAAACTTTTTTTGTTTTTGCAGAAATCGCTTTGTTCTCCTACGAGCAAGATGCCGCCATCAAGGAGAGCCGCAAAGGTCCGCTGATGAACGAAACCGTCCCATACTACATGGAGCGTTTGGACAAGATCGCCAAGGAGAACAACGGTCATTTGGCTTGCGGCAAAGTACTATACTCTAATAAATCTTTAATTAATTCTAAGTTACTAATCATATAATTTTCAGTTGACTTGGGCTGACTTTTACTTCGTGGCCCTTCTGGATTACCTCAACTACATGACCGAGTCCGACTTGACAGCCAAATACGAGAACTTGGAAGCCGTCAAGAACAACGTGCTCTCCATCCCGGCCATCAAGGAGTGGATCGAGACTCGTCCCAAGTCCGATCTATAATTTTCTGCTTTCCAACTGCGAAACGTCTACTTTTAATATTATTTTTTACATGTATTTCGTTCTGCTTCATTTTAATGATGTCTATTTACATTTAGAAAATGTAATGTCCGCGCTATAATAAACTATATTAGTAACAATTGTAGATTTTTTTTTATTATACAAAAACCTTAAACTTACTATTTATAATTTCCATAATCATATGAAATAACGGAATATATCAAACATATTAGTCTTACAAATATTGCATTTTTAGAGTTTCAGTATTGCAGAATTTAATTAAAAAAGATGAATCTAATAAGAGAATGCAAAATTCGCTTGTAAATTTCTCAGTCAATTAGTTTTGAACATATTTGAAATAATAAATTTTATAAAATTTATTATTGCTAACAGATTAAAAAGAAAACATGAGTCACTTCAATTTAACGCCACATTATAAATCTAGCATAGCGTTTCTCTTTCTTAAAATGTCTATTTCCAATTTCTTTATTTGCACATCCAGCAAATGAAGCTTCCTTTTAGAAATATATTCCAACTGTGCTATCTGCAATTTCTTTCTGAAATACAACCTTTTCAAATGTTCACTGTTCTCTAATCTCCTACTGAAGTTCTTTCTCTTTCTGTGAAACATTTTATCATCATAGGAATTTGTCAATGTTGAAAATTGCTCATTTAAAAATGCCAGCCTTTGCCCATCAGACTCTGCTGGAAGCAGATCCACCTCAGAATTATCTCCAAGTTCTCTCTGAAAATGTATAATTATTTGTAAGAGCAAAATAATTATTATCTTCTGTTACTTCATCCAGAGCTGCTTGTATCCTGATAATTTGAGGGTGGTCCAATTTAGATGAATACATCTCTGTCTATAATGCAAGTTAATTCTATTTAAGTGCCATCAATTTTGCAGTATTGACTTACATTTTCAAAACCTATTCCTTTTCGAGCTTTTCTCTTCAAATTATCATACAGTGTCTTAAGTTGATCTACTCTGCGCTCAC
This sequence comes from Nicrophorus investigator, assembly GCA_963457615.1. Taxonomy (NCBI): domain Eukaryota; kingdom Metazoa; phylum Arthropoda; class Insecta; order Coleoptera; family Silphidae; genus Nicrophorus; species Nicrophorus investigator. Next base: position 26,931,517 of record OY735142.1, read on the forward strand.
CAGAATCAGCTTCTTCATTATACTTACCTGTTATTTGCAACCAAGTTTGATTCTTCATGCGGACTGTGGATGCATCTGTTGCTTTATTATCAATAATATGAGAAAATCTAGATGAACAATATAGGAATAGTTTGGGTATTAATTAAATTTATAATTATTTTGCTGTAGAGAACATTCTTATATCTAAGTAAAGTTTCATATATTTGTAAAAGTAAAAATAATTTTGTATAACTTACTCTTTGACCAGTGCAAGCAAAAGACATTTTTCTCGTTCACTGTAATTGCGAGTACGGTTTCTTTTACCTTTATCCATTATCTAAAGTTACATATAAAATCAACAGTAACTTTCAGTTAAATAAAATGTTTCAATAGGAAACGTCTCGTTAACTTAATTTATTTAACAGACCGTTAAATCGGCCATTAAGCCAACTCCGCAGCACAACTGTTATACAACTATTGCAACACTAACCGTGCATACGAAGTTGTATAAAAGAGCGTATGGAAAGTTAAAATTGTAGATAGGCAAAAATTACTCAGGGATACAAATAAAGTCACATAACAATAGAAAAAATAACCCATATGTTTATGATTTTCTTAATATTGTATTTTTTAGTTAGCAAAAGTAAGCACCATTCTTATCTTACAATTCAACTTCTTAAGTGAATTATTGCAGTTATTTGTCGAAATTTGTTGTGTAAGTGATTTAATATTAAATAATGGATTGGTGGACACAGAAACCATCAAGAGATCTCAATTGCAATATAGATAAACCGGAGAACTGTTTCACTTTGCACAATGATAGAATCAGGTCCCCAGATTCCACAAATAAGAAGAAATTGGGATTTAAGCAGCTGGAGATAATATCGAAGAAGTCAACAGAAGATGTGATACTTGAGTTATCTAATGAGAGAGCAGCTCTGAAAGCTTGTATGGAAAGTCAGCTAACACCAGAATTCATTGTGATTATTGTGAATACATTTGCAACCATCTCTGAGTCCAAATTTTCAGATAAAAAGTTGAGTCTCTATACTCTATTTATAAATGAGATATTCATACGTAGTTTAGAAAGTTTCTTGAATAAGTCATATCTTTGTTACAATCAACAATCCAAATACTCGAAGGTGTTCAAAGATAAGCCAGAGGAATTTTGGAAAAATTTGTTAGTGTGTGTCAATAATGTTATTGACTATTTCCCAAATCACTCTCAAAGAATTGTACCCTCTTTGATTGATGAAATTGAAGGTAGTAAAAATGTATCAAACATTTCTGATGCAGTTATTAAAGCATTGAGAACAAAATTAGATGGTTTAAAGGATTTAGTTCTTTTCAATGATAATGTAGAATCTCCAAACAGTATTCTAGAAGTTGGTATTTATCCTACAAGTGATGAACTTATGAGTGATTATATACCTTTCATCAGGGAAAATATAATTAAAGGAAGATATAATGATGTTAATCATTATATAGATGTTCAGTTTAGATTGATGAGGGAAGATTTTGTTAACCCAATCAGGATAGGAATCTGTGATTATGATTACAATGGTATACAAAAAATTGAAATTTATATGTAACTTTGTACATTTCCATTATTTTGTAGGTAGTTGTCATATAGATGTTTTTAGAGAAGTGAAATTTCTTCATAAGGAAGCCTCTAGGGCTTTGCTGGGCTATTTAGTCCATGTCCCAAAAAGAAGGGGCAATGATAAATTGAAGTATGGATCTCTTGTTGGATTCACCTCTACTTCACTAGATAAATTATTCTTTGGAAAAGTTATTGATACCAAAGTGCAATATCAGCATTTCACTGAAGTTGTTGTGCTGTTTGAGGATGAACTCAATATAGATTTTGAGTGCACTTACACTATGGTTCTTTCTCATGCCTACTTTGAGCCATATTACCATGTACTGAAGACCCTGAAAGCGTTTAAATTAACCGAGTTTCCTTTGAAGAAGTATTTGGTTGATGTTAACTTTACTCAAGAATATCCCGACTACTTGAAGCCGACCACTATTTATAATATCGCTGGTAAAAGAGTAACTATTTGCAATATGGATTGGCCAATTATAGAGACTGAATTAGATGATACTCAATTGAAAGCATTTAAATATGCGCTAACAAATAAATTCAGCGTCATCCAAGGACCTCCGGGCACTGGTAAAACATTCGTAGGTCTGAAGATCATACAAACTCTGATACAGAACAGAGGGGATTGGCAGTCGAGCGGACCGATACTCGTCGTTTCGTATACGAACCAGGCGTTGGATCAGTTCCTAGAAGGAATTTTGGAGTTCACCGATCAAATATTACGAATCGGCGAGCAATCTAAAAGTGATAAGTTGATAGACTACAATATGAAGCAGCTAAAGAGGAAGTATAACGTGGACTACAAAAAGAGGAAGCAAATTGATAGAGTGAACGATCTTCGAGATGAACTGAACCTGCTGTATTCTACGAAGTACATGATTTCCAAAGGTACATGCATCGTGCGTTTCTCGTGCTTCGAACAATTCCACTCGAGGTTCAAGCATAGCTGGTTCAGGAACGCCGAAGACGAAGACGATATTATCGATTGGTTAATGGGAGATATTGAATCGATGTACGGTGAAGTCATATGGAATGATAGCGTGATCGACGATGTATTGCAACAATTCGAGCCGAGCAATCGAGCATTCAATCCGCAAGAGTCGGATGATGAACTAAAGTATGCTGACGATTTTGCACCGGGCAAGAAGAATATGTATAACGAGCAAAATCCAAACGTGGTAAGCCTTCAAGATATCTGCCTCAAAATAAGATCGCTCAACGATATGATTGGCAACCAACACAAGTTTACTAAAGATTGCGAAAAGTTGTATAGCTCATTGAAAACGTACAAATGTCTCTTGGTAAGCATATGATAACAATGTTATCTTTATTACTGTAACGCATATTCAATTTGCAGTTACTACTGAATTCCTTGCCTTCGGAAAAAGTTAATCCCGAGATGCGATACTTTGATCTGGATAGGGCATTCGTAATGACCGGAAAACAGCGCTGGCAGTTGTACAATTATTGGGTGAAGAAGTACGAAGAGCTTTTGAATGAACAAATCCATTTGCTCGAAGCAGACTTTGCAGTTTGGGCCAGAGAATACGATGATTTCAGCGAGATTATAGACACCTCTGTAATGAAGCAAAAGCTTGTCATCGGGATGACAACAACAGCCGCTGCTCGTCGCCAGAAGACTCTCGAAATATTGCAATGTCCTATCGTTGTAGTCGAGGAAGCTGCGGAAGTCTTGGAAGCGCACATAATATCCGCTCTGTCGAGTAACTGCCAACACCTGATTTTGCTCGGTAACTATTTTAAAGTAAAACCACTATCTAGCGAATAAACGATATATTTTAGGCGACCATAAGCAGCTAAAGCCGAGCACTGCAGATTATAAAATAGATAAAGATTTCAAGTTGGGGGTGAGCCTCTTCGAAAGAATGATTAAGAACAATGTTCCGTTCCAATGCATGAAAGTCCAATACCGAATGCGTCCAGAAATAGCGTCCTTGATCTGTCCGATGATATATCCCGATTTGCAAAATAGTGCTAAAGTCGAACTGTACCCAGAGATAGTTGGAGTCGCAAAATCCGTGTTCTTCATCTCGCACAATCATTTGGAAAGAAAATCGATCGATAGCAGCAAAGAGAATCCTTACGAAGCATCGTTCTTGATAGCCCTTGCTAGATACCTAGTTGCAAATGGATATTTAGCTAAGGATATAACTATTCTCAGTACCTATCAGAAGCAGATGCAACTCATCGGTAACGAAAAGAGAAAATACGGTGAGATCAAAGACACTCGCATCACCTGTCTGGACAACTTCCAAGGAGAAGAGAACCAGATTATTCTCTTGTCTTTAGTTAGAAATAACCAGGAAGGTAACATAGGTTTCTTAAACCAAGAAAATAGGATTTGCGTAGCGATGTCGCGCGCAAAACAAGGCCTATACATCATGGGTAACATGAAGCTTCTCTCGGATAAAAGTCCAGTAAGATTATCATATTGATACATTGAATCATATTAAAACTTTATTTTTGTTAATAGCTTTGGAGAAAAATACACAGCACATTATCGCAAATGCGAGCCGTTGGTACGGAACTAGAGCTAATTTGTAGGAAGCACGGTAACAAGAAGAAGGTGAAATACGTGGTTGATATTCAACAACGAATTAAAGGATGCGAAGAAAGATGCAATGAGATTCTATCTTGTGGTCATTCCTGTGATAAACTCTGCCATTATGCGCCTCATGATAAAAAATGTAATAAGATGTGTTTTAAGTAAGCTAAGCTTATATGGGTATAAATATATAAAATATCTGGTATTATAAATGAAGAAATACTTTAGTTACAGCCACTCCTTTTCAATTTAGGCTACCAAACGAACACAGGATACAAAGATTATTTTCGTACCGAGTATACAAAGGAAATTAACTTTTCTTTAATTCAATATTTTACATGATTTATATTAATATTAGATTAAATCTTATTTAGGTAATTGATTTTTAAGTAAATAGCGTTCTGCTAATTGTACATGTCACATTGTCGCTAACCTCAAACATATTTTTTTTTGTTATTGCATGCATTGCATGTGTTTACATTATTTATCAATGAAAACAACGTCAATTGAAAACTAAACAACAAGTCTACTTTTTCCCTTAAGATGGAGGATAATGAAGAGATGGACACTAGTAATTCGGAGCAGAATGTTCCCGCAATGCCAAAAGCAATGGAAATGATGGTTTGTATATCAAATCATATGGAGGATAATGATGGACAGTGAATATTTTCATGTTTTCACAGAAAAAAATGGGCTACAAAGAAGGCTGTGGCTTGGGGAAGTTGGAACAAGGAATGTTGAATCCCATTGATTGTCCACTTCAAACTTCCAAAAGGGGTTTAGGGATGCCAAGGGAAAGGCACATTATAGAAAAATGGTCTTCATTTGATGAAGTAATTGCAAGGAACTCTCTCAAATTTCACATGTAAATTATTTTTGTTTGTTTAAAGGAAATTGAACTTGATGAGGAAATGAAATGGTTGATAAATAATGAAAGCAATGATTTTAATTTGAAGGAGAGGGGAAATTGGCTGCAAAAAGGTTTGCCCAAAACCACCATCATAAATGAAACAAAGTTCAGTGAACCTGAATTGGTAATAAATCTGCTGAATGCAAAGGTATGATAGTCTTTGTTTTTCAGGCATTATGTGTAATTGATACATTTGATTGCAGAAAAAAGTATTTCAACCTATTAACAGTTTAGAGTTGTGTAAAGCCCGTTCGAAGGCTAATCCTTTTGAAACGCTTAAAGCTGCATTCTTCATGAACAGAGCAGCTTTGAAGATGGCTAACATCGATGCCGCTACCGATTTCATGTTTTCGAGCATCGACAATAATGTAATTCACTTACCATTTAAGGCTTGAGAACGATTTTTATGCTATTTCTTTGTAGCCTCATCATAAATCTAATGGTCCTTATTATTTCGCTGATGTGTGCGCTGGACCAGGAGGTTTCTCCGAGTATATACTTTGGAGGAAGAAATGGGGCTTCAAAGGATTCGGTTTCACGTTGAGAGGACAACACGATTTTAAACTATTCAATTCAACTTGTTGCTCAGGAGCAACTTTTAGATCTTATTATGGTAGCGCCAATGATGGGAACGTGTGTAATCCAGAAAACATTAAAGATTTCACCGTAAAGGTGATGCAGGATACTGAGAATCTAGGAGTACATTTTATGATGGCCGATGGTGTAATGAATATTTACATAATGTAAATCAAACTTTTTTTTTATTATGAATTGCTTATTAATTCAGGGTTTCTCCGTGGAAGGCAATGAAGAATTGCAAGAAATCTTATCAAAACAAATATACGCGTGTCAATGCCTGGTGGCTTTGGAAATAGTCAGATCTCATGGGCACTTTGTCACGAAACTATTCGATACCTTCACGGAATTCAGCGTCGGATTAATATTCCTGATGTACCAGTGCTTCGAAAAGAGTACGTGCTTTCTTCATACAAAAAAAAAAACAATTATCTTTTATAATGCTATTTCAAATTTCTAGTCGCTATATTCAAACCGAGCACGTCTCGACCCGCCAACTCCGAGCGATATTTAATTTGCAGCAATCTGAAAGAGTCCAGTACTGTGCGAGATGTTAAAAATTATTTGAGATTCGTTGTCCATGAACTGTGGACTCTTAGCGAAAGTAAAGTGGGTAACGTGGATCTCGTGAGTTTGGTGCCTCTTGAAGTCATCGCAAAGTACGAACAGTTCAAGATTTACATCACCGATCGAAATAATAAGTACTGAATGTTAATAACGTAAATGATGTTCGAGTATTAACGTTGTGTTTAGATTAGGCAAGAAGCAGATAGCGAATCTTGAGAAACTCGCGGCGTTCTGCAGCAACCAGAATCTGATTGATGAGAGGCAGGACGATCTGCGCACGATATGTTTGCATAAATGGATTCTTCCGGATAAACTCAGAACTCCCAATGAGTCGATAATTACTGAAGATTTGCTGGCCTTAACTCTAAGCAAACCAGGTACTTTCACAGACAAAACATCTGACGTTGAGCAGATTATTAATTGTATATTTTGATTTTGCTTACAGAGATTTTGTATGTGAAGGCTCAAGATATATCAAATGATGAACATTTAACTAAACTTTGCGCAAATATGTCGGATTGGACTTACTGTCCATTATACACCACGCGTACATCACATATGTGCGGTATATATGTAGGTAAGTGTTCTCTCTCGAGATTCTTCTATTTTACACAAAATTAAACAATCAAAATTTCAGCAACTGCGGATCGCAAAATTTTGAAATTGCATAATCACGCTTGGGCAAAAGTGAAGAACTTGAAGCTGATCAAGGGAACTATTCTGTATGGGGAAATTGTGAATGAACAATGTTCAGATAATGGATCCAACAAAGAGGAAATAAAATGTTTGCATGTTATAGATGCAATTAGATTGGGGGATACCGTTTTAACCGACTTATCATTTAAAGAAAGGTTTGTTGCTATCATTACAATTTATTTTGTGGACGTAAATCTAATTGATGACTTAGGTTGGATATGATTGCCACTTTTTGCAAAGCCATGAACTTTGAGACGTGCCCTTCTAACATGAGATTTAGACCCAAGGTTTTCGATTGTCTGCAGAACATCGTAAAGAATCCGCTCATCAAATATAACGAGAATGATGAAAAGTATCAAAGCGTTCTCCCAACTATTGGAATCGGAAATCTCGAGGAAAAGTATAACGTTAATTCTATGTTGTTCCTCAAAACTGATGATCGTGAGTATAGTTTCTAAAATTATATTAAGATATTAATTAAATTTGTTTTTTAGGACAACAATTCCATACAACATACGTTTTGAGAGCTCAGCTCATCATCGATTACGATTTCGACGATGAAGACGAGATCTCGATTACGTACGAGACATTAATTCATGGTATTGAGGATAATATTTAATTGCACGCCGAGAATATAAGGAGTATAATCAATCACTAAAAGAAATCAAATTTACTCGAAACGTTATTTATTTTTAATCTAGTCTTTAAATACACAACTAACTAATTTTTTTTTTCTATTCATTATCTTGTAATTTGACATATTTTCTATTGAAAATAAATTATTTTTCATCAAAATTCATAGTTTCTTCATACAAAACTCCTTTCAACATTTTTGTTGTTTCTATTAGCAGTCATCGATAGACAACCAAATGCACAACTAACCTATCCTATTTGCAAATGTAAACATACAGATTAAGTTCACGATAGTCAACAATCGGGAAAAATTAACAACAACAGGACACATTCGTACAAAATAAGATGTCAGTAATGTTGGATATAAGACTTAAAAAAGCAGACAAAGTTTACACAGAAGGAGTAAGTATTTTGATATATTTTCAATCAACAAATTATCTTTGCTTTTTTAGGAAAAGGTTACAGGTTTCATAGTAGTTAAATCAAATTGTGATTTGAAACATGATGGAATTACACTTACTATGGAAGGCTCAGTAAATTTGCAGCTTAGTTCCAAAAATGTTGGCATTTTGGAGGCCTTTTACAACTCAGTCAAAGTAAATATCTTCAATGATAGTAGTGCTCTTGGTAACAAATTGATTTGCAGCCTATACAATTGGTGTATGTGTCTTGTGAAGTGGTGAGTTCAGGTAAATTACCTAGTGGGACAACAGAAATACCGTTTGAGTTGCCCTTGATGCCAAAACAGAATAGAGAACTGTATGAGACGTATCATGGGGTGTTCATTAATATCAGTTACAGTCTGAAATGCGATATGAAGAGATCATTCCTCTCCAAAGACCTGCAAAAAGTTCAACAGTTTATGGTGCAATATAAGCAGCAAAAGACTGAATTGCCTAGGCCTGTCTCCTTTAAAATTAGTCCACAATCTTTAGCTTCTGGTATGTCTTTAAATGGTTTGGATAATTTAGTAATGCTATAGTTTTAGGTAGTGCTGCAGCTCCAGATTTTTTAATCAGAGGAAAAATGGATTCAACTAGATGCAGTGTTGCAAGACCTTTGACTGGGTTTCTTGTTTTAGAAAAATGTGCCAAACCAATTAGATCTGTTGAATTGCAATTGGTCAGAGTAGAGACTTGTGGATGTGCTGAAGGATACTCAAGAGATGGTTTGAAGCTGGTATTAATATAAATAATTGTTGAAATTTACTATTATTTTTGCAGCAACTGAAATTCAAAATATACAAATTGGAGATGGGGATATTCCTCAGAATATTGAGATACCAATTTACATGATCTTCCCAAGGCTGTTCACTTGTCCCACAATGATTAAATTGAATTTTAAAATTGGTAAAGTTGTACTTTTTTACAGCAGAATGTGTCTATTGATTTTTTTTAATTTTCAGAATTTGAAATAAACATAGTGGTTGTTTTTCAAGATGACCATTTGGTCACTGAAAACTTTCCCATACTCTTAACCAGAGAATAAACCAATTCATTTTATAATAATGCTTTATTTTACATATATATGTTTAATATAAATTTTGACTTTATAATTAATAAAAAAAATAAGAAATAATTGATACAAAGTTATATATATATACAAATTGTTTATGTTTCTGCAACAGCCACTCTGATTTTATTCAATATAGGTTCTATCTGTTGTTCCAAGGCTAAGACATGTCCTGTGTTGCAAGTATCACTAGTTACAAAACTAACAATTAATGGCAGTTTGTTCATTTGAACCACTTGGTAATGTGAATATGAGCAGATCAACGTTTTTGTCTTCCCCAGTCCCAATTTGCTGCCCTGATCAATGGCCAATCCAAATGTCGATATGAAACTGGGCCTCATCTCTGGAGCTTTATCATTACTAACTTTCAAAATCGGTACTCCATCCCTATCTGATATTATGATGCAGTACAAACCAGTAACTTTGTTCAGAATTTGCTGCAAGACCTTCCTCACCTCATCAGCCATCTGCAACAAAAAATTGCTCTAAACACTGGAGGAAATCTTTAGATTTAATTTTATTTAAAAAGAAAAACAAGAAACTTGCCTTTAGAACTAGAATTTTTTTTATTCTTTATGATTAAAAACATAAATCAGCTGATTTTAGCTGTAAACATTAATGACAGTTATAGGTACAGATGACTAACGTCTTACCACAACAATATATTTCCAAAAGATTTCTTTGTTATTACCTTTCAACAACTTCAACCTTTAAACTCATAATATTAATATAAAGAAAAGAAATAGATTTACAATTATTTATTGCAATTAACATACATTTTTAGAGTAAATTATTCAAAATTTAATGATTTTATAATAATCGGTTGGTGAAATTGGAAACTCTTAACTTGGTGAAATTTCTGTCATTTCAGCATTTATTTGACAGTTTTCTTTAACGAAGTGAACAAAATTTATTTTACTAAATCATGATAGTTTTCCCTTATTTATGAGTTTTTATTAATAACTCGACAGTTATGTGAATATCTAAGCGAAAGCTACCATAACTTTTGCCCATATGAATTAGATCGTTTCTTTTTGAAAAAAACCGAACGAAAATGACTAATTTCACGAAATATTTATTGCTTATGGTTTTAATACCATATTGCATCTCCAGGAAACATACTCTAGAAATATCTGTAAGTGTAGTAATTGATTGCGTTTAATAACAATGATTTTATTTGCTATGTGTTGTAGAATGATGAGAGGCGATACATAGCCCTGAGCACATTTGGGTTCTACAAAGGTGGAGTGCTTGAAGTGCAACTGGAAAATTTCAGAGCTTCTCCTGAGAATGCTTCAGATTTGGTAAGATTAAAATATTCATTTATTTATGGAGACTATATTTAAGTTTTTTTTGCAGTTTGGGTTTAGTATAGATAGAACCTTAAATGATGCAATGAACCCTTATTTGGATACACACACTGAAAAATGTCTTCTGCAAGAGATGTTCTCATCCAGGAATGAGCACTTTTCTGCTGCAATCTATTTTTCTATGGATCTTAAAAACAGTGTGTAAGTTTACATTTTTATACAATATAAAAAAAAAGTTGAAAAAGGAATTGGTTTGTAATTTTTATTTATTATTGCAGAATGAAGGTTAATTGCAGTCAAGAATGGAAAGATCCATTGCACATCTACAAAAGTTCCAAAGATATGCCAGTCAGCAATAATAATATACTGGATGAAGAAAACTTCAAGAGGCTGAAACGACAAACAACTGTACAGCAGAGTATTCCAGATCAATGTACAAAGTTAAAGTTGCCCATCACCAAACGCGTTGTTGAAGGAATTACCTATTACAATACTAGTGTAAGTTTATGATTTAAGAACAAACAATTACTATTTTCATTGAATTTTATTTATTTTAGTTCGTTATAGCAGTGGCTAGTGTATCGGAAGAAGGTTTATACAATTTGTACTTTCATAGCTGTCCAAATTATGATAGTAACTCGCATAAGGTCTACGATTTTACGGTAAATTAATAAACGATAATTTTGTATAATTATTGATCTTTTATTTTCTTTGTTCTCAGATGCATATAAGAGAGCAGAATGAAGGTGGATATTTGTCTGCTGGTGAAATGCCGTTGCCTGCATTGTATTGTACCATGGCGGTTCTGTTCTTTTTGTCCGGTTGCTTCTGGGTGTTTCTGCTGAAGCAGTCGAGACATCCCATATTTAAGTTGCACTACCTCATGGCGATGCTGGTGTTCCTGAAGGCTTTGTCTCTGGGTTTCCATGGCGTTAACTACCATTTTATTGAAACCTTGGGTGTGCACTTGGCGACTTGGGCTATCCTATTTTATATCGCTCACTTGCTGAAAGGCGCTTTGCTTTTCATAACGCTGGTTCTCGTTGGAACCGGTTGGACTTTCATCAAGCACGTTTTGGCCCCGAGGGATAAGCGCCTGTTCATGGCCATAATCCCGCTGCAAGTGTTGGCGAACGTCGCCGAAATTATCCTAGAAGAATCGGAGGAAGGCTCTCTGGAGCACAACATGTGGAGAGACGTCCTAATTTTCGTAGACTTGATTTGTTGCGGTTGCATTTTGTTCCCTGTGGTTTGGTCCATCAGGCATCTGCAGGAAGCGTCCAGGACCGACGGCAAAGTCCAAATCGTCCTGAGGAAGCTGAAGCTCTTCCGCCACTTTTACATAATGATCGTGTGCTACATCTATTTCACCCGGATTATAGTGTACCTGTTAAAAATTACTGTTCCGTTCCAATACGGTTGGTTGGACGAGATGTTCAGAGAGATGGCGACCTACGTCTTCTTCGTCATGACCGGATACAAGTTCCGGCCGGCTGCTCACAATCCCTACAACACTGTGCCAACTGATGATGAAGAGGAGGAGGATTTAATGTAAGCTTCGGATTCTCGCCAATTCTGCAATTGCTCAAATTCTTCCATTTTCAGTATTTCGAAACACCACGAGAAAAATAAACTGAAGCAAACTGCAACGCTAACTGAGGTGACCGAGGAAGAAAGCGATTCGTTGTTAAATCAGAAGGAGAGCAGCCACGAGTACGATTAGTTCGTCGTCTGATTTTATTACTCTCCTTTAGTTTCATGTAACCACGATAATCATTTTGTTTTTTTTATTTAAGCCGTAGGTTGTAAATGCTTTCTTTAGGACAAGTTTTTACTTTTTTTAGACCGTGTTAATTGGAAAATTTGTGATTTTTTTCTTTGTACCTTTTATATTATATTTCTTCTACGAAAACGAGAGTGAATGCATTGAAAATTACAAAATATTGTTGCACTGTGATAGGCTTTGTTCTTGCGTTGTTATTTGACGACCAAAGGACTAAACGAAGCAAAAAGAAAATTATAAGTAATATTATATACATAATAGTTCCAGCATTCCACTGACGTCCTTCGCGTATTATTCGATGCAAGGCGACAGTTCCATAGTTTTTAATATATTCTTTTTCTCCTCCAGTCTACATATTTGTAAATTATATAATTATTATTTTTCTTGTGATGAAAACATTTAATTAATGTGTACGCAGCATCCTTTTAGCCAATAAAAATTGAATCAAAATAAAGTCTTTTAACTTTACATAACGAAAATATTAACAAATTTAATTTAAACTATTTCATTCATTACAAATCTTAACAAATTATTATATAAGATTTATATATATTTTTCTCAATAGATGGAGCATCTAGCATATTAATACTGAATAACAATATAACCTAGAATTAGTCAAGAAAAATAACCACAAAGCTGCTTTAAAATGTCGTACGTTAATTTAATAATAAAACGTTCGATTTCCACGTCTTCGATACGTGAAGGAAAGAGAAATTTCAAGAAATTCTCGTTGCACAACAAAAGGGGTTCCAGAATCTTTAAGCAAATGCAGGCAGAGAATCCAGACCCTGAGATTCCAATAGACAAGAGAGGTGTTCGGGATGTTGGATACACACTAAATGGCACCTTCTATACAGTACCTGAAATGATCCCAGAACTTATTGTGCCAGACTTGAAAGACTTCAAATTGAAACCCTATGTGTCCTACCGTGCTCCAGAAATCTACCAAGAGGAGCTCTCAGCACAGACATTATTTGATGTAGTTTATGCACCAAAAATCAAAAAAGACTATGCTGAAAATAAGCTGAATCCAGATGGAAATCCAATGGAACCTTCAGTGGAAGAGAAACAAACATCTGAAGAGGCTTGGAATAAGGCTAAGATGACAGGCTCTGAACTATTATAAGTGTGTCTGCATATATTACTGTAAATAGTTTTTAGATGAAATAAATTTAATTCAAATGTAATAGCTTCAAATATTCTGGTAGCAGTGCATCAACAGAATATTGCTTCACATCAACTTTTAATTTACTCCTAGCCTCAATTACATCCTTTGGATTCTTACAATATTTCCTTAGTTTCTTCAATAAGTCTTCAGGATCTTTATACAGGCATTCTTTAGGATAAATCTCAGGATATACTAAATCATTAGGAACAAGTGGAAAGCAACCACAATAGTAAGACTCCATCCTAAAAATAATAAAAAAAAATATATAAAAAGATCATTAATAAAAATAATTACATAGAAACTCCAAAGAATTCATGTTTGGCAGTTGAAATTGCAACATGACTATTATTCAAAATATGATAATATTCTTTCTTGCTTGGCACAAAACCAAAAGTTAAGATATTATCTTTTAATATCTCTTTGGCTCTGGTGAAAATTGCTGGAACATCTTGAAAAATTTCACCTAAAATATGAACTTTGAAAGAGCAATTATCCTCATAAAGCTGCAGTAAAGTTTCTAGAAATAACTCAGGGTCCTTATCAAATTCCCACCTGTGGGGCCAGACTATATGAAGCATATTTTCATCCAGTTGTTTTACCAATGGTAATTCTGGGAAATTGACTGGAAAATACAGTACCATGCATTTGGGTGAAATCTTGTCCAGAAGATTTTTGGGTCTATAATCTGGTAGAATTTTAATAATTTTCTGCAGATTTCCCAGAAAGCTCTCCTTGTTGAATTTAGAGTTGAAAATGACTTGATCAGCAGCTAAACTAGAAATGATTATTTCCTGATAATTGTTTTGGGTTGAATCTGTAATATTACCATGTAGTTATTTGATTGTAAGCAAACTGAATGTCTCTATCCTTGATTTGCCTTATAGGAAAAATAAATTGGTTTTCATGGAAATAAACGATTTTCTTCAATCTATGCAAATCCGGTCTGAGTCCTAAGAGTTCTGATAAGTTGAGAACAGAGCTGCAGAATAGAATTTCTTCAGTTGTTATTTCAGGGATTAACTGGGAACATATTAAGCCACTACATCTGGCACGCCAAGGCCATTTCTTTGCTGTGCAACTAATGAATGTGTGAGAAGTATCTAAAATCGAAAAATAAACTACATAAAATAATTAATCTTAATTACAATTACTTTTCAATAATAAATCTATTAATTGTTTATGCGATCCTCCATAGAAAGGCTCAATGAACAGAATCTTTGGACGTTCGGTACCAATTTTCATATTACTTGGAACCTCTTCATCTTCTTCAATTCTAATGCTATCCACTAGAGTAGAGCAAACGCCAACATTGTTATGTTCTCTTCCATCCATTATATTTACACGAATTATACTGAATTGCATAAGGGTTATGTTTTTGAATAAGCGATAGCCCTCTAACTTGAATACTCTTAAGTTTATAGTTCGAGTTATGTGGCTCTGATGCATCATTTATAGCGCCATCTACTATAACGCGTATATAACTAAAATTATTTTTTAATTAATTATTAATTTTTATTTATAATTTGCTCTCAATTTTATCATGACCTTTGGCTTTCTTACATTGATTTAATAGCAATATTTTCAGGAAAAAATATTAAAATTTAATGATAATTATTTATATTTGGTTTAGGGTAGAAATAACAGCAATTATTGGATAAGACATTTACTTTATTAATGTTGTATAGATTGTACAATACATATATATCATATAGATTCAGTTACATTTTCCACATATAAAATGAATAATCTCACTGTGCCGTTCGGCGCAATGCACACCATCATATAATAACAAGTATACAAATTACAACTAGGTTTTACATGTCGCATCGGACCTTTTCCGTATATTTATAAAAATGCAGCTCCAACAGGCAGTGTGTTTGTTCCATTATTGTAGAATAATATTCAGTTTGTAATTCACGTACGTACAATAATAATTGATTTACTTCCAATCCATCCGTTCTACATTCACGGTAATGTTTCCTGTTCCATTTACAATTCACTCCGACGCGCGTTTCCCTCTCCATCACATATCACAGACTTACTTTTAAATTTACGCAAAAATCTTTTAACAAAAATATTACATAAATACATTTTTTTTTTTCATGATTCTCATAAAAAAATAATTCTCGTCAACCTGTTCAAACAAAACAAAAACAGCATGCAACTGTGTACCCATTAATAATAATAATAATTTAATTGAACAAAAAGTCTGATTTCATTAAATCAGACTTTTTGTCAGTTTTAAATTATTAGTCATACAATTGCATGCTGGACGACCCCAACTACCGTATAATTTGCCATTCATGTGTCATTGATTGTTTCGACTGTGATTTAATCGATAATTGGAAATCATTTTGTTTTTATAAAGAATGTTTAATATGTTCAATTGGCTATTGTTGTTCAATTTTTAGGAAGATGTTGAATTGAACACTCCGTATAAATAATTTGGATAAATTAGCTTGAAAATGGCTTTTCATTGACTTTTTTTTGCTTATAACATAATTAGAAACTAAACTTAAGGCTAACAGTAATATTTCCTTTATGTATACATAATATCTAATTGAATAATATATAAAAAAATTAGTCTATATGAAGCGATTACATTTTTCTTAATTCCGTTCCTCCATTCATAATAATATATATATATATATAATACAAAATACCTTTGCGTAGTATCATATAAATGCTTTAACTAGAACTCATATTTACAGATTACTGGGTTTATCGTACTTATTCGTAATTGCGCTATGACCGAACGTGTATTCCCATTCAGATAAATGTATAAGCGATTCGGGAATCAATCAACGTGAATCAACTTCCAAGTCTTTTCTGTTTTTCTCGGTTTATTATGTAACACCAACGATTAGATCGGGACGACCCTATTGGCAATCAACTGTACCTGCTCGGAATCTTAAAGCTTGATTAAAACGCTTCGATTTCCTGCACAGTTATGGATAAGTAATGAATACTTCAATAAAGTTCAGCTAATTATTATTGGCTTCGTGCTCGAATGTGAATGCAAAGATCGTCCCGATATCAATTCAATCTTAAACCTAGTTAGTTTCTAATGTTGTTATTTGTTTGGTTACCCTAACTAACGAAGTGTGTTGAAAAAGTTGAGAGTAAGATCGTTATATAAAAAGTTATATGTATATATATATATATATATAGTATTAAGTGAATAATTGAGAAGAGTTGCATAAGTCCGTTGCGTTGGGTTTTCCGTTATATTTAAATTTTCCATTTTTGGTGTCGATCGGGCGGGGTTCCAGTCTGTAATTCTGAGCGAACGATTTACATTTTGCAAAGCGCTTGAGAATTGGTTGGTTTATTTTTATTTTTTGACGATCAAACTGGGGTGGCGTTCCTCAACCCCGCCGTCTTGTATCAGACGCTCCTCGGATGCGTTATTGTAGTGGTGGCGGTTGGCGGAGGCGCCTTCATCATTCCCCTTGTAGGCGGACTGTTGGACCAGTGCAGGGTACGAAGGAGGGTGTTGCGGAAGTCTTCGGAGAAGAGGCAGTATATGTAGAAGGTGATCGAGTAGTTGGTAACTTCCAGGAGGTTTGCCAATGCGCGGAACACCTGGTACGGATATCTGGCCAAGTTGTCTTCGGTTATGGTTACGTTCAGGATAACCATCGGAGATACGCAGACGAGGAATAGGATGCTGGTGGAGCCGAGCAGCAGGACCAATCTGCGCTCTTCCGCAAACTTTCTCGGATCTTCATCTCCGGACGCGGTGCGACTCAGCGTCATTCTTCTCCTGCGTTCGCACGATCTTCTATAAACCTACAACAAAATACAAAATAATTAAAAATTAACAAATTTGAATTTTAAGTAAATATTTTGTATGAATTTCAAAATATATTCATTATTGCATCTTATTTTTTTTTATATTTTATACAAATATTCCATAAATTGTTTACACACATAAGTTAATTTCATTATCATTCACAATGTAAATATTAATGCAAATTTGTAATATTAAGAATCATAATTGATGAATTAAATATTTAGAAAAAAAAGATATGTTTGCTCAGATTCTAAAATAACTATGATTCAATTATTTTCATCAGTTATGAGCGATTTTAACCAGAAGACTAAACTGTAAATACATACAAATGTTTGATTATTTAGAGATGGCCGTAAGCCAAAAAAAGCATTTTATGTGAATTTTCGAGAATTTATTTTAATATTTAAGTGTTAATATCTGTGTCACAAATGGATGAATATTAGGAAGCAGTAATAATTTCGTCGTTGATTCACTGAACTCGAAATATTCAATGTTAATATGTATAGAATATTAGATAATATGAAGATATTTTTTTTGTTATCGAACAAATATATAGAATAAAATGTGTACAAAATAATGATCCGAAATATTCATATTTATAGAAAATGTTTGAAAACATTCTTATGAAAATTTTGAGCATTTCTAATAAAACTAACGTCTATTTGTTTGTAAACAATTTGCTTGCTTTGTTTATCTTAAAAAACACAAATTTCTGTCTTAAACTCTTACAAAAAATGAAGTTGGTTTCAAATTAATTAGATTATTTTAAATATTTTACTCGTTTTGTGGACAAATAATGAATGTGGTAATATTATTGTTGTTTTAAGAAATGGGCAATATTGTGGAATGCTTACCAATAAAATACGCAAGTTGAGAGCTGCAAGTAGAATAGTTGGTACAACTTTGAAGACCATCTCGAGGAGTATAGTATAAATGCCGTAAAGGGGATGCCCGGCGACGGCCGTAACTTCCTGCCGCCGGAAAATTAGAGGTCCTCCGGGATAGAGGCGGCAAGTGTTGACTTCGCTCCGAAAAGCGGCCGGAAGATAAAGAAGGAATGTGGCCGCAGGAATCAGCAGGACCGCTCTTCGCGGCGGTCCCAAAATGGGTCTGGCGTGTCCCGGATGGCACACGCTGACGTACCTCTCTAAGGTCAAGGCTAGAAGCATCAGAACACCCACACCTAGACATCCGTTGCCGAGGAACAGCTCAAGATGGGCATGGTAAAATGCGAGTACGTTGCTTTCCCAACGTCCGGATTCCCTGTGAATGAGAACCCTCCATGCAAATGGTAATGCGAAGAGTATGGCCAGGAGGGCGGCCGCCGAGTATCCTGCAACAAGGACATCGAATTTACGATGCTAAATTGCGTTTGCAAAACTAAATATTTTATGCAGAAAAAAGGGTGAAACTCAACCGCAATGTAATTAAGTGCGGTTTTCCGTTTGACGAAATGCCCTTGCATGGTATTGCAAATTGCAACATCGTCACTAAGTCGCATTACTCAAGCAAGTATATATAGTGCATATCTATAAGTCAGTCGAATTTTAGCCTGTATATAGGCTGTAATGCTCGCACGTTTGTTCTGATTTTGCGCGGAAATCTCAAAGTGCTTCACTTGTGTTTGCTACTCACTCGATTTTCGCTGATTGTAAGACTAAGGTGCATCTACAAATATGTTTCGCTCCAAGCTACTTCATTGCCTCATAATGTAAGTAAATTTTTTTTAAATCAAAAAAATAATATAATATCAGCTGATTATTTTATCATATTTTTCAATTACAAAATAAATCAAAAAATAATGAAATAACATACATTTTATGATTAGAATACAATATTATATATATTATTCCGTTTCCAATTTAATCTATATCAGTAATGATTATGAAGTAATGCAATATTTATTGTTGTATTTAACGTTTTATTTTATTTTAAATCATCAATACAACTAATATAAGGTTATACCGTTTACATTATGTACTTTAAAATAATTTTATGAAATATTAAATAATGTTGGCTCTACATTCTTATTATAGGAATTTCTAATAGATACATTTGGATGTCTTCCAGAAGTTACGTTTCATTTCTTTAAAATTAAGAATTAGAAGAAGTATGAATATTTTAAAGTATAGTACTCAATTTATTTTATTAATTATTATTGAAAATTTAAAATGATTAGTTGTTAGAAATTGAATTTTAGAAATATTTATGTTCGCATAAGTATATGTAATCAATAGGTAAATAAATAAAATATTTGTTTCATAATTTAAAAAAATAAACAAATCTGAGTGAATCACAGATATTAGTAATGTATGCTAAATGGAAGCGTTTATCAAATTTTTAATGATAAGAATTTTATTAATATACTTAAGAAAATCATATTTTTTCCTCTATTTGCATGAAATTGAAATGTAAAAAGGACATTCGTGAGTCAATAAAGGTTTATCTTGCAAACACAAGCAATATTTGTTATATATTATCAGTATAATATTTACATAGATTATTTCACGAGAAAACTGATTATTATTAATTTAAAATATTAAGATTCGGTTAACCTAGTTTACAATTATATTTTCGTGGTCTGTTAACAAATTAAGAAAAAAATTGTTAATTGACACGATATTTGTATGATTTTTTTAAATAATTTATAAAATTATTTTGGTTACGTAATACTCTTTGTGATTTTGATTATATAGTTGAGATCAGTCATGCAAATAGAACAATTTGGAACGATTATAATGTTAAATGCGTCGCGGTTTTTGATTAATCAGCGCATTGAAATAGAAAAGGAATTTTAAAATATTTGGATTCGGAAAGTGCGTCACGACGGTTTAGACAAAAAATAAATAATCAAATTATATGGGAATACGTGTAAACAGATTTGAACTTGAACGAAGAAACTGACTTCCTCGAGTGATCTATAAATATATTTTTCTATCCCTATATTTCTTTTTGGTGTTGTTTTTCTTGCGGTCGAGTAACCTAGTTGCGAATAGGGACGAAAAGTTTTCGCCCCCCCGGAATAAACAGGAAGCGGATCGATGCTTTTATTTGTATTTTTTCTATTCTCAAAAGATATATTTGTTTTCTTCCCGTTTCAGACTGGCGTTGACGAAGCACAGTCTGCAGGGTTTCCTGTTCGGACAGCCCTGCTCTTCGAGGAACACCATAGAATTGAAAATGGATAACGTCGTGATGCCGCGCGAAGTCCAATGCGTCATGTTGACTGATGCGAACCCGAAATTGATTCATGCTTACATCCAGTTCATCGAGAACGCGACGACGTTGTACGCGGATCATCTGAACTTCAGGAAGATTCCCTTTTACGTCACCAAAGCTATGAGGAATCTGGAGCTGATAGATCTCTCATACAATCGCATTGGAAAGGTGCACCCGATGATAATCAGCAAGCACCACAACTTGGATAAATTGTTGTTGGACGATAATAGGATTACGATGCCTGCAAACGTACGTTTTCTGGAATCATCTTCGCTGAAGACTTTGAGCCTAAACAACAACTGGATCGACCAGCTCTACCACGAATCCTTCACGCAGTTGCCGGGACTTAGAGTTTTATCACTTCAAGGAAACCAATTAACTGCGATCTATAAGAAGGCGTTCAAACCTCTGAAGAACCTGAAATATCTGAATCTGGCCGACAACAAGTTGATCCGACCTCCCAACGTTTACTCGCCGAGGCTGGCTAAAATTAACATTGTTTTACACGGAAACCCATTCATGAATTCCACCGTGTAAACGTCTATATTTAATTGTAATTCGTTGTTGTTATTGTCGTTCGTGCACTTGACTTAGTAACCTCAAACTAGGATCTGAAGCCGCACTAACTCTGTTTCTCTATTTTGTTCCTGTTATCATTATTTTAATATATTATTATTTTTTTAGTTGATAGAAAAATAAAACGAAACTATGTTGCCGGGGTTTACTGTAAATCATTGGTTATGCCCGTTCCTCTTCGGCCTATAAATCAAAATGTAACGTTGGATGTCACGCGGCAAACTCATGACCCGGATTTTATTCATTTGTATTTATTGCTTCCCGATTTTCCAATCCTTACTATACACACGGAAACATATATAAAACTTCGCCGAAGAATGCTAAGCATTCGCGTTGAAACCCAACGAAAAGATACATATGCGAGATGATAAAATAAATAAAGACGTTCGAGTCTCAACGCAATAAATTATGCACTTTGAGAAAATAGAAATATTGTCGTCGCGTTTATCTAATGATGTTGTATAACTTTTTATATATTATTTATATATAATTACATAAATAAAAACAGAAAAATAAAAAAAATACATGAATCCATCGTATTATTTTTTTTCTACATCTTATATAACAATAAAATATAAATAAAATTTTTCAATATTTGAATTATTAAGAAAAAACGAAAATTTCAATTTTTAATAAAATTACACAATTTCTTCACCAATTCGAATTAGTTTTCAGTTTGCGAATTATGTTGAATTATGTAATTCGCTTGTGTTGTGTTTAAATAATAAATAAAGATAGTGATTTACTAATTTTGACATTTCTGACAGCTCAAAGCAGACAAATGGATGACAGCACGAATCTGATGAAAACTTAAAAGTATCGTGCAATTATCCGAGAAATTTAATGATATAATTTCATTAACCCTGATACACCATCATTCTAGCAATTCCTGAATGAATTCAAGGTTTTCTTACAAGTTGTTTAAATTTATAATCGGATTAAAGAATTTTGTCGTCATCCGGAAAACCTCGCTTTTATAGTCTTATTTTATAATATTTTTATACATATAATATTAAATATTCAAAAATAGTACTTTTTACGTGATTACATTTGCAAATACTTGAAGTGTTCTAGAAAAAGAACTCAGAGCTATAATTAAAAAATGTAAGTATTTAAAAGAATGACTTATGGGAACCTAAGACGCTGACTAATATGTGAGTAGTCGATACTTTTTATGGATTCGAATCATTGATGACTCAAGCATTGGATTCTGCTTCCGAAAAGTGAATAGCTACATATTTAAAATAAAATGAAGAAAAATATTGTTAAAAAATATGAACTTATATAATTTGAATAATGATTGGAAATAATATTACAATTGCTAGAACAGAAGTTTCAAAACTTTGGTTTCTAAATAATGTGTAGGTAATCACGTTTCAAGTTCCGATTTACTTAAAAAATATTAATGTTTACGAAAAATAATGAATATATTTACTAACAAAATTATGTTGTTGAAAATGATAAAAGATTTCTTGAAATTCAGATTCATCAATATATTTTCATACATAAATATTTTACGTTGGTTTCAAAAATTATACTAAATCAACAATAATTTCGAGATGCTCAATGGGTATAAATATATTTTTTGTTGAATTTTATAAGTATTATTCCGTAAATTTGAATTGCATTTGGAATAAAGTCAATATAATTGTTGTTCGTTAAAAAAGTAGCTTTAAGAAAATCTTGAAAATAATATTGTTGATTACAAACATAATATAGTCATTTACGAATTGAGTGAACGTTTGATTGTAGTAAATTAATTATGATGCAAATCTTAATTATTTTGGGATTTGAAGAGTCAATTGGGTAATGCAGATTATACTTTGGGGGCATTTTAGATAAGCGATATCATTTCGAAGCAGGATTAAAATTTAAATCCTCTTTAATGAATTCGCCAAGCATTTAAGCTTCGTCCTGGACGATAAGGGTTGAAGTATTTATTGGCCGAAATAAATATTAAAGAAACTCTGTTTTTTTTTTGTATTCTTCCTTCATCCTACTTCTTTGCTAGTAATATTATTCCTTTGGATTTCGGACTTGCGGATAAAACTAGCATCATTTTGTTATCGGCGTAATAAATGAACGTTAATGGGAGGTTTCCCCTTTGCCGCATAAAAAATTAGAATAAAAAACACATCCATTCCGACGTTACAGGCCCCTCTGGTTATGGCTGTAAAAGTTTATTATCGATGGCACTAGGACCTGAAAGTCCGTTCTATTTGCTTCAGCTAGAAATCTGATATTATATAACACATAAAAATGGGATCACGTTTCCAGCGGTTTGAAGAAGAAGAAAAAAAAGTTCGATATCTTCATGCCTACACAGAGAAACGAGCGATTCAAATCGATATAACAGTGCTAGTGTTATTTCCCGATTTGCATAATTGATCAACGCTTTATCAAGGCGAAAAATCGTCGAGTTGTAGGATAATTATAAGGAAGGATTAGGGCGCGAATTGGAGTACTGAAATTAGAATGCGAATAAACGGAATACTGGCAGACACAAAAGTGAATCCAGGACATAAACTCTCACATTTTACTAGGCTTATCCAGACAGCTTCCCAACATATATTTGCATGAGATCTTTTCTAGATTACCAGATACGGATTTACTGCGAAACGTCCAAAATATATCAAAGTAGCTTTAAAATAATACATAAAATTTCAAACGAATAGTTATTAAAATCCATGAACAAACAAAAGAAAATATTTTTTTTGATACTAAACTAATAATAGCTATGTCGAAGGCGAACACTTTAATGAAAAATATAAATTAATCGTTTTTAATCATTTATACACTACTGTTTCATTAAAACGTTCAGCACTAAGTCCGAGCTCCTTTAATGAATTTCACCCATGCTGCGCTGAACGCATGCTGTAATTATGTAATTAAAACGCAGATGAATTTATTTTTAATAAAAGCAAATAGCTCGTATCTAAATTATGTTAACAAATTCTAGGAAAATTTGTTCTTGTACGCATATACTTGGCATAGTTTCGTATATTATATTTTTGTGAAACAATTAAACACAAAGTCGAATATAGTATTATATTGATAATAAAGTTGAATATTAATTTAATTAAATGTTTTCATATATTTGCTAATTTGAATCAATTGCACTTCGAATTCGCTTCATCTACTCGCTGTTGAACGTAAGCTTCCAATTCCTCTTTGGTACGTGGTATGTAAAAATAACTTGTACTAGACTCAGATATCAATGTTGAAGTTAATATCTCTCCAGAAGTGGAAGTGGATATATTTGTAATGGTTGTCGTTGTAGGTGTGCTGGGTGTATAATCTATAGGTGCATCATTCGAACTAGCTGATGTTGCATCAGTTGAACCAGCGATTGTAGTGATATCGGTTGATGCATTATTTGAATCATTTATAGTGATATCGGTTGTTACATTATTTAAATCACTGGTTGAAGAGATTTCAGTTGATACATCAATTGAACTAGCTGTTGTTGGAATATCGCTTGTTGTAACACTTGAATCAACCTTTGTAGTGATATCGGTTGATGCATTATTGGAATCATTTATAGTGATATCGGTTGTTGCATTATTTAAATCACTGTTTGAAGAGATTTCAGTTGATACATCAATTGAACTAGCTGTTGTTGGAATATCGCTTGTTGTATCACTTGAATCAACCTTTGTAGTGATATCGGTTGATGCATTATTGGAATCATTTATAGTGATATCGGTTGTTGCATTATTTAAATCACTGTTTGAAGAGATTTCTGTTGATACATCAATTGAACTAGCTGTTGTTGGAATATCGCTTGTTGTAACACTTGAATCAACCTTTGTAGTGATATCGGTTGATGCATTATTGGAATCATTTATAGTGATATCGGTTGTTGCATTATTTAAATCACTGTTTGAAGAGATTTCAGTTGATACATCAATTGAACTAGCTGTTGTTGGAATATCGCTTGTTGTAACACTTGAATCAACCTTTGTAGTGATATCGGTTGATGCATTATTGGAATCATTTATAGTGATATCGGTTGTTGCATTATTTAAATCACTGTTTGAAGAGATTTCAGTTGATACATCAATTGAACTAGCTGTTGTTGGAATATCGCTTGTTGTATCACTTGAATCAACCTTTGTAGTGATATCGGTTGATGCATTATTGGAATCATTTATAGTGATATCGGTTGTTGCATTATTTAAATCACTGTTTGAAGAGATTTCTGTTGATACATCAATTGAACTAGCTGTTGTTGGAATATCGCTTGTTGTAACACTTGAATCAACCTTTGTAGTGATATCGGTTGATGCATTATTGGAATCATTTATAGTGATATCGGTTGTTGCATTATTTAAATCACTGTTTGAAGAGATTTCAGTTGATACATCAATTGAACTAGCTGTTGTTGGAATATCGCTTGTTGTAACACTTGAATCAACCTTTGTAGTGATATCGGTTGATGCATTATTGGAATCATTTATAGTGATATCGGTTGTTGCATTATTTAAATCACTGTTTGAAGAGATTTCTGTTGATACATCAATTGAACTAGCTGTTGTTGGAATATCGCTTGTTGTAACACTTGAATCAACCTTTGTAGTGATATCGGTTGATGCATTATTGGAATCATTTATAGTGATATCGGTTGTTGCATTATTTAAATCACTGTTTGAAGAGATTTCTGTTGATACATCAATTGAACTAGCTGTTGTTGGAATATCGCTTGTTGTAACACTTGAATCAACCTTTGTAGTGATATCGGTTGATGCATTATTGGAATCATTTATAGTGATATCGGTTGTTGCATTATTTAAATCACTGTTTGAAGAGATTTCTGTTGATACATCAATTGAACTAGCTGTTGTTGGAATATCGCTTGTTGTATCACTTGAATCAACTTTTGTAGTGATATCGGTTGATGCATTATTTGAATCATTTATAGTGTTATCGGTTGTTGCATTATTTAAATCACTGTTTGAAGAGATTTCAGTTGATACATCAATTGAACTAGCTGTTGTTGGAATATCGCTTGTTGTATCACTTGAATCAACTTTTGTAGTGATATCGGTTGATGCATTATTGGAATCATTTATAGTGATATCGGTTGTTGCATTATTTAAATCAATGGTTGAAGAGATTTCAGTTGATACATTAATTGAACTAGCTGTTGTTGGAATATCGCTTGTTGTAACACTTGAATCAACTTTTGTAGTGATATCGGTTGATGCATTATTTGAATCATTTATAGTGATATCGGTTGTTGCATTATTTAAATCACTGTTTGAAGAGATTTCTGTTGATACATCAATTGAACTAGCTGTTGTTGGAATATCGCTTGTTGTAACACTTGAATCAACCTTTGTAGTGATATCGGTTGATGCATTATTGGAATCATTTATAGTGATATCGGTTGTTGCATTATTTAAATCACTGTTTGAAGAGATTTCTGTTGATACATCAATTGAACTAGCTGTTGTTGGAATATCGCTTGTTGTAACACTTGAATCAACCTTTGTAGTGATATCGGTTGATGCATTATTTGAATCATTTATAGTGATATCGGTTGTTGCATTATTTAAATCACTGTTTGAAGAGATTTCTGTTGATACATCAATTGAACTAGCTGTTGTTGGAATATCGCTTGTTGTAACACTTGAATCAACCTTTGTAGTGATATCGGTTGATGCATTATTGGAATCATTTATAGTGATATCGGTTGTTGCATTATTTAAATCACTGTTTGAAGAGATTTCAGTTGATACATCAATTGAACTAGCTGTTGTTGGAATATCGCTTGTTGTATCAACTGAATCAACTTTTGTAGTGATATCGGTTGATGCATTATTTGAATCATTTATAGTGATATCGGTTGTTGCATTATTTAAATCACTGTTTGAAGAGATTTCAGTTGATACATCAATTGAACTAGCTGTTGTTGGAATATCGCTTGTTGTAACATTTGAATCAACCTTTGTAGTGATATCGGTTGATGCATTATTTGAATCATTTATAGTGATATCGGTTGTTGCATTAATTAAATCAATGGTTGAAGAGATTTCAGTTGATACATTAATTGAACTAGCTGTTGTTGGAATATCGCTTGTTGTATCACTTGAATCAACCTTTGTAGTGATATCGGTTGATGCATTATTTGAATCATTTATAGTGATTTCGGTTGTTGCATTATTTAAATCACTGGTTGAAGAGATTTCTGTTGATACATCAATTGAACTAGCTGTTGTTGGAATATCGCTTGTTGTAACACTTGAATCAACCTTTGTAGTGATATCGGTTGATGCATTATTGGAATCATTTATAGTGATATCGGTTGTTGCATTATTTAAATCACTGTTTGAAGAGATTTCAGTTGATACATCAATTGAACTAGCTGTTGTTGGAATATCGCTTGTTGTATCACTTGAATCAACTTTTGTAGTGATATCGGTTGATGCATTATTTGAATCATTTATAGTGTTATCGGTTGTAGCATCATTTAAATCACTGGTTGAAGAGATTTCTGTTGATACATCAATCAAACTAGCTGTTGTTGGAATATCGCTTGTTGTATCAACTGAATCAACTTTTGTAGTGATATCGGTTGATGCATTATTTGAATCATTTATAGTGATATCGGTTGTTGCATTATTTAAATAACTGGTTGAAGTGATTTTTGTTGATACATCAATTGAACTAGCTGTTGTTGTATCACTTGAATCAACGTTTGTAGTGATATCGGTTGATGCATTATTTGAATCATTTATAGTGATTTCGGTTGTTGCATTATTTAAATCACTGGTTGAAGAGATTTCTGTTGACACATCAATTAAACTAGCTGTTGTTGGAATATCGCTTATTGTATCACTTGAATCAACTTTTGTAGTGATATCGGTTGATGCATTATTTGAATCATTTATAGTGATATCGGTTGTTGCATTACTTAAATCACTGTTTGAAGAGATTTCTGTTGATACATCAATTGAACTAGCTGTTGTTGGAATATCGCTTGTTGTATCACTTGAATCAACTTTTGTAGTGATATCGGTTGATGCATTATTTGAATCATTTATAGTGATATCGGTTGTAGCATCATTTAAATCACTGGTTGAAGAGATTTCTGTTGATACATCAATTGAACTAGCTGTTGTTGGAATATCTCTTGTTGTATCACTTGAATCAACGTTTGTAGTTATATCGGTTGATGCATTATTTGAATCATTTATAGTGATATCGGTTGTTGCATTATTTAAATAACTGGTTGAAGAGATTTCTGTTGATACATCAATTGAACTAGCTGTTGTTGGAATATCTCTTGTTGTATCACTTGAATCAACGTTTGTAGTTATATCGGTTGATGCATTATTTGAATCATTTATAGTGATATCGGTTGTTGCATTATTTAAATAACTGGTTGAAGAGATTTCTGTTGATACATCAATTGAACTAGCTGTTGTTGGAATATCTCTTGTTGTATCACTTGAATCAACGTTTGTAGTTATATCGGTTGATGCATTATTTGAATCATTTATAGTGATTTCGGTTGTTGCATTATTTAAATCACTGGTTGAAGAGATTTCTGTTGACACATCAATTAAACTAGCTGTTGTTGGAATATCGCTTGTTGTATCACTTGAATCAACTTTTGTAGTGATATCGGTTGATGCATTATTGGAATCATTTATAGTGATATCGGTTGTTGCATTACTTAAATAACTGTTTGAAGAGATTTCTGTTGATACATCAATTGAACTAGCTGTTGTTGGAATATCGCTTGTTGTATCACTTGAATCAACCTTTGTAGTGATATCGGTTGATGCATTATTTGAATCATTTATAGTGATATCGGTTGTTGCATTATTTAAATAACTGGTTGAAGAGATTTTTGTTGATACATCAATTGAACTAGCTGTTGTTGTATCACTTAAATCAACTTTTGTAGTGATATCGGTTGATGCATTATTTGAATCATTTATAGTGATATCGGTTGTTGCATTATTTAAATAACTGGTTGAAGTGATTTTTGTTGATACATCAATTGAACTAGCTGTTGTTGTATCACTTGAATCAACGTTTGTAGTGATATCGGTTGATGCATTATTTGAATCATTTATAGTGATTTCGGTTGTTGCATTATTTAAATCACTGGTTGAAGAGATTTCTGTTGACACATCAATTAAACTAGCTGTTGTTGGAATATCGCTTGTTGTATCACTTGAATCAACTTTTGTAGTGATATCGGTTGATGCATTATTGGAATCATTTATAGTGATATCGGTTGTTGCATTACTTAAATAACTGTTTGAAGAGATTTCTGTTGATACATCAATTGAACTAGCTGTTGTTGGAATATCGCTTGTTGTATCACTTGAATCAACCTTTGTAGTGATATCGGTTGATGCATTATTTGAATCATTTATAGTGATATCGGTTGTTACATTATTTAAATAACTGGTTGAAGAGATTTCTGTTGATACATCAATTAAACTAGCTGTTGTTGGAATATCTCTTGTTGTATCACTTGAATCAACGTTTGTAGTTATATCGGTTGATGCATTATTTGAATCATTTATAGTGATATCGGTTGTTGCATTATTTAAATAACTGGTTGAAGAGATTTCTGTTGATACATCAATTGAACTAGCTGTTGTTGGAATATCTCTTGTTGTATCACTTGAATCAACGTTTGTAGTTATATCGGTTGATGCATTATTAGAGTCATTACCACATGATTCGCCCTCCTCTGAATTACAGTCTTCTTCACTCGATACTTCACAGTTTTCAATATCTTCTTCCTGTTGTTCTAATTTATCTAATATGAAGTCAACAGCATTTATTCCGCAGTTATTTAATTTATGAAATATTTTCGTTGTCATCTTTTTCAGTTCACTATGAATGTGCGTAGCTTCGGCGCAAGATAATTCCAATTCAGCTTTGGAATAATCCATGTAAGCTCGGTTATTCCTGCAAGCATCTTGACTAGTTTTAATGTCCCCATGAATGGGAAGATTTAACTCTTTCAATGACGTAATAACATCATTATCGTTGGAATATGAACATCCAATATGTTGAGTTACATCTTCTATTGTATCCCAGAATGTACGGATAAGTAACTCAGTATCTACAAAATCGGGATCTTCCTTTTTAATGCACTCATCGGTAATATAAGTTTTGTATTTTTCCAATTGTTTGACTAGTTCGGGACAATTTTCCTCGGCAGATTCTATCATATTTTCAATGGTTTCGTTGATGTAAGATGAGGGGTTTAAGAGTAATTTCTTTGCGTAACTTATTATATTAAAGTTTACATATATCTTTGCTAAAGTTAAATTACCTCTCTCGCAGTCGGAACTTTCTTTGTGCACTTTGCAAAGTCCAATTTCTTGTTTCGTAATTTCTAACGTTTCGTCAATTTCTTTTTTTACTCTCGACGTGCAATTAATGATATTCTCGTGCATCTTGTCTATTTCATCGATCGTGTACTTTATTTCCTTGCAGGATTTCTTAAGGTTACTCATGGAATACTGTTTATTTATTGCGTTGTTCTTGCACGATGTAATCAATTCGTTCATAATTTGGATATCGATGTAATTGAGTTTCTTTAGGGAATCGATGATTGCCTTTTCGCTGGAGTAAGCGCAAGCCACGTTCTCTGAAGCTTCATCGAATGAATCCTCAAAAATGTCAAGTAAAGTGTCGACTTTCTTCACGGAGTCTTCGGAAATGCAGGTCGTAAATAGTTTCGATTTGAGAGCTTCCAGTGGAGCAGACTTCACCGAACATTTTGTGGGAATGGATTGAATTAGGTTGTCGATGGAGTTATTTAAGGATAAGGACCCGTTCTCCAGTTCGTCGTACATCCTCAAATCGTAATTTAAATACTTTTCCGCATAATTCAAGTCGCCCTTCGTGCAATCCGTAGATTCCTCTTTGCTTCGACATGATTCGATTTCTCGCTTCTTATCCTCGATCATTTTATTAACGTTTTCCGACACATTCGCCGCGCACGAATTCAGGAGGTTGAAAAGAGACAACACCTCTTTTTCAAGCGAAGTCCAAGTTTCGCGGATATCGGAGCATCTCTTATGGAGAAGGATGGTGGCGTACTTACTATTTGCCCAGTTGTACTTGCAGAGAGCAGCATATTTATCCACGTTTTTGTAGCCTGGTAGCTTATTGTCCTTCAATGATCTGATCACCTCCTTGTTACGTGCTGAGGAACAAGCTATTGTTTCCGTTGCATCTCCAACAAATGTCCATAAATCATTTAATCTATTATTGATTCCAACAAAAATTTCTGTTTGTGATGATACACATGTATTCTGAAGTTCAAGCTTAACCTTCCACATATCCGAAGCGGAATCGCCGCATATTCCGGAAGCGGAATTTACAAAATCATCAATGGTTTCGTTCAAGTAAGATTCTGTATTCGCAACGACATCTTCGGAGAAGCTCAAAGCGTCGAAGCTCAGGTACTTCACCAACAAATCTAGATTTCCGCGTTTGCAGTCCTGCAGCACATCTTGTAGAGAGTTCTGCAAGGACGTATCATTCAACTCTTCATAGAAATGAAATAAAAACTAAGATATTTACCTGGACGAGGCAGGACAGGAAGATTGCAAACAAGTTGAATTTGGAACACATACTTCCCACGAGTCTATCGTTTCCGGGAAAACGTCTCGTTTATATAGTTTGTGGAGGAAAGTTTTGCGTTTTTTTTTTGTTGTTTTCGGTGTATGATAAAATTTGCATGCCGTGAAATTTGTTTTGTTTGCGGAAACATTAATGCCTTTCAACCGGTCCAATAAAAAGGCGAATAAGGCTGATTTATGGGTAACAAATATGTGTGGCAACGTCATATCGCGTTTCAATAAGAGACTTCGCGGGAAACTGTTATTGCTGTACTGCTCACTGATAGCGTTCAGCGCTTTTCCATTCTCTTTTATTACAACGCGTTTCATCATAACGTCTTGATCAATTTTCAATGGATCATAAACTGAAAACGTGTGTAAACCCATTCCCATAAGCAAAGATATTACTAATATTATCCTAGATACATTTTTATATCTTCTCAACTATATTAAAATTTGCACAAATACTTGTGATGTGTATATTCACTTACTTCTAAATTAATAAAATATAATTAATTTAATAATTAAATTACCATTGAAAATAAAAAAAATAACATCTACGTCACTTTAGAAACAAAGAGATTAAGTTTTACGACATTATTAAATATTTCTTTTAAAATTTAATGTGCGGTCATTAGAATTAATATTTTATTATTAACCACTTGCGTAACAGATAACAGAATGCTGCATAATTCATAATTTGTTATCTGTAATAAAATACGGGTTTAAATTGGTCGACACGAAATAATATTTTGATTTATAGCTGCATTTATCTATTCGCATTCTGCTTTAACCAATGATACAAATCTGATAAATTAGTTGTGTGATTGCTGTCATATATCAGTTCAATAGATGCATGCAATAAATTATAAGAAACTTATATAATATAGTATAGATTTTGACTAATAAAATAATTGTTACTCTGTTGTAATAGTAATTTATCTAAAGCGAGGAATGCAATTCGATTTCGTAGCATAATTGTGCTTTCTAGGAATCAGGTAAATCTGCAGAACCATCAAAGTTAGTAATCAGGTTAACAGCAGCGTAACAATTCCAAGAATAATAATTCTGCACTTCCATCAGCGGAAGTGCAAAATAAGGGACGAAAGAGTAGACAAACAATAATATTTATGCAGAAGCGCGCCACGCGATCAATCATTATTGATCTTTCGTGGCGCGTTCGTATATTTTTCCTTTACCGGAAAATTTGAATGGAAAGTGGATGGAACGAGGGTGGAAACGACGGCCACTTCCTCCTTCCATGCGCGTTTTATCCGGTCCGAGCGTATTCAATTAAAATTTATCACCAAATACGAAACGCGTGGAACAATGCGAACTTTCGAAAAGCTCGAGCAAATTTCCTGCCGATTCTAAACGCTGTGGCTGGGGGTTTCCCTTCAAAAGGCATTTCCATACCATACAAATTGTGTTAAAGTGTTGCTCCATACGCACGCCGATCGTGTCACTTTACGCCAAAAGCTTGTTTTGGTGAAGATTTTTGATGGCTTCGTCACGTTACAAAAGCTATTTAGTATGCATCGAATCTAAATACATCATCACCCGTGTGTGCAATTTCCTACAAAATTGAACTTTCAGATCCACCAAGTAAATGTACATCGACAAATATAGATATATAGTTTTACTAAATAGTTAAAAATCAAATTAATTTCCTTAAATCATTACTTTGATAATGATAAAATATTATGATTTATAAAATAACACAAGAAATATGAAACTAATGCGACAAATAAAATAATGTTACTGATATCTGTGAGAAGGAAACGTTTCAATGGAGGAACTGAAGGAATTTAAACATCTGAAATATATGTTCACGAGTAATGGGACACCTAAGGCGCTCGTTCAGTATGTCGAGAGAAAAACGAGGTTTTGCGGCGAAGGAACTCTGGGATATATAAAAGAACCTATTTTAGAGTTAGAGGAATAATTCTGCAGCAAGTTGTGTTAACGTTTGAAATCTTTATATTCCAGTTTATTAATAATAATTGTTTTAAATCTAATGAAAATGGTTGAGTGAGATATAAAAATATATTTTTTTAAGTAAATGAAGTGATAAAGAAATTAATCTTTACGTATGAAATTATTTATATTGAAAGATTTGTTTATTGACTAGATTAAGGGTTAGCAATCTTTTTAGACCAAAAAAGCCATTTTTAAGATATTGCCACATTCAACATTATTATCGCAATTTTTACCAGTGAATTTTCATGAATGAATAAATTTACAAATGTAATCACTGTTTTCAGAGATGGAAGCCGCAACACTTTTGAATCTTAGAAATATCATAAAAATCATTATTAAATGCAAGAAACATATAATAAACAAGAGACTGAAATTTATTTATTTTATAATTGTTATTACATGAATTTAACGGAAAACCTTTGGAAATAGGGGTAAAATGGAAATGCAATAAATATCGGAAGTTTAATTGAATTTTTATGCGAGCGAGGTATAAAGTAGAGTAAATCGTTGAAGCTAGAGCATAAAACCGGCTCTTTACATTTCGCTTGTTCCTATCTGATTAGACCATAAAGTCCTATCCTAAGCGACGTGGCAAAATACCACTAACTATAACCATTACACTGATATCAGAGAATTTAAACCGCACCGAATAAAAGGAAGAAAAATAAAACGCGAAACGAAGTCCCGAAGCCCTTGTTGTAATTACATTGCCTCCAAACACGGCCATTTCCATTCACATGTTCGGATCGTAAAACGAAATTCAGCCGTATTTTCCATTTTGCTAAACGCCGTTTCCGCATCCGCAATTGCAACCGTCGATTCGGACGTAAAATAATTAACAAAATTAGTTTTCTAAAATAAAGCAGACCAAAACGTAATAATAATTGTTATTTTCAAATGTATGATAAATAATCATTAAGGGTGTAATAACTTTTTCACAGCGAAAAATACACAATTTTTTCTTTCATCGCGTTTCAGGGAAAAATGAAATTTTCACGCCCGGTCCAAGTGAAAATAACTGTGTTATTTAATGATTCTTCACTGCCACAGTATAACACAATTATTTACTTTACCATTAAACAAAAATGTGCTAATTTTTTTTTTAAATAATATACACCGCCAGATGGTTTAAAATAATACAATTTAGAAACACGCTTAAAAAATTTTAATTACATTATAATTTTATAAGTTTATTATTGTTATAGTCTCGAACAGTAAATTATATTAA
The DNA here is from genome assembly GCA_963457615.1 of Nicrophorus investigator. Classification (NCBI taxonomy): domain Eukaryota; kingdom Metazoa; phylum Arthropoda; class Insecta; order Coleoptera; family Silphidae; genus Nicrophorus; species Nicrophorus investigator. The sequence goes on from OY735142.1 coordinate 26,966,226, forward strand.
ATATATTTATATTAATATTAATTTTTTTTTCTTAAACTGTTATTAACAAAATTTATCTTAAAATATATATAATATAATAAAATATTCATAATTAGTGTCAATTTAATTTTAACAAAAAAAAAGGAGAATTTACATTTTTTACATTAAAGTAATTTTCAAATTAAACTAAACTCAATTTAGCTACTTTCATATATATATATATATTTAAATTTTATATTAACAAATGTACAGTTATGTCATTATTTACGTAACAATCATGTTTGATTGTATTGTTTCCAACGTTTCCTATTTATATTCTAGGCGACACAAAATGATAACATTTTACAGCTGCATCATAACTTACGGTTTATTAAGTAGGCAATCTCTGAATAAAAGTAAAGGAGTGCCGCGCCGGTTTAAATGTAAGTTATTGGGTTTTATCTGCGACGCTCGGGAGTTTAGAAGTTACGGCGTTTTAAATGTTCCGAAAAGGCAATCCTCTTTCTCACTCCGCTCTTGTATATAAAATATAAGAGGATCATTTGGATGCATCTTTGCACTTTAATACTAAAGGAAGGCTAAAGAACTATTCGCATCCCCGTCCCATTTTCCATCCTCTAAACAATGCGCGAAATTATTCGCACTCCCCTTCTAATGGCGCGGCATCTTCGCCTTTCAGGCTGCATCCTCAACCGCTTTTAATTGCGCACATTATGAACTCGATTTTACGGAATATGTTAAAGGGTCGGTCAATAACTCGTGCAGCTCAGCATCATTACAAAATAAAACATTACAAAAATATTTAGAATAAATATATTATTTTTATAGGAAAATAGATACTTTATTATTACATAAATTTGAACCAACAAATAGTTTTTCAATTGTACAAAATTATCAAAACATATAACGATTATTATAATCCAATATAGACTTTTAATTATTTCAGATTTTTAACTTTGATGAGAAAGACAGAAAATAAATAAATAATGTTTATTAATTTCAAAATATCGATTTTTCAGAATTGTAAATTTCATAAAATTAATAAAATTATTATAATTTAGTTTTTTTGTGCTTCAAGTGTTACCACGAATATTTGAAAAGTTTTTTGAAGACATTTTTAGAGAAATTGTAATTACCTTTAATGTTTAATTTTCTCCATTCTGAACTAAGCAAAACTTAGTCCATTCATTAATTCATCGTTGAACGCCGAAATTAATTTGAAATTACGTAAACTTGGTTGCATACGCTCGCGCGAATTGTATTAAAATTCGAAACAATGCACGTAATTACTGGCGGAATCCGCGTAGCTGGGATTTGGGTCGGAGGTTGCTACCATTCAAACGTGTATTGAGTATGAGGATAGAGGGGATATAGTTAATTAGTGGCGGTCGGGTAATTAGCCGAAACCCACTTTCATTTTAATGAAACAACCCTTGTTCTAATGATTGATAACACCGATTTCTTTTTATAAGACTATTATTCTTCGTCAAATAATTTGCGCAAATCGGAATTGGCGTGGTTTATAATGAGGACCTTCGTTCGTGCATCGAAGATCGATAGTCATCATTTTTGCCGGAGTTCGCTGTAATTTAGAGGTATTTACGACTACTGCTGATTACCAAACGAGTTTCCGATACTCCCACCGGATCCGGCTGATGCTTAATGAATCCTTTTTTTTCAGTTATCCCATGCAACGTCGTCAATATCAGCAAATGCATTTTGCAGTTTTTTAAAAAAGCATGAGAATTTGACGATGAACCAACTCATATAAATTTTCATAAAAATATTGCAAAATCATAAAATATTTTAGTTTTCAACAAATGTTTAAAATTTTCAGTTATACCAGTATTTCTTAGTAAGTTTTCATATGCTTTATTTTGTAATTTCACCTTCTAAATATTAAGAATTTTGGACAAAATGTAAATATTATTATTAACATAAAATATTTGCTTTATTTTTCATAGAAAATTGCATTTTTTTTTATTATTAGAAATATAATGTACACATTCACTTGATAATTATAATGTTCTAGAATTAATGTTACTCGATACACGACAAGTAATTTTTATATACTTGAAAAGTTACGTCTCACCAGCCAATAAATATTTTTTTCCATATTACTCAAATAATAACTTACGTAAATATTGCTTAATAAAAGGTGTTTTAATAAAAAAAAAATATAAAATATTGTTTGCTTTAATAAAATAATTCGTTTTATTATATAAAATTAAATTGCTTCGAGATTTTATATTAATAGTTATGAATAATTTTAATAATAATTTGTATTGTTGCATTACATATATTTTTTACTAAATTAGATTTAAAAATAGGTTATTCCAAGTATATACTGTGTGATTTTTTATCATTCCCGTATGTCGTCCATCATTAGACACAACACTTCTTTTTATGCGATCCTTGGTTTCGCCCGAAAACCATAATAAGGAGAGACGTGATTTTTTTATTTATGTTTCTACTGAAATAACTGAAACATCTGGCAACATTTGCACAGTGCGTGATGCCCTTGCCTTCGGGGGTGTGGATGGGCGAGGGTTCTTTGGCTCGACTGCAGGAGTCGTCGACCCATTAATCCGAACCCTTTTTGCGACCAAAGGCCTAACAAATAACAACCGGATAAACGCATCCATTCCTCATCTACTCTTCGTCCGACCATGAAATGCTAGCCGCAAATATTGACTCATTCACCATTACCAAAGGCGATAACCAATATTTGACGTTGTACGCGAAACGTATTTATTTAATTTCGAACTTACTCGAATTACATATAAATTATAAACTCGCTATGATGATAATGATGATATTAATAATAATTTAGTTGGTATATAAATTTGCGGGCTTTGTAATTATGCGATATTCAAATATTGTCTTCAATTATGAACGTCGAGAGGAGAAGAGAGGACCTCGATATTTGCCCTAGATCCATCCACCCTCCTTGCTTATAATATATATCATTTCGTGGCACTCGCCGAGAATATATGGCACCACTTTGGATGCTGTTTATTGGGGTTGATGCGACTTTAAGCCACTGACCCCATTAAAGAACAATATATATCCATATTGGAACGATCTCTTTTCGATTTAACATCCAACATAATCTGCAGCTAATTCAATAATTATTATATTAACATTACCACACTCCACTCTCTCTTATTTCCTGGTTTATTTTTGGTAACTATTTTATTAAATATTCCATGCATTTTAATTGGCTCGTTACAAACTTGTTCTGCGACACACCGGAATAAAATCTTAAGTTTATTCCGCTCCAGGAGCAGAAAAGGAACTACAAATGAAACAGGGTTATAAGAAAAACAATACATTTTTTTATAAATGCAAATTTCATATAATCAACTTAATTTATTATTAATAACTAATAGTATATTTATTTCATTTAATATACAAAATATCAATTATTATCACATGAAAATGTATTATAAAATAACAAAATTAATAATTTACGGAATAAAACCATTTCTTTTATCAATATAAAATCCATGATTGTTACGTAATTTAATTTATTTGCAAGCAATTTATTAATTCAATTATTAATAATAATATGAAATTAAATTATTATTTCAATATTACGTAATTCCAATGAAATTTTTTATAATTAAGCCGTGTGAATGGGTGAGTTTATAAATAATAATATAATATTATAAATAGTTAGTGGATGCGTTGGGTAATTGCAATAATATTATTATAGTTAAGCATTTATGGATTCGTCATTTTATAAATAATAGCATATTATTCGAATATTGAGAGTTTTTTTAGTTAAACAACACGAGACGCAGATAGTGCTTGGATGAGTGAATTTATGTATAAAAGCCTTTAAGAAACTAAAAGTAATTAAATTGTAAACTAAATTTATTGATATTAAATTTGATACAAATCACAGTGTAATCTTATATGTGTTACAATAACTGAATGTTTGTGTATTGTATTTCGAAGTGTAATCGGCCAGTGAATAATTTGTCTTTCGTCGGTAAATAGTAAGCGAATAATAATACATTTTCCTCGAGCTTATGCAAACAATAAAGTTCTCATCGACTATACAAAACAACCTGCGGCAAAGTTTGTATACACAAGTTCTCGAAAAGTAATATCACTGTGTCGGGTGGGAGCCGAACATTACAATATTCAGCAGATAAAACGGCGCTTTGCATGAACGGTGCGAATCGAAATCGCGGAGCAGGAGGTTTCCTCAAGAAACTTGCACCGCTTCTAGTTGTTGTTGTTCTTGTTGTTGTTGTTGTTGATGATGATGATCATGATGATGTCGGTGGTTCCGAGTACGTCTGCCACGTATGCATGCATGATCCAGGTGTACTCAGCGCGGGATCGATAAAGCTTGGATAGGTCAGGCCAGGACCAGGATACGGAGCTTCGTTGTTCCTCTACTTCGGAACTTATTCCCGCTGCGCTCGTCAGGAAAAGTGATTCCGTTAAACGTTTAAATGAATTAACCGGAAATCGATGATGACAACCAACGTGGTTGTCGTCGTCGCCGCAGCAGTTGCATCTGCATGGCGAAATCTGGATGAGAATCGCGTAAAATATGAGTGCAACAACAGCTCGGAACGATGTTTAAGGGGGCGGCAAATAGACTGTGAAAAGGGGAGATTGTGCAACTTTTATCTAAGTTTCTGCGGCGGAAATATAAAACGCAATTCAAATATAAGCTTAATATGATGTTGTTGCTGTCTTCTGATCCTTTTTCCTTTCTATTTTGTTCGCTTTAAACCAGATACTGCATTTATTGTGAACATTTTTATGACTATTACATTTATCTCTTTTTTATTCACAAGCTTTACATTCATACATTGTAATTAGTGATTTTCAAGTTATAAAGAACATAATATTACAAAGTTTAATTTATATACAAGGTAAGCTTATTGAATATTTAGATTTGTTCATTTACAGTATTAAAATAAATGTATTAAAAAAATTAAAAACAATTTCTTTTGATTTTTCATGGCAAGTATAATGAACTTAACTAATTTATATAAAAGAACTATCTCATTATTTTAATATTATTATATAAGTTTCATATTCAAATGAAATAATATTGAATTTCAAATATAAGCTGAGTAAACTTTTATATAAATTGCTATTAATTGTGGAAGAAATCCAACAAAACTTACGGTTATTTATGGACGGATTATGCAATCTTCAGCCTTGGACTAATAACAATAAAGTGTAAGCGTCGTTTGTATCACGGAAAACGGGAATATTTCACGGAAACCGACTGCGACAAAGATATTTCACGCGGTTGGAAAACTTTCACCTTTTGTTTACTGCACTCGAGGAGATGCGCACCAATTCAAAGAACTTGCCGAATATTGAGGGTGGATGGATACATAATATTTACATTAATATTACACTTTCCGAGCTACTCACTCTCAGGTGGATCATTTTCATTCTCGCTTGTTTTTCTTCAGACGCGTTTCACAAACAAATCAATATTTGCAGTTACTCGTCTCATATTGGGCACGAAGATTACGAGATCTTAAAGCGACGTTTATGGTTTCATCCCAGACACATGAAAACTTTCTCTCTGCTTTTACATGACCGCACTTTAAACTTTACCTCGTACGTGTATCGTGTCGTGCAAAAAAATAGCAGAAAATTCGCAGACGTCTGAGATTTAAAGTATAGTTTTGTTAGCGTTCACGTACATAAATAGTATAAATAATATATGTAGACTTTATCTTCCAAATGTGTTTTTATTGGAATCAGGGTTACGTAATACTTGCCAAATAAATTGTATTTAGTATCTAATTTAAATATTTTGCTATTAAACTACACTTATTAAGTTACTTGCTATTTAAGTTAATTACTTGTATCAATTATTAAATATTAGAATTGACATATTTTATGTAAATCCAATGTCTAAAAATATTAATAATAAAAAAGTATAGTTATTGAATGAAGTTAGTATATGTTGCCACAGTTGTGAAATATTAAAGTAATAAGTCGGATATAGTAAGTATGCAAATAAAGAAAAATAAATTAATATAAAAAATGATTTCCTAACAAACTGCGTTTGTAAATTGCGATGTGCGAAAGAGTAGTTCGCTTTGCTCAATAAACAAGACCAATTTAGCTTGTCTGGAGCATCGGGAAAATAGTAAAGAAAATATTTATGGTGGTGTGAAAACTGAATTGGTCGTCGTCCAATTGCGCTCGAAATATGATTTGATGCGGATTGATGTTTGCCGAAAGTTTCAAGAGCGAAAGTGGAATAAAATTCGCGTGTTTGCGCAAACTGACTTTTCAAATTCACTCACCCCTCATGTAGATGTACGCGGTGCCCCTCATATTCCTCCTGGTGAGGACTACCAGATTCAATATGTTGCCGACGATTCCCAATAAACATATGGCCGGAAGCGCCACGCCGTACGAGTACCGTCTCAGCACTTCCGTTTCCGGATCCTCGGACCACGTCGTGTTGCTCCAAGGGCACAGCGTGCAGTCGGCGCTCGCGTTCCAGCACAGAACCGGCGACTCGCTCGAGTACAGCAACGACATTTTTACCGGATCCTTTTTTCACTTTATTTTTGGTAACCACCACATACGGCCAGACGAATCACCGGCCTCGGGTCATCCAATTTAATTGGCGAACCTGGAAAATACACGGAAACCCTCGTTACACTCAAATTGGTAGTCCATTTTTTTTTGTGAAGGACGTAAATCCTTTTAACGCTTGAAATTTTTAAATATTTTGCTTTGTTTTTTTTTTAAATTTTAATAAATTTAAATAATTCTTTGAGTAAATTATGACATAAAAAAAGAATTATGAAATACAGTTATTAAACTAAAAAATATCCGAAATGTTTGTTACACTCAAATTTTTATTTGCATATTTCACGATTAAAAAGGGGGAACAGACGTTTGTTTGTTTTAGTAATGGATTTTCATGGATCCGTTTTACTTATTTTTTTGTATATATTGAAAAAATCGCATTTTGCAAAAGCTTTCAACAAATACATTATATAACTTAAGAATTTACTATTTACTAATTTGGCTCTAATTAGATTATTACTAATAAAAGTCAATTATTTACTAATATAAATTAATATTGAGTAAACGTATTTTTTGGACAAAAAAAATCAATCATCTAGAATATAAGGAAAGTAATTTATTAGTTTCTGATACGTCATATTTCTTGGAAAGTTCGGTAATTTACTTTGGATATAATTAATCGGGCGGAGAAAAGAAAAACAAAAAGTAGGGGACCAAAGAAAAACAAGGAGAAGAGAGGAATAAAAATTAAGAGGAACGAGCTCGGAGATAAATCAGTGGGCGCTTAATACATTATCCATTACTGGCGGAAACTACAATGCTCGAAGGCGCGCAACTTCCTGAACGGAACGGGGTGAAAATGTATTTATCCTTTTTAGTTACGAATTGCTGATTCGATTAGTAGTTTTATACACGCTCCTAGCAATGTTCATTTACAGTTGCGAGCTGTAATTCCTTCTCGCGAAAGAAAATAGTCGAGCGCGCTTTGCTCGAAACAAAAAAAAAAAAGAAGAAGAAGACAACAAACGAAGAATAAATAAAACGCGACCAGCGCACAACTTTGTTTTAGCAGAAAGAAAAACATCCTTTATGGAGCGGAAACTTAATTAACAGTTTGCAAATGAGCGAAGAAGTAGAAGTAGAAAAAGAAAAAATAATACGAAAAGCGATTCAGTTATAAATTTTACCGAGGCGTTTATTACAAAAAAAAGTGGATGCGCCGGGTATAATTACTTTGATATTACTTATTCAATTAAATAAAAATTAGAAGAGGTTTTTACTATATTTTATAAATTACAAAAAAAAATACTTAAATTGGCATTCAAACTTTTATTATCGTAATCATCAATAAAGTTCTGAAGTTAAATTTTTCGAAAACCATTTTCAAATTAATTTAAAAAATAATAGCTCAGATAATAATTATGATTTATTTTTTTCAATAAAATTATTCTCAAAATGATACTTTTTATTAATAATATTTAAAATAAATTTAAAAAAATATATTTTAATATTAATTTTTAATACATTTTATATATAAATGAGAATTTGTTCTTATTATAATTTTATTTGTAACTTAATCTTTTTCTTATTGTAATGTTTATGAAAGAAAATGTATTTTCTAGAAACAAACAAACCTTTCATTTCTACGACGATATAATATTTATTTTGACTTCAAATAAATATTGTTGCAAATAAAATGGTTTCGCGTCGGAGTTGCTACATTGTAAAATAAATTGCTTTTGCAAACTGCACTCCAAATCTTTCCCATAGAAAAAGTTAAATAGGATAAAACAGAAACAAAAAAGATGATAGGTATACAGATATGGTCGAGAAGTGAAGATGCGATCTGTCGCTTCATACAAATATGCGTAAAAAGCATATTGCAATAGAACAGAGGAGAAAAAAAATGTATATAAGAAAAGGCGAAGGGAGAGAATGCGATGAACGAGAAATGATTTTGCTGTGCAAATATTTTGCGAACTCGTGCGACGTAAACATTCGCAGTCTCGAATGTTTACGTCGCACGAGACGACAAAAAAAGAAGAGAAGAAATAAATGAAAGAGGAAGAAAAAAAACGTAAATAATAATCCATCGTCAAAGAGGAAATCGTATTTTTCCTAGTTTCTCGATGCAAGATTAAAATCGGTTGAGACGTGTATTCAAATGTGAGAGCACGTGCATTTATGGCCCGAAACCGTTCGAAGCGTTTAACGCCCTTCTGTCACCTGGAACGAAATGGGAGTTTTATGTGGCCAGAACCCGGATGAAATAGAAGATGAAACTTGGTAGAGAAGAGAGAGGAATAAGAAAAGAAAGAAAATATAATTCACTTCTTCGCGCCACTTACCTAATGTGATTGAAGATCTTAATCCAAACCAGTTTACACGAGATGTAATTGAAGTGGTTTGTTTATCGACTATCGAAGAACTTACAAGTTTTTAATATGTAATTATTTATTATTATAATATTTATAATTTTCCAATGATTAAGTTTTTAATGATAACAAGTTTGTTGGTTAGATGTAGGTATGATTTTTAATTAATCATTTTAAAGAAAAGATAAATATAATTCTTTATTTATTCTTTAGAAATCCGTTTATGAAATGGTGGATGCGCCGGGTATATATATTTTTCAATAATAATTATATTTATTAAAAAATTCGCAGCTGCAACTCATTTTTATTACTTTCTTATCGAAAATGTGCAGGTGCAGATGATTCATTGTAACGTAGATACGACACGTTTTCGTAACCATATAAGGAATTGTTTAGCACTCGCAGCTGCAGCCAATTCATCGTGACGATTCGCGAGTCTTCGCGTTTTTGTAATCAAATAATAATTATTTTAGTTTTCACAGCTGGTTTATTTAAACCGCTGCAATTCATCGTGACGCAGAAAAAAATTCGTAGCTAAATAGGGCGAGTTTTCAATAATCGTATTAATATTTTTATTACTTTTTTCTTTAATATAGAAATATTTAATAATTTCATAAGCATTAAAAATTATTTAATGCTAAAACTAGTAAAAAACTTAAAAAAATAAATATAAATTGTGAAAAGTAATTACGAAATCTTAATTTATAAGTATTAATATATTTTTTTAAAATTTTTATTGAAAAATATTTATATTTTAAAACATTTACTTTTAAAATGAAAAATATAATAATTTTAAAACGCTTAAAATAAATGTGTGAAATGGTGGATGCGCCAGTTATAATTATTTTTTTGTCTTGATATGAAATATTTTTATATATATATATATTTTTTAATAAATGAATCCTCATAAAGATTGATTTATCGTTCGAACAATTTCATGCATTTTTCTTATGCATAAAGTGATTTTTTAATAATTACAAAAAACTATTATTATAATTATAATATTATTTTTTATTTAAATTTAATATTTTGTATGTTATATTCTGTAATCTGGCCAATAAGTTATTGTTATAAGCGTATATCTGAAAATTATATAATGAACAGTCTTATTCATACTTAGAAATGTATTTTTATAAATCATATTAAATATTTTTGTGGTATTTTATTATTAGTTTATTAATAAATAGTAACAAAATAAACTATTTTATCATATATGTAAAAATGGAAACGTATTGTAATGAAACATATTGAAAAATTGTTTGTTATAATTTTTGAATTGTGATGAAACGCATTAAATATTTTTCAAATAATTATATACTAAATAAGGATTAGTTTTTCGTTCACAATAAATTCGAAGCTGCACATAATTTTTATTACCTTTTTATCGAAAATATGCAGGTGCACATGATTCATCGTACGGAGACAAGTCACGTATTCGTAAGCATATAAGGAATTGTTTAGCACTCGCAGCTGCAGTCAATTCATCGTGGCGATTCGCGATTCCTCGCGTTTTGTAACGATGTCAAAAAGGTGCGTTATCGTACCATATTAAGATTGTTTAAACGTTTTAAAAACGATACGGCGATTTTTCAATAATAATATTATTATTTTTATTACTTTCTTATCTAATATGAAAATATTTAATTATTTCAATAAATTATCTAATATTAAAACTAGCAAAAGACAAATAAGAAATAATAATTTATTAATGGAAATCATCAAATAACGCTTTTATTTTAACATTTATCAATAAAACAAAATTGCAATTTTCTATAAATAATGGAAAAAATATGTATTTTAGAAAAATTGACTCTTAAAATGAAAAACATCTATTAAAAATATAAAACTTCAAAATATAAAAAATTGTAATACGTTTAGAAATTAATGCTTGAAATGGTGGATGCGCAGGGTATATTTAGAAATGTATTAAATATTTTTCAAAATATTCGTATCCACGTAAAGATTGCTTTACAGTTCACAACAAATTTGCTGTATAAGGCGATTTTATTAACAATTTTTTTTATGTAAATTTATTATGCAATTATCATAAAATTTTATATTGAAGTATCTCTATCGAAGTTGATCGTCGCCCAGTTTTAATAACATATTTACAAATGTATTTTTATGATTCACATGAAAAATATTAATAAAATAATTTTGTGGAGTTTCATTATTAATTTATAAATAAATAAGATATAAAACTATTTTATCATATACGTAAAACTGAAAACGCACGATAAGATTTGGTTTAATGTTCGCAGGTGCAAATGATTCATCGTGACGCAGAGTTCTTTAATGCTCGCAGCTGCAACTGATTCGTCGTGACAATTCGCAAAACTTCGCGTTTTCGTAATCATATAAGAATTGGTTTAGCGTTTGCAGCTGCTTTGTCTCGACGTCGACGAGTACGCGTTCTCGTAAAGATTGCTTAATTGTTTTAAAACCATAAATAAATAAAGATATTTTTTAATACTTTATAACTTTTGTATTATGTAAATATTTAAATATAAAAATAAATAAATATTATAAAGGGTAATTTATAATTCTTAGTATATAAATATTAATAAAACATTTTACAATTTCTTTATGTCATACTGGAAAGCATTAAATATACATTATATACCACATTTATATTTTCATTAATGAAAGAAAATTTCATGCGATGCGTATGAAATTGTGGATGCGCCAGGTATAATTAAAAAATAAAAATAATTATTTTTCGTTTTTAATAGATTTACAACTGAAGTTGTTATTTGCGTTTTGTGAAACATATAAAGATTGATTTAGCGTTCGCAGCTGTTTGGTCGTGATGTCGACGAGACGCGTTCTCATAAAAGGCAATTTTTCAATAATTACTAATTTGTATTACTTTCTTATTGAATACGTATTTTTTTTAACAATTTTAATATCATTAAAACATTAAAAAGAAATAAATATAAATTAGAATATTATTATTAAATTAACATTATATGAAAAATTATATATTTTTTGTAAGTAAGTTATAAAACATGAAATATATAAATAATAAAATATATACAGCAGAAGTACAGATTATGTTATTTAAAAAAATGATATGTTTTATTGTAATAGATGAAACGAGAGGAAAGGAAAATTGCGAATGCCTAATGTTTATGGTGTCCGAGATAAAAGTAGTGCGGTTGATGGTCGGTAATAAAAGGTCGGAATTTCAAAACTGGAATTATTATTATGTAAACAGAATATGGCGGACGCGGCTGGATGTGTGTGTGTACGCTACTGAATGAATATTCATGCACGAGAACGGGTGGGTGCTAGTTTCATTTGAATTATACTTTCCTGGTAATTTACTGCAAACAAATGGTCCTCCACTCTGCTCGTACAATATCTTTTTTCATATGTGTGTATGCGTATGCTTCTGATAAGTGTATTAAAAGTAAATGGTCTGAATACATGCATTCATAATGCCTAGCATATCGCCAATTCCAATTCCATGCTAAACACAAAAAACATATGTTTCAGTTATCTGAAACCTTTTTCATCCAACATATTTGTTAGTAGTTGCATTGCTACTAAATTGCTGAGTATTTCATTCAGTTCCTCGTTTTGACATAAGATGACAGCTGTCATTTAAAAAATTTGACAATACCCAATTTTTGGTATCACCCTATTCAAAATATATATTTGTTGTAATGAAACTTGATTTCGTTACAGTTGGTTAATGAACTTTCACCTAAGTCTCGAACAAGATGAATTGAAACATAGGGAACATGCGGATAACCAAAACCTCTTTGCTGCGATTAAATATTCAATCGTGAGACGTTTTTGCATGCGCCGAATTATTAACCCTTTGCACTCGTGAATATGTTCTTATGTGATTCCACTCTACTCGGGCTATTATTTCATCTACTTATCTCTCAACTCGGAATTTTTTTTTACATGCGATTTTTTTTTAAATGTGCTAAAATTGCGTAGTAGATACACTTAGTGTAAAACAAAATAAAAATATGGAAAAAAATTATTGTTTTCGAAAAAAAAAAAAATTGCACAATTTTAAAAAAAAAAATTTTGCACAGATGTTTATTCAAATTAAACACAATAAGTTATTACTATTATAACATGAAAAAAAAATTTTTTTGTCATATTTTTATTTACAATCTATTCGTGTTGAACATTAAGTAAATCTGGTGGCGGTTGACATTTTTTTTTTTTTTGGATAAAATTTGTATAAATATTATTTTTTGTACAAATTATTTCAATTTGTTGGTTTTGCTGTTGTGTATGTATGGCTAATAGTCATTCGTAATTGAAGCGCTGCGATCACTATTCTCTTTCTCTGTGTATCTGCTGCTATCCTTAACTATGCTATTACAACCATCACAACTTTTTTTTTGCCCAAAAGGCCTGGCTTGGCTGGGAATTGAACCCGTACTCACAAGATCGCGAGGGGGCGACTCTAACCATGAGTCGCTTCAAAAATAATTAAATTAAAAAAACTTGAGAAACACTAAATAAAAAACTAAAAGTTTACAAAAATAATAAATCTTGAGGAGCGAGAAACACAAATTAAATAAATTTATACGCAAGTTAAAAATACGTTTTATAATGTTGTAGTGTATGGTACCGTTCGAAGCAGTCCAGGCTTACGGGTGCAAGTGTCACAAATGTACCTAGTGCTAGTACCTAGCAGTCTTTTTTCTTCTCATCATTTTGGCATAAAATATGTAGTTTACCATTTAGTCGCTCTGCTGTATCTACAGATGATGGTCTGCTCGTCAACAAACTTTAGATGTGTCATTGGTTTTTTGTTTTGGTCACGTTGTGAAATTTTATATAATAAATAAGCATTGACACTGGATAATTCGAGTCCCCAGAAAAATAACTTTCGCCATCATTTCAATGGTTTCCTCAGGAAACAGTATGACGCTGAATAAGTGTCTGCGCGGCCGACACCTCCCATAAATTTATTGTAATTGACCAATACATTTGGCTTATTTACAACTTGTAAGTTACCTCCATGTACTATTCTGTTGATAGGCTGTGTTCCTGAAATATCCCAGGAACTAAGTGTAGTAACGATCCTTTTATCTTTCCATGCCAATAACATCAAATTACCTGATCTGCATGCAAATGTGTTATCTTCGGCAAATGTTGGTTTTTTGATAGAATCAGGTATACATTTGCGGTTGATTTGAATAGTGCCTGTCAAATGAACATTTAGTTTTAACAACTCTTCTTCAAGTGGCAAGCTTGTATAGTATCTATCGGTGTAAAAATGATATCCTTTACATCCTGGGTTATTGTCTAATAAAATTTGACAAAGATGTAACACAATCCTTGTACTTATAGGTAAGTCAGGTCTCACTAAATCTACTGAAGTCAAGCTTCCGTAGTATGGCAAAATTGAGTTTTTTTGACATCCTTTGATACAGGTCGAAAACAAGTTATTTTCCCTATGATCATCTGGGAACATGTTAGTGATGTGTGGTTTGAATATTTATTTCAGTTTCTTGAGTCTTATGACTCAGCCCAAGAAAGGCACGTGAAGTGAGGCCAGAAGATCAGCAACGTTAGTCTGCTACTGTCATCTTTGGTATTTTGTGACGGTGACTTGCATTTTTGTCGTAGTCCACTGCGTTCCTGAACAGAGGATTCATGTGTTGCGAAGCAGAAGCGAAGACTTTCTCTGCAGCTTTCTTCATGGCTTCTGAGATGGTAGGAATGTTAGCCTCTCGATGAAGCTGCCTGTTACTGATATAGATGGATCCCTGAGGCATACCGGATCTGATGGCGCGAGCCCTTCGTGCCACACTTTGTTGAAGGCTTTTGCTATATCCAAGAAGACTGCTCCGGTATGCATCCTCCAGTTAAATCCTTGGGTAATGTACTCAGCAACACGAAAAACCTGTCCCGTGGTGGAGTGACTTTCTCGGAATCCGAACTGCTCGTCCGGTATGATGGGGTTTTGGATTTCGTATTCCTTGAGTCTGGAGAGAATCACCTTTTCCGCAACCTTGGCGATGCACGGAAGCAAGCTGATTGGACGGTAATTCTGCGGTATGTGTCTGTCGTACGTGGTATTCGGAAATAGGACTACATCTGCACATTTCCAGATCTCCGGGAAGTATCGAAGACGGAGTTACGCATTAATGACAGCAACAATGTGCATCACCGGTCTGTGCGGAAGGGCTTTGAGCATCATGTTGGTTACACCGTCCTTGTCTGAGCAAAATTGTATAAACTTATCCGGTGTTAGCATTCGCCATTACATATATTCTGATGCCCCATTTCGTAGGCTTGTTAGGGTTGTAAGTTAAAAAACTAATTTTATCCTTGAATACAACAACAGACTCTTCTACTGATATCACTCTTGACGGAACAAAATGTTCTTTGAACTGTTTGTCCAGATGATCTAAATAGTGGCTGACTTTCCGAGTTCGAGCCCTAAGAGTTCGGTCATTTGGATCGTTTTGATGCAACTGGAGCATCCAAAAAAAATCGTTCCCTTCTAAATATGCTACTAAAGAAAGGTGTGTTGGCGTTAAACTGTTGTGACTAATACTCTTGGATATTAGATACGGTTATCGTACCTATATTTAGGACAACCCCAACAAATGCAGTAAACTATTCTACCTTTTCTGTGACATGTGACGTCCTGCCATGGTCCGAAATTACTAGGTTGTGTTATATTCTGGTCTTCTTCATTGCTGCTTGAACTTGATGGTAAAGGCATGGTTCTCTGTCTTTTAGTAATCACTACCACTACTGGAGTCACTTTCTCCACTGATATTACCACTATCTAATCTATCATTTTCAGGCGAGCCAATATAAAATTCATCGTCACTAGTTTGCAACTCATTTTCAATTTCATCTTGTAAAAATCTCATGGGCATTTCAAATATTGATTTTACAAAATATAACGAAAAAACACACCGAAGTTTTACCCAATCGTGTTAGTTATAAAACTGAGTAATATTCAAAACGCAAAAATGGTGCACATATAATACTGAAGCTTACTATAGCAAGTCTAATATAAATATTATGTTATCTTTAATTTTTACATAAATATGTACTCAACGAAGCTTTAAGAAAGCAATT
Source organism: Nicrophorus investigator (assembly GCA_963457615.1). Taxonomy (NCBI): domain Eukaryota; kingdom Metazoa; phylum Arthropoda; class Insecta; order Coleoptera; family Silphidae; genus Nicrophorus; species Nicrophorus investigator. The sequence continues at coordinate 26,982,191 of OY735142.1, forward strand.
TAGCAATATTAGAAATGGGCTTAGGGGATGACAGACCGCCCAACCCGCTATAATGATAAGACATGATATGCCGCCAATACGGCGACATACGAGTGCAACGGTAAAACTCATCTTGCCGCCAATACGGCGACATACGAGCGCAACGGTAAAACGCATCATGCCGCCAATACGGCGACATACGAGTGCAAAGGGTTAAGACGTCAATTTTTCGGTGGACGCGAAGCGAGACCGATGGACGTGTTTTTGTTTGTAGCGACCGCGTGTCACGTTTAATTACGCTTCGGGTTACTTGACTTCTTTTCCTCACTCTTCCCACCTTTTTCAACCCTTTTGTATAAAGAAAGAGTATTATGCAAAAGCACTCTCTCACCTGAACCCTCTCCACTTCCGTCGTCCGGATAGTGCATGGAAGAAGAAATAAAACAAAAAGAAAACGAGAGCTGTGTGCAGATTTCTGTATGCAAATTTTATTGCCCTAATTTACGGCATCAATATTTTTTATCGTCTCCGTACTTTATTTATATATTTATTTATTATTTTTTTTATTCCCTCCGATGTTATTAGATTACTCGGTGCGAGTGGTGCATTTCGCGTCCCATGCATATACATACATATAAATTTTATAAAATGCAGAAGCTGCTCGAGCTCCGATTTCAGGCGGGCCCGGAAATGGAAGGGACCCGAGATTTACGTAACGGAAATAAATGAAATAACTTAACGCCGTCCCCTTTTTATTTTGCAGTCCGTATTTCCTGTTGTTCTATCTTTAATCCTGGGATTAAATGCGACGCGAAACAGTAAATTAATGCAGGAATTAAAAGGATTCATGCTAATGCTGCAGTCACACTATGCGTAATATGAAACATTTTTTTTTGTCATTCATGATTACTAACTTTTATGTACGCATTTCGTATTTACAAATCAGTTTAAGTTTTATTGCAGCTTAGTAAATTTCGGTTTAATAAAATTTTGACATATTGTTGATTATCAAATACCAAAATTTTTGTTGATATTTGCAGATTTTATATATTTTTATAATTTCTTGTATTTCCTATAACTTTTTTTTATTTAATCCAGATTAATCATTTTGATAATATAATATATTTTGTATTGTTTCGTCTTTTAATCCAGATTAAACGCATTGCGAGGGATGAAATAATGCATGACTCGAAAGTCAACCATAAATATTTGCGGCAATGAGTGATGCTAATTAAATTTGGACCGGAAATAAAGTGCACCGGAAATGCAATTTACGGCTGCTCCGAGAAGGATGCGCGGGGCGTTAGAAGGAAGAGCGCTTTCGTATCAAAGCCGCAACGGACAAAACGAGGTAATTCGGTTTTTGTATTTCCTTTTTCGTGTTTTTTTTTTCTGTTTGTTTTGTTCCTTTTTTGATTATCCCGCTCTTTTCTCCAGATTCTTCTATTGCCTTCCGTGAATGGACCTGAACATCTTCCGGAACAGATTTATGTTACCTTAACGACGACAAGCAACGACGGAAGATTCGTCGAATCCGTATCTTCTGCTACTCGATAAAATCCTGCATCCTCTTTACATCTTTTTCGATTTTTACACATTCCTTCATTCATAGTAAATCACTTCAAACATTAATATTACTTTTACGTTTTGACAATAAACTCTTAAAAGTCTAAAACAGAATCATATAAATGAAATTTTATTACGTCATGTTTGTTTTTCTTTTTCTTTTCATTGCCTCGGTTCAGAGAAAAGGTTTCTCTAGATTTTTTTATTGCTTTTCACGATCTTCCTTGAATGTGTTTCGGTACAGATTAATGTTACCCGAGCAACGTTATAAGATCCTTGGAATCCGAGGCCTCAAAGAAATCCTGCACCTTCCTGACATGCTTTCAATTAATATCTGTGTCACACGTGTTCAATCAAAACACAGCAACTTCATTTCAGCAAAATATATTTGTTTGTATTTTTCAGCATTTTTACTGATAACCATTATTTCTCATAATTAGATTTTAATATCAATTTATTAAAATCGTAAATATTACTCAACTGAAAACACTAAAAAAACCCTTTTTCAATGAAATAGAAGATTAAATTGTGGGAAAGACAGATATTTGATTAAAGAATGAAAGACAAATTTGTTTGTTTTGTTTAACATTTTTGGCTGGAAATAATAGGAAACGGCTTCGCTGCAGCCGTTATTAATAGGGGTATGTTTCGGTGCCAACAAAAAGAAAAAAATAAAATCAAAACCACCACCCTTAGACGCGATGTAATGAGGTCACAATATCCTGCTGCATAAAAATGATAACATGTTAGACTTAATTATATTTCGTTTCGTTTCCTTCCCTCGGAATGCAATTTAGCATGCTGCTGCACCCCTCTCTCTTCTACTCTTTCCTGCCCCTCACACAGCCTGGACCGCGGTTTACAACCGACTTCCCAATTAACTTTTTATATTCGCCCGACACAACGAACTATCGCCCAGCTTATCTTCTCTTTCTCCATGAAAAATTACTTCAAATTACACAAGAGAAAGAGAAACAACGAACAAATAAACATCGTCGAATATTTGAAGGAAATATTGGCGATCCTTTCTTTTTCATGAAACATTTCTATTGCCAATTTTGTTGGAATTTTGAGAGAAAAACGGAATATTGGAATTCTCGTAGCAAAAATTCAAGATTTTTGTGCTCTTAGGAAATAAATTTAATAATCTGAATAATTTAATTTGTTTCCTAAAAGCACTTTTTAAATATATTCATTTTATATAATTTTTAAGAACTTAACATAAAATATTTTTAATATTGTCTGCAAATCTACTAACATCCTAAAGACGCACAATTGTTACTTTATAATACATAGTTAAACAACTTGCTTTGAAGACAGTACTTGGAAAGGTGTTTACAATACTGAAAGAAATTTGAATAATGAAATATATAAATGTATTTTTTAATTTGAGATATTTATAAATGAATTCATTAATAAAATGATTTATGTAGGCGTCCCTCGTAATTCCTTCTTTGAACTGAATGAAAATACCGGTTAAATGGAAAAGAATGAGATTTGCGTTTTTATTCATTACCAATTTAGCGTTATTAATGGGTGTATACGTGAATACGTTTCTGGAAATGCTGATTTTCTCTACCGAAAAAAAAGGAGAGAAGGTAAAATATAATTAGCCTGCTACCAAGACTACACCCACGCTTCGCGCTAAAAGGGTCACGTGATTAATGGGGCCAATCTGTTTTTTTTTCTTCTTTTGTTTTTTTCCTCTTCTAATTAGCCGAAACGCGACACTGCGGATGGAAAACCGAAACGATTACATTCTTTGCACCAAATTAAACTTTATTTCTTTTAATCAAATTCAATTTTCGTTTTTATGAAACCTGAAAAATGTACGCTCCAATTTCATTTATTTTCATTTAAAAAGTTATTATTTATTACTTCTAATTAGTAAATTAATATATGCGACAGTATTTTATCTACCAAGAAGATCGGTAATGTGGAAACTAAATGACTCTATAAATAGAGAAAAGACAATGTTTCCATTAATTGAAAGCTAACCGCATGCTAATTAAGTTTTCGAAAAAGAATCGTGCGCTGTAATACTTTCCGTTTTATGGTCAGCATCGTGAGGGATTGTTCGTTATACGACGTCATTAAGGTAAATGGGCGAAATACTATACGCAATGCGAGTTAATTAATTCTAAGTTTTATGTCCTTATTAGTTACTGATACCATAATAATTGTGAACATAAACGAAAATATCATACATTGTTTAATTTCTAAGCATTTTTCATTTTCTATTCAATATTTACAAAAATATTAATATATTTCATAAATGTTTTTATATTTAGAAATAAAAAAGCAATTTTTATAAACAATTATAAATAATTTAAAATGATTGACTCGGAATTGTAAATGTAATTTATTGATTATCTTCAATTATGCCAAAAAATCTTTCTGTATGCATTACTTAAGAAATTATATTAACACATAAATTAATAAACGTAATAAATAAATAAAATTTAATAAATTACGAATTACAAGTTGCAATTTATAATAATTGAATTTGCTACAATTTTATTATTTTTTAAATTTTTGTAATTCACTAAAGTACTTGACCTAATAATTCATAAATTTCAATTTATTTTTAATTTATAAATTATCATTAAATTATTTTGTATTTTTAATTTATTCTTGTTTTTATTCTGAATATACGTCTGTTTTAAGAACTATATTATACGAGTTAAAGACATCTAAAGTAGCTATGAATCTTACGACAGTTGCTAAGGACGCTTTATATGATACTTTATTTTTTAAGGATTCTCTGAGGTTGCTAAGATGGTTGTCAAGGACGCATTTTGGTTGTTATGAACTTTAATTAAAACTGTCGCAAAATGATAGCTGTCACCTAGTGTCAAAGAGTACAAAAAAAAACTAAACTAAATTATATTAAAAAATATAAAATATAAAGGATACATTCAAAAGTAATTCAGCAATTGTGTAACGTTACGTAAAAAATACGAGCGAAGAGGAGGATAGTAAACCAAAAAAAAAAAAAACAAACAAAGAACTTATGTAACGATGTTGAATTTTTAAAGTGAAATAAATTCGGAGGGGTTGTAGGACGGAAGTGTTAATTTGTCACGCGGTTCACGCTGTTTGTGTTTGCTCGGTGGATTTATCGATTCGCCACACTATTCGGGGTGAAAACCTTGTTTTTTGAAGTGATGCTCAGCTCGGTCTTCGCTCGAAGATCAAAAAGTGCCCGACGTATATGTGCGGATGTCAAAATGTTTTCGCGCGCCCCCGTCGCATCATCAATATTTATTAACTTCAATTGAATAGTCATCAAGTGTTGGCTTTCATGAGCGCAGATGATGTCCTCCACTTATCCACGCTCATCCGACTCCCAACTTGTTAAAGTTCAGAACGGAATTGGATACAATTCATATATGAATTTAGTTCAACGAGCCAAATTTATCTTCATAGATTTAACATTCAGGACCTGTTATTTTATCATATCCTCATTACATATTACTAATATTATTTTTTCTAAATCCGCAAAGTTAATATTTATAAATCGAGTAATTTCTTCAAAATATAATAATTAAAATCTATAAAAATCATTAATTGATAATTATTATCTATCCATCAATTTAAATTATTATTTAATATATAGTAAACTAAACCAATGAATAATTGAGCGGCAGTGAAACGTGAAGGGAATAAAGTGTGTATGTGGTCATGTAGGAAGGGACGTCGATTATGTGCGTTCAATGAACTTGCTCAGCGATTTGCATTCAATGCAGTTCCAGTTTACAAATCATCAATTCCGAATCCTTTAATCAATCAATTAATTAAACAACACGTCTCCTCGCACAAGGAACTACGTGTTTAATAACATCCAATTTACCAGCATCTATCACCGTTCTGTTTCACATCCGTTTCCTACATTTATCTAAGCGCATCCAATCTAAGTTCTGCAAAATTAAAATAAATAATTATAGATCAAAAAATCAAATTATTTATTTAATTTTAATTATAATTCACACAATTATAATACTTATTAGTATATTATTGAATAATAAAAACAATCTATTTTTAATTAAATATAATTCATTTTACCAAAATTTATTTTATTTAACTTTAAAATTATTTCACAATCTTTAAATATTATGTAACTAATCATTTAGTTAACTAATATTTATTTCATCAAAGTTACTACTTAATTTTGATTTAGTTAATATTAATTTTATATATTATTTATTCGATTATCTGTAACTAATTTGCCATTTATTACATAAAAAAAATAGCTTAATTTTTGTAATTATAGTTTCTTCTTGATATTGATTTAGTACGACGCATTTATATATTATATAATTTTTCGGACATCTATAACTATGTATGTAACAAATATTTATTAATTAAAAATAAATCAAATGATTTAGCTGAATATTATTAATTTTATCAAATTTTTAATTTAAAACATTGCGATAATCTGTAATTAATTGAAAGAACTTATTTTTTAAACTAACTTAATACGAATTTAACATTAAATGACGAAGTATTAGATTTTTCGAAACTAATTATTCTCAAACATATTAAAAAAAAAAATTCCGAAGTAAATTTTTTCAAGGCAATAATAAATGTTTTGCTTTAGATTTGCGTGTTTTATTTATTATTTTTTTACCATCCATTGAATCTTCGATGATTAATTAATGGTCGCTTTAAGTTTCATAAGGGGATTTGTTTTCAGATTGATATAATCTTGCGTGTAGAATATCTGTCCGTCCGTAGGGACTGATCGATCGTTTCATGCATACACATTCTCACGCATTCATCAATATCATATTGAAGTTCGACACTAACCCCTCGTATCCTCCTGCTCTGGCATGCAACAAATGACATTCCTTTTGATCTCCGAGCATTCAATAGAAAGGAAAAAAAAAACACGAAGTAATTTCAATCGTGAAACAAATACATTGAATTTATTTTGAATTGATGAAAACAAAAGTAAACAAATAAAAAGTTTCTAATCTTTCTTTTACTAATTATCCTGTTTGTTTTACTGAAAGTTCTTTTAGGAAATAACAGTTTTGTGATGCAGAAGTTGCTGATAAATCTCCAAATTGCAAAAGCTTAGAGATAAACATATTTGCTATAGGTTTTGATGGACGACTAGTCTCAAGTAGTAAGAAATGTTAAGTATGTGTATAATGAGATCCACGCAGAGGGGAGACACAAAGCAATCAATATTAGGACCTCATGTCCGCACTTGATGGAAACATTTCCTCTTAGTTTAAGCATCACAAGAAAGATTAATGGTGCCATTTTCTTGTTTAGAAACTTTGTCATTTCATTTAGAAAGTTACAAAACTGGTCAAGTTTTTCAACATTTTCTTACATGACTACAGAATTTCACTGTTACACATATAAAGTTATAACTGCTTCATTCATTATAAAATCAATTTCCATTTTATAAGTTTTCAATTCCAATTATATAATACACTTTCTATATATTCAGAATTATATAAATCAAAATCAATTCAATTTTCAATTTTTCTATCAATTATATAACACACTTAATATATATTCAGCATTAATTTATATAATCTAAATCAATTCAAGATTTTGTAGTCTTCTAAATATTAATTAAAATATAATACTACTTCCACAAAGCTTAATTTTTCGTTACTTAAATTTGGACTAAAAATTATAGGCAAACAGCTGAAGCTACAAAAACTACACCTATTTATTATTAGTCCCCATATATTCAGCTTTAATTTTCATGATTATTTTTTAAGAATACCTTTTAAAGTCTGCGAGTAATTTACTAAAATTCTGCTTTAAGTAAATTACATTATTTTATCTCCAAATTTCACTTTAGAGTCTAGAGCTAATATAAAATTATAATACGAAATTCATAATTTCATTATAGTAAAAATTATGTAATGATAAAAATGCGAATCGAAATAAATAAATAAATTGTATTTCGTAAATCCTGTATATTGCCTGTACTTAATTAACGAAATCGTTCTAATTGTCATACATTATTCTTGTCGCAATATAATAAATTGTGTTTAGCAAATTACAAACGAGTTTTTATTTTCAAACCGGCTTCATTCATTAATCTAAATGAAACAACCGGCGTGAGCGACGCAAAAAATACGCGCTTCAGTATTAATCATAATCATGATAGATACAAGTTATAAATCCCCGTGGATGCAAAATATACAAAAAAAATAATAAAAATAAACAGGGAAGAGCTAGATGTTGAAATTGACCGGATTCGGGTAAAAAAACGTAAATTAGAGTCGCGTTTAAAATTACATTTGCATCGATTTTTGTTGTGTCTCTGCAAATGTAAATAACTGTCGGGAGATGATTGAACGGTCGTCCGTCCATCGTGTACACAAAAAATCAATAGCATCCGAATACTTTGGACCACTTTTTTCTGCTTTGCTGAGTATTTCTGAATAGAAAATAATTAATTGATTTGGAATTCATTTTCAGGGATTCGCTCCAACTAAGATGAAAAATTCCATTTTTAATTAACAATATTTTCACGATGGAAATGTTGGAGTTTCAGCTGAAATATTAGGAAAAAAAATGTAATTTCAAGACTACAAAGTTAAAGTTTTCAAGTAAGTTGTCAAGTAAAAATAATAATAAATACTGATACGTCAAATTTAAAATATTTAAACGTCGCCTACAGATTTCATATTGACATATGTCAAATTTTAAATATCACCTACGAATTACATTTTGACATTTCAAATTTTAAAAGCAACGAATTTAATTCTATATTTTCATATGTTAAATATATATATGTAAATTTCATATTGACAAATGTTAAATTTAAAATATTCAAATGTTACCTACGCCCTGAACAGAATATTGACATAAGTCAAATATAAAATATTTAAATGTCATTTGGGAATTATTGACATATGTCAAATTTCAAATGTTATCTAACAAATACACATGGGAACAGTAAATAATTAAAATAAGCTAGCCAAATTGTGTTATACAACTTTAACACCCTACCATCCTAAATCACCCTTTGGCGAATATCCTCCCTTTGGATCGAAAATAAGATATGCATATCTCTTCTCTAATTTAATAACTTCGCTTTATTGGACGGATGAAAATTTCATCTTATAGTTATTCAATCATCCTAATGTTGGAAAGGTATCAATTCCCTATCCGACGTTAATTAACGCAAGCTGCACTTGTTTCGTGATAAATTAATCCAATTAGATTCGAAGATCTCCGGGTCGGATTCCGGACTCATTAATTCGTTCCGTCCGATTCGATTAATGGAAATTTAATTTTAAAGTAACGAGACCCAATTAAAATCATTGCCTTACGGCATCTCAACAATACTATTTAGTCAATCATTAATTCCCCGTACAAATTACTTTTCTTTCCAAAGTTCATTGACGTCCAACTAATTACCAATTAATTTTAACTTAATCCCTTTTTTGAAAATCTAATTTATTTTAATTTTCTTTGTAATCATTTAATTTTTTATTAAATTTCTCAATACAAAATCTAAATGAGATGAATAAAAACATATTATCATTTAATAAATATATATGAGGAGATCGAATTTTAATTTTCACACTTGTAAAGCCTACATATGAGAATCCATATTTAATTTTAATTTTGAGTTCTTTTTATATTATGGTCGAAAAGTCCGTTAATTGCAACCCTTGTCCGAGTATTTTGTATTTAAAAATGTATATTAATGTTACATTTTTAATGTTCAACAAATTAACAGATACATTTAATATTTTTTATACATAAATAATTTGAATCATTTTGATCCTATTTATAGAATAAGTTGCATTTTAAAAAATAAATTTTACTGACAATAAATAATAAATTAATTGGTTTCAAGAGGTTTTGAAAAATTAACGGAAACAATTGTAAAACCAGTTAACTAATTGGTAACATTTTTCGAATTAAACTTGACACGCATTAAGTTAATGAAAACTCGTATTGCATTGAAAAGGGATAGCTGAAAATTAGACTAAAGTGAAAATTAGACTAAAAATACCTAACTTTGTTTATAAATTGCGTAAGCATAATATTAGTTTTAGATTAGATTATTAATATTGATTAAAATTAAGAGCGTTATTATAATTAAAATCTTATATAACAAGGATGTTGTAGCATCATGAGAACGGATTATTATAAAAGTTATATTGAAATTTGCGGATTTCGTAAGGTGGAATTAATATAATGCGAGCAGATGCGAAAATAACAACAGCGGAGACATTATAAAATTGGGTCGTCAAAGCTTACTGGGATTACGTAATGCGCGGCGTTAGGGGTGAGAGGAGGAGAAGATGAGCGGAGAAGGAGGACGAAGATATTCGCAGCATCGGAAAAATTGCTTTTATGCTAATGTTTCGCCTCGTAATAGAGGGAAAAGTTCGCGCACGTATTTTTTCCTCCCCTTCCTTTTATTTTACATTTTCGAGCAATTTTAATAATTCCAAATTTATGGCCGATCTCAAACAAAAAAATGGAAGGAGACGAGAAAAGATTATTAGATCAAACAATACTTTGAATCCGGAGACGCGCGTAAAGAAAAACTAACCGCTTCGCGTGTCATGGGGACGTAATAATAATAATTTTCCACCCCTAGTTTGGGAAATGCCTCGGCAGGGTGGAAAACGCGGCATATAAATGACTGTTAATATTATTAAATGTAGCGGAAAACTCCACTGAAAACTATTATGCAACGCATTTAATTTTCGAAAGTGGAAAGCGCGGTAAACGCGTGCGGATGCGCCGGGTAATCGTGAATTTACTGCGGGGGCAAAAATGTGGCGGCAATTAAACGCGCGTTCACATCTGATTACAGAGGAAGGATGCAAAACTCGGTTAAAACCTAATTAACAAATAGACTAGTTTCATTGCGTAATCATTACTGACGCACTCAAATTACGTAATGCAATTTTCATATTTGTTCACAAATAATCCAATTATAATAATTATTATTATTTTCATATAATAGTTTATAAAAAGTAATGATTACTTTATCACAAATCTTCTAAGATAATACAAAAAAAAATATAAAATTTGAAAACTGAAAAATTATTTCTTTAAATTTTAATATCGCTTTGAATTAATATGAACACGCTATATTTTGTAATGTCAAGTTATACCAGAAAATATACATATTTTTACGTAAATAAGTTATTCAAAGAGTTTGTAAGATTTTACACGATAATAAAATTTATATGCAATCATAAACTTAGTCGTTAAAATACAAAAAAATAAAAATGATTAAGTGTATCACATGTGCAAGTTGAAGAAGTAACATTTTTTAAGTATAAAATGAGAAAAAAAACTGAGAATGTAATAATTCTTCTATAAAATATTCAAAATATTGAGTTTTTTTATATTCTTCTTGAAACATGTAATAAATATTTAAAGAATTGAAATTTCATTAATTTAATGATGTAATAAACAAAATAAAGATATAAATATTATATAAGAATATTCTCTATAAGTGATATTTTCTATTAATTAGAATGTTTTAGCATTAATTACTTAAAACATAATTTAAGATAAAAACAAATTTTCAAAAATAATCCGATGATCCCACAAATTACATCCAATCTTCTTTAATTCCCTTCATATATTTTTTTTTGTTTGATTTCCTCTTCCGCCATTCGTTTATTTTATTCCTCATGTCTTTGCAGTTAGATCCTTAATATTTCTTCATGTTATTACGTGCTTTTACTCCCTTTTACGGACGTTTATTAAACTTTAAAAATCGCAATTTCCTCCGCCCGTCTTTACCATCCGGAAAAGAACCACCGCTGGTCTTTCTCACTGACTGCATTTCTTAGAATTTTCTTCTAAATAAATTAATTCAGGTGTCAAATAAGGAAGTTCATTCCGTTCAGGATTTCCTTCCACTTTTTCCTTCTTCTATTCGGAAATACGCTTTTTTTCTCTCCCTATTTATTTGAGGATTTTCAACCTCAAGTAAATAGCAAAAAAAAATATGCACATGATGCGTTAAATTGCTCGTCCGAAAATTCCTTTAGTCATCAGGTGGAGTTAAGCTTTCGCACAATAGACTTCACGCAATTCCTTTTCCTAAATCGACCCCAAATTCAAGCGACCCTTTGGAAACTCGAATATATATGTATTAAAAAAAAATGTAGAGAAGAGCGTTGAAAACCACGTCTAAGACATTTAACGGACATTCCAATAAATCATGCGCTTGAAATATTAAATTTTTCCACTCTTCACGTACATTCTTATTTTTTACAGACATAAAGAACATTCAAACACATCTAAAAATTCCACTATCTGAAAAAAAAACATACTTTATATCCGTTGTCCGAAATTAGTCTCGTTCCTTGAAAAAAAAAACAACGGTCTTCACGTAAAAAACCCGGTTTGAAAACGACTAGATTAGATGAAATTACTTCTAATTTAATCTACTTTTCTTTATCGCCGCACTCATCTCTATAAGTCAATTTAGATGTTTCTTATTTACTTAAATAATCACCAATTATTCCGACCTATTTACTTATATAATAACAACTAATTTATTTATTTCTTCCACAAAATAAAACATGCTAACCCATAAACCTGGATAAATTAAATATATTAAGCAAAATTTTACATAAACTTAGTAAAAGCTATTTCATTCAAGAATTATCAATATATTAAAAAAATACATTAAAAAATTATTAATAAGTTTATTTCAAATAAAAATTTGATTATCTGAATGACAATCTCAAAATTATTGTATTTTCGAGAAAGAGAGTGAAATCAGTTTTACATTGAAATGAAAAATTATTATAGTTTTACAAGATAAAATTAATTTATTTCATCGTAAAATTAATAGCAACAAATTTCATTCAATACATTTTTATGTGTCAACAGGAAAATTCGATTATCCAAATGAGAATGCGTAATGTTTTCTAACTGTTTGCCAAGTAGGACGTTCGGATAATAAGTAAAAATGCTGATTTGATAAATGGATACGCGGATTTCCTCGGACCATTAACGTTTATTACAACCAATGGACGTCCAAGTTATTTTTCCTACTCTTTCTTTATTTTATTTTTTATTTTTATTGTTTCTTCGCAGAAATAAAATAATAGAAATAAAGAGGGATACGAGGCAGGAAAGACTGTAATCAGTTACCTTTTTTTATTTTTTGGGTTCAGTTGGGAAAGCTCAGAGAGTGAACAAACATTATCAGGACAAAAGGAATTGCATTAAACATGCGAAGCGAATGAAATTTGCATACTTATTATTATTAGTTTTCGCGCGTTCGAAGAAACTTCGAAGCGGTTTGATGCCGGCGAAACACTTCGTAACACACTCGACGAAAGATCTCGCAAGTTTATTTTTTTGCCTCCTTCCTCTTGTAAAAATTAATTATCGATTCCACCGAGTTAATTAAAAACTGAACTTGTTAAATAAAGAAGATGAAGTCTTTGGAAATTTTGAACTGCTTAATTTAATTTATTCATATTACGTGATTTTACTTAACGAAAATAGAATGAAAACTGATTATTACTTTATAATTATTAATTTATTTAATAAAGTTATTTAAACGTGCTCTAAAACACTACAATCGTTTAACGTAACCTCTCCAGAAATTAAATTAAATAATGTTTACCTCTGAAAACGAAGATTCACGGAACGTTAATCAAGGTATAACTATATATATAGACTATATCAAAATGAAACTGTTATAGTCTCAGATCTATAAGAAAAGCAAAATAATATCAGTTTCGGAAGCTCTGATCTAAATCGTAAGATCCACATTACATTTTTTTGAATGATAAAATTAGAAATAATTATTATATTTTCTTCAAAAAACTCGATTGCATAAATTTAAAGTATGATAATGATGATGATGATTGATCAGAAAACTTATAAAGTATTCATTAATTAAATCGTCGGTTACATGCAGAAATAACGAACATAATAGAAACGTGTTATTTTCACACAGAAATGATATAATTGACGCTCAGTTTATTGGCACATTTCCATTTAGTTTTGCGTAATCAATGCATCAATCTGCATATTTTGTATATACAAGAAAACATTGAAGACTTCAGCCAAATCCATTCAACTTTTAGTTTTAAAATATAATATAATAATTTTTGTAGCTTCATATTAAAATAATTAATCCAAATTTTCATTTTATATAGAGTAATCCCTTACTTTAACAGCTGTCACCTTCAAAATGACAGCTGTCAATTTTTATTTAGAAAAATCCTTTTAGTGAAACTATCCATTGTTTTAGCCTTTTTGTTGGAATCCTCAAAGTGGAGCATGCTTCTATCTTTAACGTGAATTCCAGGTTAATTGCTCGAAAGGTGGCGTAATTTCGCTCTGAATTCAGAACATTTAACGACACAAATTACATAACGTATATGAATGTTTCGCTCTGTGCGATGATGCTACAGAAGAAGAAGAGACGAACAAAAAAAATGCAAGGGAAGCACATAAATAGGGAAACGTAATTAGTCTCCGGCGAGGGACTTCCATTAAAATATTGCAACTTTATACATCCTTAAGGGAAAACCGCACTATTTCATGCAACAAACTGAATACAAACAAATGCAGTAAAAACTAAACAAAATATTATAAAATATTACTCAGAAAAATAATAGAAGCCAAACATTCATCTGCGAATGAAATATTATTTTTCTTCGCCCATTTACCTCATTTTTTTTTACTTCTACTCCTAATTTTTATTCTCCGGATCAGGTATATTTTTAAAATTAAAATATTTGTTAAAGATAAAACAAGATAATAATTAATAATAAGAAGAACAATAACAAAACACGGAAGAAAGAACGCGTATTATAAAATTGAAATATTTTCCAAACGAAATATCAGCAACATTACGTAAGTTATCTGCGAGTGAGTTGTTATTTTTCTTCGCCCATTTACCTCATTTTTTTTTACTTCTACTCCTCCATCTCACCAGAAACTCCTTTATTTTACTCTTCCAAAACCCTGCGGCAAATGTCGGAATATCCCTATGGAAACTGCTATTTTTTTTCATGCAAGTTTTATCGTTTCTCCGCATAAAATCTCACACTCTGATTTCCCTCCACTTGTTTTCCTCTTTCTTATCATTATTATTTTCTTCTTCCAGTTCTTCTCAACACTCACATATATATAACTTATTTATTCCTGTTCTTTGCGTGACGCGAAACGAATGTCCTCGGTAATAAAATAATTTCCTGTAAGAGCGATGACGTTGGATCTTCGTAATTTCATTTGTCACCCAACTGACATATTTCGACGACACCTTTGATCTCGTGTTTTTTTTTTTTGGGATGTTTTCGAACAGGAAACAAGCAATAAATTTGTTCGTCGCTTTCAAATTTTAGATTTCCGATTTATAAATCTTTCAAATTAGTTCATTCACCTCACATTAAACTTTAAAATCATAAATTCTATCTTTTATTAACGTTTTATCACAATTTTAATTTCAACAACATATTTCAATAAATATAAAAAAAAAAATATATTAATGTTAACTTTAATCGAAATTGAAAGAATACTTTTTTCTTTAACGTTAACTATTACTGTTAATAATTATTTCAACTTTTGTCTATTAATAAGTTAAGAAAATAGAAAACATTCAACCAGTGGTCTTTTAATATCAATAAACAATTTTATATATTTACAAAAATAAATTTTCAATTGAATGAAACACTTTTTTTATATTGGAAGTTTGAGAGACGTGTAACAAGCAAAGAAGAAAATAAACTGAAAGCATGCCTTCCGTCAGTTTATTATTACATTTTTATTCGATGCGAAAGTTGATGCGAAAACTTTACGTGTATTTTCTGTTCATCGAAAAGGAAGAAGAAAAAAGTTGTATTTATTTTCCCTCTCGTTTCCCAACTAAAAGGTAAGTCGTGTATACAGGAGCAGATGAGTTATGGGTCGTGATTGGCAAATTATCAAAACATTATGTTACGAACCGACTTGGTCAAAACTAATTTATTGCTGCTTAATATCAAAAGGAAAACGTTATTATTTTTTACTTTCTTTATTTCGTTTCGAGCAATCGTATTTTTTTTTATTACCTCCTAGTTCCATAAACATTGATACTTGTCCAAGTCTCATGTTATACAAAAAGTATTTATTTTATTGCTCCACATAATATATTTATAAATCTCTTAAAATTCCACAAATTGAGTTAACAAATTCTTAAGAAAATAATAATCCTCATTAATAACAAAATATAGATTTTTTTGATAGTTTTGTAAAATAGTTTCATTACTCAAAATGTAGCGTTTTTCAATCATTTTGCCGCACAAATCAGTTGAAAATTGTTTATAACAGTTTTGACACTTTGATAGCTGTCATTTCGTTACTAAAAATTTAAACTCTACTATAAATATAATAATTGTAGCTATTTTTTACTAAACTTGTTCAATATGAATAAATTTGTAGTATTTATTTTACTCTCAATTTAAAATTTATTTTTATTCAATTGAAAACTAATTTTTATTAATTGAAAATTCGTTCTGCATATAAAATTGCATTGCAAAACATTGCTTTTCCATCTTTTGAATTAAATGTACAATTCTTCTATATCAAATTTCTTTATTAATAAATCTCTATACACAAATAACTATTAAATATTAACAGTTTTTTTAATTATTTCAAAAGTGTCTAGTATGTATATTTTATAACAAAAAATAAATCTTCAGTATTATCCAATAAATAATAATTATACAATTTTTCATAATTTATCAATGTTAATAAAACTTTGCAATTTTTTTTAGTAATTAATACAATTTTAATCATTATTTATTATGAAATGAAAGAAATAAAGAAATTCCACGTATCTTAAATGTTTTATAAAAAATTATATATTTAAATAAAATTTGTAGTAAAATATCCAATTGTAAATCACTTTGTACAATAAATATTTATAGCGTTTGCTTACACCATTAATTTGCAAAATAAAAATCGATTTTACAAAGCTGACATTGACCCAATAAAAGTATCAAAATATAAAATCCAGCATTCCAACCGTCTGTAATAAGTCCACATTCTTTATATTTTAAGTATCTGTTTAGATTCGCGAGATTCACAAAAAAAAGAACACAATTGACTTACGTTTAAACGGTTTCACTTGATGTTAATTCCCCAAAAAAAAATAATTGTATCCACAGACACGAGACTTGATTGTGGGCAGAACGACCGACCGATACTAATGCTATTATAATTCCGTTAAAAATAGTCTTCCGAATGAAATATGCTTTCGGTATATGTGAGATAGAGATCGAATCAAAGCGAATTATTTTAAGTTTAAGCGTATCAGATAGATGTGCCCCTTTTATATATTATTAAATTTAAAAAGAAACTGTTTATTTTTGGATTTTTTTTGCGGCGTTGATGGAAACATGGAGAATCTTGGAATGGTTTAAGTATTTTCGGAAAATTCGCTGTTATTGTCTTGGCTTCACTTCCTGCTCCTGGTTGGTGAGAGTAGGTAGGAGACAATATGTATTTGTCGTATGAGAACGGAAATACATATTGTTCTTCGGCAAACAATGCATACGTGCATCCACATACACATCTTTTGACAGGCGATGATAACGAGGTAAACTTCGTTTTCGAAAATTACATTTGGTTGCGCAAACAACCTCCATCTCTGGTTGTTGTTACATCATGCAAGGAAACCGCAATTTTTATTGTATCCTTCCTGAAAACATTCTATACGTATTCTGCTATAAATCTAGAAAAGTTCAGTTTTTATGAATATTTCAATAACTGTATTTCATTTACTATTATTAAGGAGACATAAAAAACGCATAATAATAATAATATAATAAATGCTTTAGTTTAAAAAAAGTAAATGTATTGTTTCGATATAAAAGTAATATTTGTGTCAGGAGCAAAAGCGTGTTTTTTTTTTGCAAATACTTTTATCTCGGCCATTGCGCGAAAGTGGGCTTTCCAGAAAGAAGGGGTTACAGTGATACATATGCATCCAAGATCTGCGAAAGAAGGCCAATTGCAAACAATAAATTTCAGCGCAAAATCCGCACCGCCACGCGTCCATATAGTGTTTCATCGTTACAAATGCCCACATAAATCCATTTCGAAAGCGTCCTCTGAAAAATGCTCCCATATTAGCTGAACGATTTAACAGAAAATCCAAGGAACTTATCACTGACGACGTCTTCAAAGAACCATTAAGAATTTGCCCTTAACGAAAATCCGAATATAAAAGAATAAATCACAGATAACACTTTAAGAAAGAAATAGAACATCTTCAAAGTCATTGATATTTTTTCTTTATGTGATTTATAAACTTACGAAAATTTGTCGAACGTTTCCTTTAACCATTTCCAACGCGAAAAGAGATTCGTCTTGTATTGTGTTGCAGTTAAAGCTTTTAGAGAATTTTCGCCATTCACGTTTTCCCTTTTTAGTATTCGGCGCGCGAAAATGAATTTATCGCTCTCTTTTTCTCTCTGTGAGTGTTGTTTGAGTATTTCAATGGAATTTCGAAACGTGAAATTTCTCCAGTTTTTGTTTCCGAAAGAAAATTATTATTTTCGTCCGCGCGCCGTGCAAAGAAGACAACGAACGGAAATTACAGTTTCTGGCTTCCAGAAACTTCCCTTTTTAATTGTCTTCTCATCTTTACTTTTATGAAATTAAAACTGAAGGAAAAATAATGGGGAGTAAAAAGAAAATGAGAGAAACGAATGAATCTATTACGAACCTTTTGTTTGTAAGAGCAATAGAATGGACGAAAGTAATCCCAACTAAATGGGTCGGAAGACAGCGACAAAATAAACTATGCATTATTTCAGTTTATATAATCGCTCTTTTTTATTGCGTTCAGAATAATTTCATTCATAAATTTGCAAAGAAAAAGTTACGTCAGTAATCGTTATGCACATTAGTTTATTTTTCAACATATAGACTTTTTTTTAATAATCAATAATAATAAAATACTTGTCAAGTAATGCGTCAAGTACATTTACTTGCTAAAATATTCGCATAGAAAAACTGTCCAAATACGCATTTCTTATATGTAAGTGCAAATAATATTCCGAGTTACACTTACGAAATAAATGTTACTTGACAAGTTACTTGCGCAAATCCACGTTAGGATATTTGTATTATAATTTAACGTCTTTTTAATACGTTTTAATCATTTTATTTTATGCTAGTGCGTAATTCTGAGGAATATAGTATTTTTTATCAAATTTATTGTGTAAGTAAATACATTTATTAATTAATTCAAATTCTACTAAAAATAATGTAAAAATAAAACATAATAATTAGAAAATAAATAAATTCACTTTAAGTTTGTATCTTTTTATTTTTGGATCGATTCAAATCATGAATAGATTTTCTTAATGTCCCTTTCGTATTTCTTTTGAATTTTAAACTAAAATTTTGCTCGTTTCAAAGAAAGTTTGGTTTGTTTTAGCGTCGCTGAATTGGAAACGTATTGCTTTTTAACTGCCCCACCGTCTTTTCAACTCCGCGAAGATAAAAACTTCGGAGATCTGGAGCACATGGAACAGAATGCACTTGCATTCCCAAACTTACTGCAGCTTTTGCATTAAGTTTTAGCGCTCGCATTAAAATTACTGCTGCTGAACATATTTATTCTAATATACTCTTTTATATAATATCATTAAAGGTGAGTGCTGTATTCTTCCAATTACATGTTTTTTTTTGTGGCTTAATTTATACAATTTAAGTTGAGTATTTGATACTTGTCAAGTTACTTGTTTTTACCAAAGTATTTATGACTTTCGGTACGAAATTGAAGGTTAATTAATATGACAACTATTATATATTGTTACTCAATACTTGTCAAATTGACATTTGGTACGCATTTAAAGGTTAAAAACTTTAACGTCAATTATGACATTGACAAGTATGACAATTTAAATGTAGTTACAATTAATTTACAATTTATTCCAATCTTTAAACAATATCACCAAGATCTTAAAGTAAATGTTAAACTATAATGGAAATAGTAGAAGATGGATGAGTTTCTAAAAATATTAAATAATAGATTTAATTTTCTAATTATTGTTGTAGAAAGTTGAATAATAAATTGTATAATTGTTTTTATCGCATTAATCGCAATTATCTCTGGAGAAGGACAAACAGTGTCTTTTTTTGTAGTAATAAAACATTTTGCAAAATCCGAAAGTTAAACAAGAACTGTAATAAAACCAAGACATTATACAAGTCTCACGAAAGACCTCGTGTTTTAAGCGTATTAGGAGACAAACAAATACGAGCAACAATAATAATTTAACTAAAACAAACCATACAGTTATATGTTAGTCCTTTAAGGATCTACGAGTAATAATTATTATAAACCATTTTTTTTTTAAGGTAATTTATATAAAATGTGTACAAGATAAAGCACGTTGCATTATCTGCTGTATCTCATATATCTATATGATTACTATTTTTTCCCCCTAATTACGTAACGGGTGTAAATCAATCAAGCGGACTTAATTACGTTCGTCGACTTTTGCTTCGCAATGAATAAATAAACTCGGATTCGCACGATTTTCCATTTATTACTTGAAATTTCGAAATTGCTCGTTACACTTTCGCGAAAGTTCGGAAAAGTTTGAAAAAAAATAAATGTATTAACAAACGTACGCGAAACATCAACAACAACACGTTCGGAAATGCTTCTAATCTGGTAATTAAATGTTTGACGTGTATCGAAGTTATAATGAAAATTAATTATTTATGTTTCTCTTTATTAATGTTTATTTTCTTTCCACAAACTCCATCAGAAAAGTAAAATATAAGCATTAATTTAATTGAAAAGTTATGATAATTTTGCTAAATTTTAAAAAAAAATTGAATTTAATAGAAATTTAATTTTATGTTTATGTAACTTGTACAATAATAACTATTGAATATTATATGAAGAAAGTTATATATTGCATTTGCAAAGAACTTTTTGGTGGATTCATGGAAATGGTTTTGCGTGTTGTAAGAGGAAAACTGTAATTAATTTCAAAGGGGATGCGAAAAATAGCAAATCATCAATCTAGCCGCGTTATGCAAGAGCGGAGCGCTAATAAATCATGGGGCGTAATGCGTACAGGAAAATGTACTCCATTTGTATGAAAATAGAGGAAGAAAATATGAAATATCACAAAGTTTTCTCCCGCAAAAAAATCTGCTCGAAAACATACAAACACGAATAATAATAGTACACATAGAAAGTCATATTACGTAATATTTTTTAGTTTACTTGAATTAATATAAATTACTTTATTAATCTATTTTCTTGTGTTTATAAGCACTTATTTTTAAGAAAATATGAATAACTTTGTCAATAATTTAGTCATTTTTCATTAATAACTTTGTAAAATAAATTTGTCGACAGTTTTGTGAATAACTTTGACAATAATGTAATAACTTTGACAATAACTTTATTGACAATATTGTCAATAATCTTTGTTAATAATTTAGTCAATAACTTTGTCGATATATTTTTTCCATAACTTTGTAAAATAAATTTGTCAATAATTTTGTCGACAAAATTTACAATAACTTTGTCGATAGTTTTTTGTTCAATTACTTTGTCAATAGCTTTTTAAAATAAATTTGCAAATAATTTTGTCGACAAAATTATCTATAATTATATTAATCGACAACATTGTCAATAATCTTTGTTAAACATTTAGTCAAAAATTTTATCGACAATTTTTTTCAATAACTTTGTTAAATACATTTCGGAATAATTTAGTCAATAACTTTGTCAATAATTTTCTTAATAAAATTGTTAATAATTTTGTAAAATAAATTTGTCGATAATTTTGTCAATAATCTTTTCAATAACTTTGTCGTCAAGATTGTCAATTATCTTTGTTAATAATTTAGTCAATAACTTTGTCGATTTTTTTTCATCAATAATTATGTCAATAGCTTTGTAAAATAGATTTGTTAGTAATTTAGTAGATAAATTTGTCAATAATTTTGTCGACAAAATTGTCAATAACTTTATCAAGAATTGTGCTGAGTTATCTATTAGACAATAAACACTCTCTCAGAATATATTGGAATTACGGCGAAGATTGGCCTCATCTCCATGCAGACAGATATAACTGATCAATATCCAATATTACAAATCTCATTACACAACGCCGGATGTCGACTCTCCAGGAATTCCGCGCGATATCGAGGTTTGATCACATATCCATAACCAGTTGGAAGCACTTTCACCCCTTCAAATATTTGTTTTTAACAGCGGCGAAAGTTAAAAGGTGGAGGGTTCCTTTTCCGCAAACAATACTTTCACTCCGCATTTCCTCTAATCAACTTGTTTACAGTCCAATAATTTTATCGTCAATAATTTGGGGGGACGAAACTCTCGCTTTCTCTCTTCCTCCACCATATTCAAGAAAACTTTTGCACGGACAACAAAAAGCGGGAGGACGAAATCATCTTGTATTCAAAGCGTGCACACACACACAAAAAATAAGTTATTTCCGAAGGAATTTACTGCTAATAACATACATAAAAATGGAAGCCTCGTAAAAACGTCGGAATGTAAACATCAGGAAATCAATATCATTATAAATATATGGAATTGCATTGATGATTAATGTATAAAACTCGTATTCAATTTAGTAAATGGTAAAAGTTACAATCATTAAAATGTATATTGCAGTTATATAAGTTTTTTGTTAATCTTTGTTTGATTTTCCTAATAAAAGTATATCAAGATTCCGATAGATGCAATAATTTATTTTATATCAAAATGTAATTTTTTAAAAAATCAATAATTTATTTAATCTCGTGTCCTGAAAATCAATGAATTTTCACTTCATGGGTCAAACTATACAGATACATATGTATTTCGTTATTGAATTAAACAGTTCTTTTTATCAATCTTGAAGGGTGTATTGGATTCTCGCTTCAGACATAATTTTTCGTTGGTCCGGACGATGGATTCAAAGATTAGATGTTATTAAAGCATAAATAAGAAGCGATCTCGGTTTCAATTCCTCCGAGGACCGGTTCAAGTTCAACTTAATAAACCGTCCCCTGAACTTCCGATATCAGGAAGTTCAGCACATAAATAGGTTTTCTCTCTTGAAATTTACTAAACGATTCTTTCTCTTTGCTCTTCGTCTACAATTTGATAAATTGTAGAACCTTCAGTAAATAACGAAAAATGTTTAATTTAATTTTGAAGATTAAAGACATTTTATTAAAAAAAAATGGATTATATCAAAAATTTAAAAAAAAAATCAATATCTAATTGAAAATTTATTTAAAAAAAAAGAGATTTAAAATATAAGTAAAATATGAACAAAAATAATCTTATTAAAATATTATTATTGTATTAAACTTCATTTTATTTGAAGTCATAATTTGTGTCATTTAAACTGGATTTGATATGTTAGGCGTACCAAATAATTTTAGTTGTCATGGTGATTTTCTAACATTCAATTTGGACTATGTATAAAATAATTGTTATTAATAATTAACTAAAAGACGAGATTTGAAATGTAAGTAAAATATGAACAGAAATAATTTTATTAATAACCAACATTTATTTATATAATTAGTATTGAACTTTATTTTAATATGTTGTGTCATCTAAACTGGTTATGACATTGTCGGTCGTACTAATTGATTGTGGTTGTCATGGTGATTTTTTAACATTATATGTGGACTATGTATAAAATAATTGGTACACCTGACAATAATGTATGTCTCGTGTCAGGCGAAATGTGGATGTTGCATTATGCAGATGAAAGATTATCTTAAAGAGACAATATGCAGTGCAACTGAAATTGGTATGGGTGAGTATATGGGAAATTGGTAGGAGAGCGTAAATTCGTGGTCGGGTTGATAGGAAAATGCAGTAAAATACTGCATATATGCATGCAGTAAATCCCCGCTGATTTCCATCCACAAGGGAAAACGGTCGGAAGAGAAAGAGCCCGATAGCGAGATATTATTGCTCGTATCACACATTTTGATGATGTCGGGACTAGTGTGTTGATATGTTTCCCCAGATACTCGAATACGATTAATATTAAGGTTGATACGCCACGTGAATATTGACGAGTGGCAACCGGAGATAAAGTAAAGCCACAGCCGGAAAAGTCAAGAAGGATCCTTTGATTTACGATCTTTCCGCAGAAATCCGCGTCTACTCCGATTCCGATTAATTTGCAAACAGAATAATCTGAACTTTTCAAAAAACTGACGTTTAATCGCGCCATGAACCGAAACGGCGGTGATTTCATTTTAATTACCCTCGACGCTGCTGCCTCCGTTCCGAACCGCCGCCTCCACCTGTGTGTACATGCCATTCACTTCCGCGTCACGTCCTTCTCCCGGTGTATTACATAATATGCGTGTATGTGAATCCCCGGTGCGTCGGGGGAGGAGAATTAAATGGATGATGTTCACGTAACGCATACCATTTTCGTATTTTGTTTACTGCCCTTTCCGCGAATCCATTCCGAACGCCAGACATGTAATCATTTAATATTGTAAAATACGTTTTTTCCAACACGAAATTGTTTTCAGTAAATTGAAATAAATTGAATACAATTTTTCATTCTCTTAGAATTAATTATTTATATTCACCCTTTAAATCATTAATTTTAATTGAAAATAAGAAAAATGTAAATGTAAAAATATAAAGCAAAAACTCCAATTAATCTTTGAAAAAGAAATTCTTCTCTACAAATATTAAAAAAGTTTGCATGGTGTCATCATTCACAAATTATATAATTTTATAATCATCTAAAAGCACCGAGATACGTTAAAATACTAGATTATTTTATATGTAGTAATTAGTACTTCTGAACTTTTTAAATCTTTCAATTCTGCAGAAAATTTCACAAATTCTTAATGCTTGATAATAAAATACTTCTCTATAATCATTGTTATATAAAAACTTATATTTTTAATATTTCATTCTTACGCATCTTCCGGCTTTAAAAATTCTTCAATACAATAAAATTCAAAAATTTGCAAATAATTGAAAAAAAAAACACTTTTTACTAATAAAAAAAGTTTTACATATTTATAATTATAGATTTCGAATTATTATTTATACTAGTTTTAGTTTAATTTTTATAATTTACATTTCGAATAAATTTAAAGTCAAATTTATTAATAAATGTATTTCATACTTATCTGAATAATAATGTAAAATTTCTTGGTTTTGAAGAAATTAAAGTTGTTTCAATAAATTAAAAGTATATTGAAAATATTAGTTTAACTATAGAAAATTGTTATTTTTAGGTTTAGTTAATTAAATTTAATTACATAAAGTAAATAATACAAAAAAATAGCTATAATTTTCGAACATCAACGATCTCAAATATTTGTTTATCCTCGATAATATTTTCTGATTCATTAACTTTATGTAACATTGAAAATTTCATTTCGGAAGCAATAAAATACACAGATGGTCACCGCAGGGCGTCTGAGTCATTATTTTAAAATCAATACGAATTTAATTTTGTTGGTATAATGTAGAATTATAAATTGATGAATGAAAATTATATATATCTTTTTTTACTATTAGTAGAATTTTTTACTATTAGTTGCGTTTTAAAAAAAATATTTGTTCAAATAAAATGGAATGTCTTTATTAAGTTTTCTTAACTTTCATCGTGTCAGATAACAGTAATCCCTTTCTAAGATTATTACGGAACTTAATAGTTCGCGTTATTGCTATTAATCCATCATAATTGCTATTACGTGATCATTGCGTTCCCTTATCCAATCGATTTAATACAAATAAAAAACTAAACAGATATGAAACCGCAAAATATCTTCAGCAAACGCAGCGCTCAAATTAGTACGCAAATCGCGTACTCCTGACCTGGATACAAAATAAAATGAACGAACAACTGTCGTTCCGTAATTACAATCAGAAAAGCAGCTGCTAATTCCAGTTCAATAACTTGCAAATTTATTTATCACCGAACGTGTGTCGTTCGTTTTCCTCCCTTTTTCTCACCCCGTTGATGGGATTTTAACGCGCGCCCTATTTACATTTTAAAAGAAGTGCAGAAAAAAAAATACTCCGAGCGCAATAATAATAATCGTACGTTATTTTCCACTCAGTGGAGAAACACCACCATCAATCGCTTTAATTTAATCTTAACGAATAGTAATTTACGATCGCTGAAAGTAGTTTAGGTAAATAGGATATTAATTTGGGGCACGGAAACACGATAAAAATCCTTTATCAATATTATTCGTCAATAAGTAAGCTTATTCAACGTTTATATTCCTATCTCGTTTTATATTTACATACAAAATAGGGAAAAAATAAATAAAGTACGTTTTTTTATTTGTATTTTCTTTATTTTTATTTCTACTGCACTCCTTTCGATAATGTATTACGTGTCTCCTTGGCAAACTCCTGGGAAGAAATCCAAAAGTATTCCGGGAATTTATTGCCTCTTGCTCGTACTGTATTAATTACCATTCCATTACAGATGTTTCAAACGAAAATAACAGAAAAAACAGGTAATAAATACGGTGGGTGTAGTTTTACAAATACCTTCGACGATTGATTTCATGAAACCAAAATTCTTCAAACCTAACAGAAATATAGTTTTATTTACATAAATTCTATAAAATATACAAAACTTTATGACTCCATATACAAATTAATAAATTTTAAATACGTATAATTAATTGTATTATATATTTCTAAAATGTACTGTTAATTAATGAAAATATAATGTTAAAAGTAAAATTTGTTTGATCTTAAGAGAGAATTCTCAAGGAGTAAACTTTCAAAGAGTTTCACTTGAGTCTTCAGTAATTCTTACGTAATTAATTTATACACAAAGCATGTATGAATATTTACCAAAAATTATATATTATTAATAATAATAAAGTAAAGTCATGCATCATTTTAATCTAATTATAATCACATTCTAAATTATTATTTGTAAATTCCAGTATTTTTTAAACTGAACTAAAATTGTATTGATTTTAACAGAAAAGTAAAAATATAGGAGTTTTTAATTTATTAGATAATTTGTGAGATTTCAATAATTTATTAAACTTTTAAGAATTAAAACTGAAAAAGACTGTTGGTGCGTCACTAAGAGCTAAAGTTAAACTAAAATGTGATGATTGCGCCACAATAATGGTCTTTACTCATATGTAAAGTATATGGCGGATATATCCGCCGCGCTTATATAAATTGAAATATATTAAAATTGTATTATATAGAAATTTTAAACGCTTTTAATATTATTACAAATGTATGCTACTAATCCAATACAATTTAATTGATAAAGCTTAAGTCGTAATAACCGGACTATTTACGTGAAAAAAAAAATAAACACATGCAAAGACCCTTTGTCCTGAATTCCATTAATATTTTCAATAGGATGGTTCAACAAACGCGATCCCGATTTCATGTTATCCAACAGGTTTAAATTGCATTTGCAAAATCCCATCTAAATAACGTTTTTTTTTTCACCCAAATAAAAAAAAACTGTAACATGCAAACAGCGCAAAGTCCCTGGTGCGGTCGTACTCGACCATTGCGTGATAAATATTTCCGCGGATTTCGAATCAACAGCTGTTACGTAACGCGTTTTGGCAATAATTCATCGGTCGACCGCTCCGAAGACCGACCGCAAAACATATCAAAATATTCAAATTTACAGCCGCACAAACATATAAATATTCATTCATAATGTACACACACACACAACATACTTTATTTGTTTATTGCCTACTCCGCCGGTAATAAAAGATTTTTTTTGACATTTTACCCACTGCAAATAAATCAAGTGACCTGTATATTTGAAAACAAATGAGAATGTTAATTTTAAGCGCACGTAATTGTATTTTATTTATAATTAAATCCGGATTGTTCCCGTTCCATTTCGTTAACATTTATAGATTATTTACAAAATGTTTTCGTTTTATTTACAAATAAGATAAATCTCTAATCTTTATACATATCCAAAATCTAAAATGAAATAATAATTATGGTCAAATTGAAATTACATTCATTTTTTTTTTGTAATTAAAATACTTATTCTAGCGGTAATGATTAACAATAATTAAATCTGTTAAAATGTGGGTTAGTTTGTGGGCGGTTTTCATGTCTTCTGAGTTTGATTACCGAAATTTACATTTAAATTCCATTCATGAAAATTCACGACAAAAGTAATTATTTACATTTGGAATTGTTAATGTATTAATGTAGTTAATGACACGACGTTTTCGCAGAATTATGTCCAGGAAAATATTTGTTAACCTATTAGATAGATCACTTCGCAAAAGGGTTGCCATGGTGATACGGATTATTTGATAATCCTCGGAAAGTTTAACGTTTGGGTTACATTATTGATTAACATTCCGCCATAGTCAATAGGTATAAAACTAAATTTAATTAGCATATGAATCAAAACCGAATTTGCAGCTTTAGGAATGTTACACAATACGTTCCAAGCATTTCTTTCTATAATTCCATATCTAATTAACTGATTTTACGTGAAAAAAAGCTTGATATAATCAAAAACATTATAAATTCCAGTTAGTAAAATTTATTATACAAATTTAAAACTAAAGAAACATAAATATTCCAATAATAAGAAAGTTTAAAAGATTTTCAAAAAATCATAATTTCTGAACGTTTCAATGGATTTGTACAACTTTAGTTATTTTATATAAAACAAATAGAATTATATTTTTTTGGTAAAATTAGAAATCACTTTTCGAAATAATTATTCGGAATTAAATGCGTGTTATTCATTACAAAGTATTAAAATGATGTAATTCATTCGTTAAGTGAAATATAATTAATTTTGTTTAGATATTCTGTTTGTAATAAGCTTTAAATAATCAGGTTCAGATTAATTTTAAGTTAGACTGCAACATAAAACTATTATTTTTGAATTAATTATTATCATTCTGTGATAAGTTACAACAATGAAATGTAACATTTGGAGTAATAAATGTAAGTATGCAGTGTATGATATTTATATTTTGAGATGCTGCAGATGTTGCTTTATCCTGCAGATATAAAGAGATATAAAAGGTTTCCTATAAAATGAGTGCAGGCTTCTTCTACTTCTTCTTCCTCTCGTCTCCGGCACCTAATTTCACGTCCAAACGTGACAGTGACGAAGATACTCTTTAACAAAAATGTACTTTTAAGGGACGACACGACATGCCTTAATTCCAGCAGCGAAATGGAACGTCAAGTGAAACGTATATTATGTATTACATAATACCTAGCCCCTAGTTTCTCTCGTAATAGTTAAATGGCTCTGTTTCTCTTTCTCTTGAAAATGGAGTATATCAACTGTACGTAATATTAATAATGGTAATGATACATGACATCTAACGCGTTTTAAAACAACGAGCAGCCGTTTTCGAGTCCCCAGACTTATAAATAATGGCACTTATTTATGTTGACAAATCATCCTGCCGCTCCGGCGCATTACTTTGTTCGTAACTTGCGACACGTTTCTATATGTACGCGATTGCTCGTATCAAAAGGAAACAACAATTCATTTGCAATGCTCAATAAAATTTATGGCACAACAGCAATGTTCCTTAATTGAAAAGCATACTTAAAGTCTAATTTACGACTGTAAATGAGTATTTTCAATTCGCTAATATTAACTTTGCTTTTAACTCTTGTCTTTTATTAATTTTTTGATGAACGTTATTTTGCAGAAATTATAAAGTAGAAACTTTATTTTTATTGAAATATTATTGACTTATTTTAGTAGCAAAAAAACAGTTACCTAGGTTACGTTGGTTTAAGGACGTTACTGTGTATCCAATGACAGTTGTTATTAACGCCTTTTTGGTTGCTAAGCGTTCTCATAAATATTTATAGTTGCTATGGTTACATTTTGGTTGTTAAGAACATAGATTATTTTATTTGCAATTATTTATTTTATTTCCTACAATTTCTAACCGTAATTATAACTTTGGTAATCTAGAAATATAAAATAAATATAATTTATATTAAAAAAAAACTTTTATAAAATTTCCATGCAAATTTCTTTTGTAAGTATTTTGATCACGCTGTGCTAAAAATGTATGCGCATTTAGAAACAAGTTGGTATAATTGTCAGTAATGTAAAATATACGCTATCTAAATAAACCATCGTTCCAGAAATGACTGAAAGATCTGCAGGAAGGTGTTAAAATTTGATTCCGGCCCTGAATGTTAAACAGGAGGCTCGAATACATTTCCATTCATTATTATTATTAAGACCCGCCGTTTTACCAAGCGGATTTTGCCTCAAGTTCAAACCCCAAGTTCCAACTCAAGAGACTTTTAAATTTATACACATTTTTCAACCTATTCCTCCTCGTCGTCGTTCTCCTCCATCTCTCTCGAGAAACTAGTTTTAAAGTCGATACACAGCTTATAGCACATCGTTCTCTCCAATTCCTCGAACGGATTACGTTATAACCCCATCATTATTAAACGCATCCCTTAAATCACCGCCGAAACAACGCAAGTTATTTAAATTCCAGCATCCCCCGCATAAATATACAATTCATTTCAGACCACCACTATTTTTTTTTCGCTCTCTGTCGCTCCTCTCCGTTTCTTCCTTAAAGTGGAAAAATCCAGGCTATCTAGGCGTTATCATTCAACGAACTTTATATTATTTACCAAATCGGCCATAAATAACGGCAAAGGGAGACCCTAAGAGCAAACAAGCAACTTTTTGTTTTAAGTGGTCCATTCGTATGCGTTTTTGTTTTCCTCGTCCAGATTTCCTCGCACACCTCCTCCTCATCCCTTGCCCATCAACTTCCTGTCTTCCATCAACAACCACCCTTTCCATCTCCCCGCTCAAATCCGGTACAGACATGACAGATCGCGCTTTGTAATCAGAATGGGAAAGAACTTTCTTCTCTCTTTCAATTCTCGTCATCCCAGATACAGAATGACCGGACGGAACCGTTATTATCAATCATGACTTTTCGTGAACCGGAAGTCCTAAATTGTTATTACTCTTAACCCAGTGCCATTCAAAGCGTCCTCCGTTTTTATTTCTTGCAACCTGTGCGGAAGGAAGGAAGCGAAAGCCTCGAGACGATAGACGCGAAAAAAAGTTCAATGAACCACGAAATGTGTTTGCAGTAATTTACGGCGAAATTGTTACAATTACCGTGAAAAAAATTATGTAACGTTTTCGGAATTACTCTTTCATGATTACTTTTAATAATACCGACAACAATACAACCTCGTTAATCCAAGGTTACTGCACAAAATACTAATATTCATTTATTTAATTAATTAAACACGAATTAATTTTTGTATTAATGTTTACCCATAATTTTCTTAACTACACATAAATTAACCTAATGTAACATAATGTAATTAAATAACATGTTAAAATTGCATGCTTTATCAAGAATACAGTTAAGCTTTCATAATGTAAAAATATTACTTTTTCATGTTTACATTATGAAAAATTAATAAATATACAAAATAGAAAAAAAATCTCATTTAATTAATAATAACATTTACTAACTATTTCTAGAAAAAAAATCTAAATAAATTTAACTACTCATAAATTAAATTATTTGCAGATAATTCAGATTCGAGGATCAAACTGTAACTTAATAAGATTTATATACATATAAAATAAATAACCAATAGAATAAATTTGTTTTATTCAAATTCTATAATCAATAATACTTAAAAAAAAAAATTTTATATGAACGTGCTCCCCCGCAAATTGATTTATTCCATAAAACTGATCAAAACATAATATTATTCCGTTTTATTAAAGGAAATCATACAAGAGGCCTCGTCCAAAACATCTATTATTTACAATGTAAAGCTTCATTTTCATAAATTTTCCACTCGATTTTCTCGCTCCTTTTTTCTCCTCCAGTCTCAGTTGTAAGAAAAAGAAAAATACATCAATTTATCGTTATACACATTTAGAAGAGAGAAAAATGCTTATTATATAATCTTTGAATAAATATTATTGCTTTTTGTTGTAGAATATTAATTTCATTAATTTCCTTGAAGCAACTATCCAATAATTGTATGTTATTGGATGTTATGTGCATAAAACATCCATTTATATTCTCAAGACATGTCATGTATTATGTATAATTTACAAAGGAAGTAACTTTTACATTTTTAAATCTAATATATGGATTGGATACAAATTGAAGGAAATAAATCTTTAAAATTTGACAGCTGTCACCTTACGTCGAAACGTCAAAATTTTTGATGTTATGAACAAGTACATCTTCAAATATATTTATAAATAGGTTGAGAAACGCTGATATTTCTGTTTAACAATTATGTAAAAAAAGTTGTATGTAAATCAGAGATCAAAATACAATTTTATCTTAATTAAGTTATTATTATGTTGTCAATGTAATAACTTTAACCATATATTATTTAGAATATAAAGCTTAATTTTAAACTCGCTGAAATACGGTGACGGCAGTTGTATTTCACTGCGGAAAACCTCTTAATTTACGATGCGTCCCTTTTTCCTCTCACGTATATTCGGGCGAGAAAAAAAAATGTGAAAAATATAAAAATAATCTAATAAAAGGAGCGGCAGTAAAGTTAAGTGAGAGAAAACGGGATTGCACTTTTGTTGTTCGTCCTTCTTTTTCTTTCTACCATATTTTTTCTCTCTATGTTTTGGGGGGTCGGTTTCGCTGCAGCAAGTTAACTCGACTTAGGACTTTTATTGGATCGAAACTGCGCTCCAAGACGTAATGAAATATTCGTCTTGCAAGGGTTTTCTAGTAGCAGCGGTACATGATCTCTGAATACAAAACTGCTGCTCCTGCTGTTCCCCCGTCTGCTTGTCTTCATACGAATTCATTGTTGTTCCTGCGAGAGCAATTTATCGCCATCGTAAATATAATTTTGACCTGTCGAAAACTAAAATTTTATTTCGTCTCTGCTTTTAACGTTCTACCAAGAGGAATATAATTATCGATTGATTTTTCTAGCGTCATCCCCAGCACTATGAGGAGAAATTCAATTATATTTAGTATGCACTTTACGAAATGATGTACAGTTTCATCATTTCAAGTATACTGTAATAAGTAATGACTTTTTCACAGTCTAATAAAAATATTATATTTAATGTCATGAAATAATACAATCTATTTGCAATCTCTCAATATAGACAAAAAAATCAATAAAAACTTATAAAAATAACAAAATTCGCTAAAATTTTAAATTTTCTATAGACTTTTAACCCATATTAGGATTAAAAAAAATTGTAATTAAGTAAACATTACAAATTATCTTGAGAAAATATTATTTCTATAAACAATTATTATTTCAAAAGACTTTAATTTATTATCTATTTTGAAATTTACACTTAATAAAATTGTTCTTTAATCCATTGCAATTTTGTTATTAGTTTTTATTATAGAAAAATAATTTAAATTTTAACGTTTTATATTTTCATCACAATTATTTAAACTTAACATAACATCTATTAGTTAAATGTTTGATGATTGATTCGGACTGTCGTATTTCGAATGCAATTTGTAAAAAAAAATGTAAAAATTGAAACATATTTAATTGGAATTCTTCTTGTTTTTGTTTCGGCCGTACGCGTTTCTGTCCATAAATTAAATTTATCAATTAAAGCGGGGGGAATGCGGCGTTCCATTTTGCGGTACTATCCGTCGTTTATTTCGACCGTAATAAATTGCGCAAAAACCCTAGCATTTTGCGTTCGACGTGTCCCCAATTTTATTTGAAAATTTTTCAGAAAACACAACGCTCCGTATATTGGAAATTACTGCTGTTGAATGCAAACGTCGAGAGGCATATTTCCATTCGTACAAATTAATTTTAATGCTTATATTTATTAATTGCGTAATAATCATTATTTCTACGTAATATTTTTATTACAATTACAAAATTAATAATAATTATTTACTAAATTATGCATTTATTTATTATAATAAAATCAATTACAAAATTAATAAATTATAACAAAACTTTTATGCAAAAATATAATTTACAATAAATATTTATTACAATTTTTTGGATATAAATATATTCAAAACTAAATAAAATATATTAATTACAAGAAAACAATATTTTAATAGAATATAATTTTTTTCTCAAAATCAAAAATATTAAATAAAAATAATAATTTTAATTTTAATAATTTTTCAGTTTTGAAAAATATAAAATATTTTTTTGTAATGTATTCAAAAAATTGAAAAAAAAATTATTGCAGTTGGATTTATATATTCTTATAATAAAACGGTCCAATATTGAGAATTATTTTTTCAGTTTGTTTATTTATTAAGAAATAAGTGATAATATTGTTATAAATAAAATGAGACTTACTAGTTGGATGAGTTAAGCCATGTCTTCCAAAGTGGTGGTGGTGATGAACAAACCGAACTTTATAAAAGTTCAAAATAATTTGCGCAACAACTAGTTGATTCGTACCGTCGGAGGGTGCACGTGCGTGTGTAGAGATCGAGGATCGCGAACTGGAGGATCGCAGTTGAGGACGTCCTGTGCAGGACTGAAGGCAGGACGAGAGCAGCAGCAGAAGGACCAGCAGCACAGGACGAATAAACACACACGCGCGCACATTTCAACGCAGTCCATCGCCGCCTCCGGGGGCTGAGCTCATTGTTCGAATTGCCCGAACCGAAGATTGGTCCTTGCGGTACGTAAAATTAGAACGAGACCGAAGAAATAGAAGTTATCCGATGCAGATGCTGACGGTGTCATCTCTAATTGGTATGAATTACTGCGGGTCCAAATATTTGGAGAAGATTTGAAAGTTATTGGTGGATGCGGCTCTAGTTAATGGTATCGTCGGAAAACGGTTTCATAAATATTTCTAATGCCGTTATGAAACGCACACATTTTTCAGGCACGGAAATGTGCGGCCAACCATTACGCATTCCAACATGCCAACAGCTTTCTACAAGACATCTCTAATGGATGGGCAACAATTGTCGTTCGTCGCTCGAAGTTATTGGTCCAACTCGCCAATTTATTGCAATGTTACTGTCCTGCAACATCTTAGTACAAACAGATCTTCACTTAATATAATAAACATTCTATTCTAGACTAAAAAAAAACAAAATTGCAATTTTAAATTTGTATAATTCGTTTTCTAAATTTTGCAAATATTAAATAAATAACAAACTATATTTTGAAATATTCTTATTTCACTAAAGAAATCAAATATTTGTATACAAAACGGGATAAGAAAACCTAATTCTTATTTTCAATATTTGATGCAAAATGTAAAACATTTTTTCTTTATTTTAATACAAGTTTATCAGTATATCTCCCACCACAACGAAAAGAAAGTACTTTGATTCACGGTTGTTCTTGCAGTGTCGCATTATAACTGTCGCAACGGTAGAGAAAGTACCTTGATCAACTATTGAACAAAAAGTGTTACACATATGGAAGTGAACTTATATTTATATAAATATCAAAGAAATAATCATTAAAAACACAGTATTTTTCTCAATAAAGGTAAAACTTTGATTTATAATTTAAACAAACTAAAATATAATAATTAAAAATTTAAAAAAAAATGCAAGTTTTCAATTTTTATTTCCAACTGTTAATATTTATTAAAATATCATTTACGATACATATTTATAATAATTTAATAATCACGATAATGTAGTAAATGTAATTCATTGAAATTATAACTATACTTTAATTGTAAGATTATTTATGTTACTATTAACAATGCTACGATATGTTGGTTGTATACTACAAATACATTGTTACTATTGACGCGGATAATCATACAATTATCTTATTAGATATACGTAATCAATGATAAAGTGTAACCAACATATTGATATTACGTAATTTCGCAAATGTGCATAACAAGCCTCCGTGGCGCAATTGGCTAGCGCGTTCGGCTGTTAACCGAAAGGTTGGTGGTTCGAGCCCACCCGGGGGCGCTTAATTTTGCAAATTCAATGAATATAATTAAAATAAACTCAAATCAAAGTTATAAACTTATTCCAGTTAATAATCTTGATATTCTTCAATACAATTTTAATTCACTGATATTACATACACTTTAAATTAAGTAATGATTATTTTAATGCACTTTATGTGATTGGTAACAATAGCAACAAGTGCATTGCAAATATTTAAAGTTCGCAACACTCCAATCTAATCAACGATTATATATAATGATGCTTTATCGATGTATTAAGATTTCGCGACACTCCTCAGTTATCGCATACATTCGCTGCGGTGAGTTTATCGTGAAGTTTTCTCCTTTTTTTTGTAGCTCATGAATTGGAATCACAAAGATCTTCGTTATTTCTAAGTATCTAAGTTATCAATCGATGGGAAAATGTATTTGGTCAAAAAATATATATAGTCCCTTTGGCGCAGCGGATAGCGCGTTGGACTTCTAATCCAAAGGTCGTGGGTTCGATCCCCACAAGGGATGGCTAAAACTTTTTTTTACTATAATATTAACTCGTAAATTAACAAAATTGCAAAGATTATTTGCTTAATTAGTATTATTAGTTATTGTAGAAAAGAATTAATCGATTGGAGCATATATTTCATATTAATTTAATTTGTGCAAATATTACTTATTTCATTATTTCGTTATTAACACGTTTTATTTTAAATTTGTGCAACTTTACTTTTGCTTGTTACAATGTATTTTGGTATAAACTTCAACTGACTACTCTGCATTGTTTGTGTCATTTATTTAATTAGAATTGTTGTTAATTTCATATTTGCTACAACTTCTATCAATACTTGTTGTATGTATAACAAATGTACACTCAATCTATATAATTACAAGTATTTTAGAACATTCGATTTGTGCAAATATTAAATACTTGATAATTTACAATTTGTACCAATATTTGTTAAATGAGTACCAAATGTGCACCCTATATAGTATGACATGTGATTTTACAACATCGATTTGTGCAAATATTTATTTTTTAACTTTTTAATCATTAATATTTATTTCATTTGAATTATTGCAAGTTTCTGATTGCATTAATTGTGTACTTTCGGTAAGTTTATCATAAAGTAATTGTAGTTTCTTCATTCGGTTTGTGCAAATATAAAACACTTACAAGTTTCTTGAATGTGACAATATTTGACAGGTCAAAAACCTTTTACTCCAATCACATATTGTATTTTCCCCGTAAGGAAGTTCCGAGTTGCAACCTACATATCAACTGCAAACGTTTCAATATTATATTAGAGAATAGATGTTTTCGTCAAAAAGCTGATGTATTTCGGGCAGGTTCGCATTCCAGCGTGGCAAACAAAATAAATATTTATTCGACTATAAAGACAGTGTTATCTTTGCAATGTTATCATAAAACTAAGTTTGTCGCTAAACGATGGCGCTTGAGTCGTCGCCGACACATTCAGCGGAAACTTACCGAAGGAGGTCTCGTTCATTCAAAGTTTCACGATCACCGTGAACATTAATTCATTGAGCGCAGATTCATATCGCGAATTTGTGCAAATTCGAGGCCCGATTTGCGCAAATTTCACTGCGAAAATTTGAGAAGTAGTCCCTTTGGCGCAGCGGATAGCGCGTTGGACTTCTAATCCAAAGGTCGTGGGTTCGATCCCCACAAGGGATGACTTGATGTAACATTTTTTTTATACTTTGTGAGGAGTGGAGAAAATCCGATGATTCCGTCAGGTCTGATGACTGGATTTCGGGTGTGCATTAAAGTCAGTCTGCAAGAGCGTCGACGGAATTTTAAGCTCGCAACGGATTTCCGTCGTCTTTTGTACGGGATAAGGTCTATTGTGATCGGAATTCCTGCGTCGCGTTTCATTTTCTTGTTTTCTTCGTTTCCTTCCTCGCTCCGTGAAGTAGATCTTCGATTCATCTCCACAAAACACCGGGCACGTTTTCTTTTTTCTTTTTCTGCTTGGTAATACTTTAGCATGCTTCATCCTCTTTGACATACATATACATGGGAACCCCCTGATTCTGAAATCCATCCTGAATGTAAGACTAAAATCCTTCGTTTTCACAAGGGGCTAAAAGACAAAAGGGGTAAATACCAGATTACAAACATTCCCTAAACACGTACCAACTAATTAGCAATCAAGCACTATAGATCAGCGTGTCTCAACCTATTATAGGATCCATAATGACAGCTGTCAAAATATATGTCATTTTGAGGCGAACAAACTTGTTGCGTCGCAAAAAGGCAAAAATGTTAAGAAACTTTGCTATATATCAAATATTCATAGTTTATATTTATAAAATTATATTAATTATATTTATCTTCTCAATAAATAATATATTGTTTTGTACAATTTCTACAACACTTGAAATCATAAGAAAAATACACTTGGCGCAAAGAAAAATTGCATATTATGAGAAGGACCCTTCATATAAATTAATGCACTTCATTTCAATTACACCCTAAAAATAGAAATACATTTTATCCCTCGAAATATACCTAAATAAAAACAATAATTTACTTAAAAGCGAATATTTGGAAAATAAACGCATAGAATTTCATTATGTTAATGCACTTTCAAAGCGCATACAATTTGTTTACAGATACATGTTTTTCGTACATAAACGAACAGAGATTATTATTTTAATTAAAAACCTATTGTATTCCAATTACTTTCCGTAATAAACAGGGGAAAAAAGTTAATTAATTAAGAAATTATGCATAATGCTATCTTCTTATTTGGTTTCTTATTGTTTTTATTGTCCTCAACTCTAACGGTGATAAGCACGTCGTTTTACTTGTCTATTGTTTAAATTACGTTGCGTTTATAATTTTAAAAAATATGCAAATATTTGCTTTATTTTTCTTAGTATAATTTTATGAAATTTATTTATTACTATTTCTGAATTAATATTAAGTTACACAGGTTTTCACAAATTTCGAAGAGATTTTCTGATAAGCTATTCTATTAATATTTAATCATAACATTTTTTGTTCAATATGTTTTTCTTGACGTAATTTAATTGGATAATATTATATTTAGCCTTAGTAATGTTCTTTCTTAAGCAAAATCTCATTTTTTCTTCGTTTAATGTTTGGATCTTAAGAAAAATATCGTCCCTTTGGCGCAGCGGATAGCGCGTTGGACTTCTAATCCAAAGGTCGTGGGTTCGATCCCCACAAGGGATGCAATTCTTTTAGTAACACTATCCAACATCTTATTTTGAATTATCTAACTGTATTTACAACTTACTAAAATGAAGACTATAAAAGTTTTAAGTAAAAAAGCAATTCACAACTGAATAAAAATGCAATAAATTTAAGTTATAACATTTTTGATCATAAAAAATACATTTTATTATAATTATATAATTTAGAATATTGAATTTTTATAAATGTTTGCTGCATAAACATAAAATTCAAGTTAAAGCAGTGACCTGCAGCAAAATTGACCTAAAGAACAGTAAATGCGCGTTACGTAATTATTTTTTGAAGAGAGGAAAAAAATCTCAATCGTGTTCCGAGCCTCGTCCGCCTCCGCAAATTGAGCATCGAGTTAAATCCTCGGAAAACGGTTACCGTTTTCCATGTAAAATTAATTCGGTTCTAAACTTTTCCCGCTCATCCAGAATCCGTTTCATTAATGTATTATGTATCCACATGGATTCATACCGGCAAACAGATTTAATTAAGTCTGGGGAAGTAACAACAACAACCACGTGAAGAAATAACTTTTTTCTTCGTGCGAAGAGGAAAATGTAATAAACCGCAAATATTTATTCAATCTCGTTGTGGTGAAGATCGGCCCGAAAAAAGAAAACCATTTACATGTGGTGTCACATCCAGGATTGATGTTTACGATTACGTGGGTATCCGTATATTGCCTTCACCCAAAAAAACGTCGGTATGTCCATATCAATAACGCAGACATTCCGACTCTTGCACATTCTCACTTTCCGTCATCTCGTCTAAAAATATCCGCGACTTATCTTTGATTTCGGCAATCGAAAAGTGATTTGTTTTTGACCGGCTTCAATCGGCGAGATTAGGTATTTACGCGAATCTAGATTCCCTGTGGCAATTGTCACGTAATCGGATGATCGTCTCTTTTTTTTAATGTTGTTTTCTAAATTTAGTGATTTTATTTTTATTTTCTATTTTCAATGACTTATTACTGCTTAGATCATATGATTAACTGATATAAACAAATTCTAATATTTACTTGTAATTAGATATTAAATTTCACATTAATTAAATTTAGTCCAACCAATAACAATTCCAATTTTATTGATCTAATCTATATTATTTACTTTACAAGAATATATAGAAATATTTTGGACTGAATATTTATTGCAACAACCACATAATTATATAACAATCAGAATATGTTTACTATTTAAAATTGTTGAATCAAATTACCCAAATCTCTAACATTTAAGAAAAATAATGGAATCTTAAAGAAAATTATTTTTTTTATAATCCCTTTAAACCATCAATTTTGTATTTGCTGCCGTTCCATTTTATAAATATTAGTAGATATCAAAGTGTAACAAACGATTTCAAAATTTAAAATAATGAATGAATGAGTGCTTTGAAATATATTTCAACACATTTCATAAACTGACACTCATTATTTGTTTATTATGACACTCATTATTTGATAATATTGTGTGGAAATAAAGCAATGATATTTCCATATTTTTATGTTCATTATACTTCATTCTATATATATATATATATATATATCAAATCTATTGTATTAATGAACAGGGACATTTATATTTATTATGTAATTTCGTTGGAGGTGAAAAATTGAAGGTATTTCTAAATAATTGATTTTTTATGAGAATATGTTTGAAAAACATTGTTTATTTAATTAGTTTTTTTTTAAATATGTACAAGGTGTAGAGTGTTTACTTTTGGTATTCCTCAAGCATGGTGACCAAGGAGTCCAAGGTTTCTTCACCGGTTGGGATGATCTGATCAGCTGGCAACAAGAATCCGTGACGTCCGGTGTCCCTCAGTTCGTAGGTGTAGGTGATGCGAGTGCCAAATTCACCCTTGACCCAATCCATGGAACCGCCGCTGGCGATGTAGATGACCTCGACGATGTTTCCGACGGTGTACTTGGTTCCGTAGTGCTTCTCAAGAGCTTTAGCGCCCTTGAGTCCGATGCGGTAAAGTTCATCGTAGTTTTCAAGATGTTGGGAGGTGTGTCCGTATGGGATCAGAAGGAGCTGAGAGTAGGAATGGTAAGCGATGTAACCGACCAATTTCTTGTTGATGGATTCGATGTAATCGGCAAGGGATTTGGTCTCTGGCTCAGAGAAAGCCTTTGATCCGGCGTAGGTCTCCAAACATGGGTTGTTGCTGGCGCCACCCTCCATCCAGTGGAAGCCCCAGTTCCTGTTGGGATCGGCACCGACGCAGAAACCATATGGTTGACGGGTCTTGCGCCACATGCGGTCCCTGGTGTGGGTGTAGACGTAACCGTCTGGGTTGAAGCTCGGGAAGATATACCAGTCGTGACTTTCGGCGATGTTGCGCACCCTGGAGTCGGTGCTGGTCATGAATTCGT
Source organism: Nicrophorus investigator (assembly GCA_963457615.1). NCBI lineage: Eukaryota > Metazoa > Arthropoda > Insecta > Coleoptera > Silphidae > Nicrophorus > Nicrophorus investigator. The sequence continues at coordinate 27,023,250 of OY735142.1, forward strand.
TCAAGATGTAGGTGACGGTGGCAGGTCCGATCCATTCGCGAGCGTGGATTCCACCCTCGATGAAGATGGCGTTGTTCTCGTTGGCCTTGTTGAAAGAGACGTGAACACCGAGGATGTCACGACCTTCGTAGGATTGACCACCCTTGATGACCTTAACGTTGTCGGGGAAGCGGCTCTCCAAATCCCTCAAGAAATCGTAGATCTACAAACATCACCAACATCAAAATTCAATCCTAATATCGAATAAATAACACAAAAATACCTCTTCGAGTGTGTGGTATTGGGTCCAACCGAAGGATTTGTAGTGAGTCCTCACGCTGGAAGCTTCGATCTTATCTTGAACGTTCTCCATGTAGACGCTGTGGTTCAAGTTGAGGAGCTTCATCGAATCTTCGAAGTTCAACTTAAGATGAGGTGGGACCATGACGTGGACGGCCTTTCCGACGGTGGTGGCACCGACCCAGAAGCTGTATCCACCGTTCATTTCTTCCATAGCCTTCAAAGCGCTGACTTGCTGCTCGTTGACCGGGACAAGTTCGTAAACTTGGAAGCCATCGTACCTAACTTTCTCGCCGAAGACGGCGACTGCGAGGACCAAACAGGTCGCAAAAACTGCTTTCATTTTGCTGCAAAAAGTAACCGTTAGCAAAGATTTTTAATTCGGTTATCTTTGAAACACTCACCTGGTTCCAGTTGGAGTCACACAACAAAATTGAGCATTCCGCCGATTTGAATTGCATTTTATAGAAACCCTCTATCAACGACCATTTGAAAGTCATTATGTTTTCAAGTGGCTTTATCTATTTAGTTCAAAAATAGATTCGCTTCAATAAAACTCCAATCACTCCTCGGTTCAGATTTTTGTATGGTATCTAGCACCCTTTGTTTTGTTTAGTTTTATATTTTCGGATCGAATTAGTTTGTTTGTTCTTGCGCCAATTATGTCCTATTTATAGTCGATCAATTTAATTGTCATCGCTTCAATCACATTATCAAATCCTGATTAGTATCAACGGATGAACGGAGCGTGCATCAGATTTTCATTATTTTTAGTTCAATCGTCATGATAAGGATTTCCATTCATTCATGCATACTTCATATTTTCATCTAGTAAAAACTGAATCTTTTGATGCATATTCTAATTGGATTTTTGAGAAAAGGGTCTTCTCTCAACTGTTACCCTACATCACAAGCATTTCTTACATTCTTTTGATTTTTCATATGGTTCAAAATTCAATTCATTTTTTTTCAATAAATTTAAATATATTTACATAAAATAAACGCAATTCCATTTTATTTATAGCTAAATCAATACGTAATGCAATCATCAATAACCGGTTTTATTTATAGTTTATTTAATTATTTAATCTATTTTGTATTATTCAGAATTACCAAAATATAATTGCACACATTTAGTACATTGTGTGCAGTGTTTCATGTAATGATATCTAATCTATGTTCCTAGAATACAGTTTGTTTAGAGTGATAACTTTTTTGTTTTTATAATTGAATTTAGTATTCATGCATATCTGAGTACTTAAAGCGATGTGTTTATATTTTATCGAGTTGCAAATAAAATACTTTTAGAATCTAATTCAATTTAATTAATATACTTAAAAAAAAATAATTGTGAGAAATTATCTTGAAACTTGATAAACAAAAGAAGAAAATTTTAAATTTAAATTGTTCGAAAGTGTAACACATTTACAGTTTGAATTTATATCACAGCCTCATCTAGTGGTGATATCTTAAAACTTACATTTGTAATATTAGCAGGGCCGTATTAAGATTTTTATAGGCACTAGACCCAGAATTATTCCAATCCGGGATCTCTTAAATTAAGAACAATATTTATATTTTTCAATATATTTTTCGTAGATTCTAAAACTTTTCATTGGGATACCTAATCTGTTTGTTTGTTCTGTACCTTCCAACTTGGAAGTATGCAACTTAGCTCGCACTTTTTCAGTGCATGTGGCCAGTCAATGACTTATTAAACACAACAAAGGAAATAAAATAAATAAGCATTTACATACAATTATCTAACCCATAACACCACAGAGAGAGAAAATAATAATATAACTCTTCACGAGCAGGGGCCTGTCAGCTCTTAGCACAGCGGGGAGGGCCACGGAGAGGTAAGTAATGTATCATGTGAAGTGTTATAGGGAGGACATATCAATAAATATATATAAAAAAAAGGTGATAATAAATAAATAAATAGATTAAATCAGATACATATACATATAAATTAAATAGATATATAAAATTAATAAATAGATAAAATTAAATAAATATATAAAACTAAAATGAGTTAAATAAGTGGAACAAAAACAAATGAATATATATAAAAAAACAGAAAAATCATCAATAAATAATAAAAGAATTTAAACAACACATCCTGAATTTTTAATAAAAATTAAAATCAATCTATAAATCTTAGTCTCTTCCGTTGTCAGCAACACCTCTATGGAGGTTGGAAGATCTATATTATTCGCTATCAGCTTATTCAATAGGACATTCGTGTGTATAAAATTATTCGGACATTCAAAAAATATGTGATTTGCGGTGGCAGTCATACCGCAAATACACTGAGGAGATTGCACTATGTTCATTCGGAATAAATGGGCTGCGGATCTGTCGTGTCCAGAACGCAATCTACACAAAATCGACACCTCTGATTTTTTTGTGAAACCCATTGTCACGAACCATGGTATTGTCCCGACTACCTTATTCCACTCAAAAAATCGTTTGCCTTTGGTTCGTGATATATCCGTGTATGTATATTGCCACTTATCTAGTTCCTCTTTCCTTATGATTGGATATAAATCTGTGTATGTTACGGTCTCCATCATGTTCGTTCCTACATGTCCCTCAGAGGCTAGTGCATCTGCCCTGTCATTACCAGGTATGCCCGTATGTCCCGGTATCCAAGAGAAGGATACACTGATGCCTGATCTCTCCAACTTGCCTAATATATCCTTGATTTTAGGAATTATATAATTGTCTTTTGAAGAGATTTGTGTGGATTCGATTGCATCCATCGCACTTTTCGAATCAGAAAATAACACTGACTTCCTCCAACCATGTAGTTGGATCATTCTCAGAGCCCTATAGATTGCGTATAGCTCTGCTGAGTAGATTGAGGATAGTGGTGAGATACATCCACACTCAGATACATCAGGTTGCTCGACATATAACCCATAAGCGCATGATCTAGGATCCTGCTTAACCGAACCATCTGTGTATATGTGAATGTGGTCCTTCCAATAATTATTTATAAATAATAAAAACTTTTGAATAATTTCTTGCCTTGGAATATTTTCGTCACATCTTTTCATAAAATCGACACGGTTCCACTTTTTAAAACGAACATTTATTGACAACTTAAAATAATCTTGACTGGATGTATTATAAATACGGTATTCCCATTGGCTCATGATATTGTATGCTTTAATTATTAATGGCATCCCTTTGCTTGGCCAAAAGGGACAAGCACCAAATAAAAAAGCCGCTCGCCGTATGGCCTTTATCACCGGTGTATTTCCTTGAGCCATAATTCTGAGGATGTACTTTTTTGTACTGCTTTCTCTTCTGATACTCAGCGGGACCATATTCGCCTCCACATGCAGAGAGTTGATAGGGCTAGTACGAAGCATGCCTAGAGCGATTCTTATTGCCTTATTCTGGATTCTGTCAAGAGCTAAAAGTTTATTTTTTGCACAAAACGAAAATATAAAACCTGCGTATTCCAATCTGGGACGAATATACGACTTATAAAATGTTAAAATAGTTGCTGGGTCAGATCCCCAATCAAAGCTTGTGATCGCTCTGAGCATATTAATTCCCTTCTCCGTGGATTTCAGTGTTTTAGCCAATTGTGTGTTCCATGATAATTTGCTATCTAGCCATACTCCCAAGAATTTCATTTCTTTAACCCACTCTACCTGTCGACCGTCCAATGTGACCGGCGGGACATACATTGGTTTACTTCTGGAGAAGAGAATACATTTAGTTTTTTCTTGCGATATTGTTAAATTTTTATTCCTTAAGTAGTTCGCTATATTTTTAAGGCACCTCTCTACTTTCACAGTTGTAGTGTATATATTAGAACCCGCCCCATAGATGACAATGTCATCAGCGTAAATTAAAATATACACACCCTCCACCATTATCACATCAATATCACAGATAAATAAATTAAAAAGTAGGGGGCTAAGGGGACTACCCTGCGGTAAACCCATGTAGGATTTTCTTTGGTATTGTTCCATTCCTGTTATAAAAATATTTCTTTCTCCACATAGGGACATAACACAATTAATTAAAACAGATGGAAGGTTTTTTCCGATTAAAACTTCTTTTAAAATTTCTATTGATACATTATCATATGCAGCCTTAATGTCCAAAAAACATGCTACTAAATGATAATTTTGGGAAAAGGCGCTATATATATCTGCCAGTATCGTTGCAATATTGTCCTGCGAACCACGACTTCTTCGGAAGCCCGTAAAGAAATCTGGCAATATGTTATATTCCTCGCACCATTTTTCCAGCCTATTTTTTATTATCGACTCGAATGTTTTCTTCATGCATGAGGACAAAGCGATCGGTCTATAACTGGCTGGCGAGGAGCTCAATGCGCCAGGTTTTAAAATAGGAACAATCTTTGTTTCCTTCCAAACATAAGGGACGTCACTACCATTTAAAAGTTGGTTATAAAATTTAATTAAAACTGTTTTGTCTTTCCGAGGGAGTTCCCTTATCATTGGGTATGATATGTAGTCTGGTCCTACCGCTGTGTCTCTGGCTTTCACAAGCACTGCCTCTAATTCCTCCGACGTTATGGCATCTACTAGATGTTGATGAGACACCACTCCCACTGATGGGGTCACCATCCGACATGATTGGACATAGTCCGGAGCCAGCTTACATAGAAACTCCTCCGTCCACTCCAAACTGAAGGATGAGCTCTCACCGAGACCATCCGAGAAGCCCTTGAATGCCCTGATCTTTTTCCAGACCTCTGTAGGTTTTGAGTTTCTGTTCAGACTACCACAGAAATTTCGAAAGCTTTCCCTCTTTTTCCCTTTTAAAAGTCGTTTAGTTAGGGCCATCTGTTGTCTAGCTTTAAGATAGTGCTCAATACGTCCTGTCTTATGGAAGATAGCTATTAAGCGCTTCCTCTTAGCAACTGCTTTGCTACATTCATCATCCCACCATGGGCATGGTGGCCTCGACATAGAAGATAACGGTTCATGACATTCTTTAGCAGTGTTTAGTATTTTGTTTTGAAAATTTTCATATTGGATGTCTTCTACTGAGCTATCTTCCAGCATAGCTTTGTACCTTCCCCAATCAATCCTCCTGCTTCGTAATCGCAATCCCGAACCACCACTCCAATTTCGACGGCGAAGGTTCAACTTGACTTCCGTCAATATTGGTGAATGGTCACTACCAAATGTATCCAGAAATGTATGGGTCTTGCAATTCAGTGCAATATCCGGAGTTGATATTACCAGATCCAGGACACTGGACTTGGTACACGTGATATGAGTTGGATGACCATCATTCAGAATTACCAGGTTTTTATCTTCTACAAATTTGTCTAGTTCTCTTCCATTAGCATTTGTTGTTATGTGGCCCCACAGAGGGTGGTGTCCATTGAAGTCACCCAACAATAAAAATGGACCTGTTATGTGCGAGAACAAGTTTCTCCAATGATCCTCCAACATGATTACATCCGGCGGGACGTATCCGGCTATAATAAAGATCGGTCCTATCTTTCCCACTATAAATTGAGATTTTGGGGGATGAACAAAGTCTACATTTATTATCTTCAAATCAAGGTCCTTTCTATACAAGAGTGCTACACCTCCTTTGCCATCATCTCTGGTATCATGGTATGCTCTATACCCAGGTGTAGCAATTAACATTCCTGGTTTAATCCAGGTTTCTGATAAGGCTATAATATCAATGTTTTCTTTGTTTGATAGTTGGAATAGATCTACAGAGTTAGAGCGGAAGGCTCTGATATTCCAACTAAGTATTTTAAACGTATTACTTATAGCCATATTTTATTTATTTATTTTTTTCTTCTCTATATTATATGTTTCTTGCTGTTTTCCGCTCAGTAGGTTGTATCTGATTCCGCGGTGTTTGGGTCTAAATTATTGCTCCTAGATTGGAGCAGATCTATTGAGGAGATAATTGAGTCGACCGCTGAAGCGCAGTCCGGGTTGTCGAAAATTGAAGGAACCTCCAGGGCTTGCCGGAGGATACCAATAAGTTTTTGGATTGTATTCGATCTAATCTCCTCCTCGGACCTAGCAGGCATGAAAGCTAGTTTCCTCGGTTCGGATGTTTCTCTTCCTGCTTTATTATTATTTGTGTTGTTTGCCTCAAACGTTCGTGGTTTCTTACGTTTAGGCGATACTGTTTCTGCTGCTGTGTTTCTTTTTTTCAAGAAGGATTTAACTTTATGTATTTTGTTGGTAGAGGCTTTTGCAAAGGTTTCTTTCATTTTGTTTACGTATGACGGCAACATGTCTGATAAAGAGCCCTCGCATGATTGCAGGGTTTTAGGGAAGTCCCTATCGTAAACCGAATTCATCTGTGTTGGCCTGTACAAACTTGCTGCTTCCTGGTAGGAGTAATTGTGTCTCACCATTGTTTCTTTGATCTCCTTTTGCTTGTAGTATTCCGGGCAGACTCTCTCCGATAATTTTTTATTGAATTCGGTGGTGTAATGATCACCGCCGCAGAATAGGCATATCGGGTTGTTCTTGTTTGGGCAGTTCTCTAGGTCGTGGAATTCAGAACAGGCTGGGCATTTTGTTCCTGCATTTTTACAAATTTTTTTTGGATGTCCATACCTCATACATCCATGGCACTGAATTGTCCTCGGAATGTAAGGCTGTGGAGTTCTGTAATTGTGGAATAATATTACCGACTTAGGTAATAACTTTCCACGGAAAGTAACTAATATGGTGTTTGTAGGTAAGTAGATTGGGTTGCCTGCTTCATCGCTCGCTCTGCGCTTCAACCTCTCGACTTTCAGAACAATTCGTTTATCATCTGTCGTCATGTTCTCAAGAATCTCTTCCTCTGTTATTTCTCTGTCTATATTCCTGATTATGCCTTTTGATGATACAAGGTGAGATGGAATGTACGCTTTAAGACCTTCTTGAATGCATATGGTGGAGTTTAAGAAGTTATTCGCTGCTATTCCTGTTTTAAAGGATACCGCTACTCTATTCCTCCCTCTACCATCTATTTTTGTCACGAACGCAATTTTGTATTTATCAACTTTCTTTCCCATTTGCAGAGGGCGCAGAGATACATTCGGTATTATTGGTTCTAGTTGAACCACAAAAGGACCTACGTCCTGTAATGAATATAGCACTGGTGCTTCTTGGTTTTTTTTAATAATTTTTATTAAAAAGTCTCTCAATCTGATGGAAAGAGCTGTATTTTTTTTATTGGAGTTTACAAAGTGTCCTTCACGCACTATAGATATTAAATCTGCCTGTAATTCTTTTTTATAGTTTATGTTTTCTAAATGTGACAGGTCTTCATTCTTGTCAATTGCATTGTTTGCACTGTTTATAATGTCTAGAGCAGACGTAATGTCTTCTACACACACGGCCATCGCCGGATCACCTTCCGAGTCTACCCCCATTTTGGGGGTGGCCTATTGACCTCCCCCAACCGAAAGATAAAGAAATAAAAAACTTACTCTAATAAATAACTAAACTAAAAAATATTCTTAACTAAAAACTATCCACCTCCACTAAAACGTCTAACTAAAACTATATTACACTATAATAACTACGCTAATATTAATTCGATTACCGAAACAAGTCTCCTAAAATATTATTTTAGAAACACGTCTGTCACCGTCGATAGTCGACGATCGAATCGATACCTAATCTATAAGACGTCTTTTTCTAATTGTCAAAAATATAAATCAGAGAACTAATCAATATATAACTCTGCTAGGTGTAGAGGAGCTCTCCTGGGAGGAAGAAAGCTTGTTAAGGAGAAGAAAAAATCAATACAAATTTAATTTAATTGAAGAACAAAATATTTGGAATATGTATTTTTATTAAGATTATAAATAAATTAATGGAAAAAGAACGATAGGAAACAAGTCAACATTTACAACTTATATGTAGTTTGCTTCTTACAATCTATACGTAACAGAATTCGAAGTGATGGCATCGAAGATGAAAGTGTTGTTGAGCGGTTTGTACTGATGTGTAATCAACTTGATCACTTCGTGCGCAACGCAACCACCTAAAATTGCTGATATGGAGTGCATTTCGGCTCCCCCATATCTGCACACCTCATGGACACGTTCGTCCCTCAAGACTTGACCGCAGCCCCATTCGGCAAGCAATTTTCCAATGGTAGACTTCAACTTGACCACATCAGGTTCCACTTGATCATCGAATTGACCTGGATAAGCGTTAAACTCGCTCAAAAATCTATCAAGACCCCTCAAGATCACATAGTACATCATCAAACTATCGGGATCATCCAGATACATGCTTATATCCAAAGTGCTCGACTGGTATTCGTCGGCGATGCACGTTCCTCTGACTATATACAACTCATTCGCATGCTTGCAGAACAATTTAATTTCGTCCTCGGTTATCGAATCCGGAGATTGGTTCACATTCCTCAAGATTTCAGAAACTCTGCGTTGGACAGACTCGACTTGCTCGTTGAATCTCTTTTGATAGATCTGCTGAAGAGTTATGTAACTGTTGGTATCTGCTGCCATATCCGGTAGACTTCCTTTCACCGGCATTGAGCCTTCAGTTTGCACCAATTCCCTTAAAGCCGAGACCATCACCCAAAAAGGGGCACTCTGGAAACATAAATTAATTAAATAAATAAATTCAATTTTAACAATTCAAAACTTACATCTTGGTTTAAATTAAGGCATTTAGGATCATCTAAAATACTTTGCACTTGCGAAGAGATTTTCGAATGGGACAAGCACGTATTAACGTAATGTACGGCTTCTTCAAAGTTCTCTTCTAAAATTCCTTCCTCATTGCCACAAGCCCGAATCATATTCCTAAGCTGATCTTTCTCCGCCCTATTTGAAGGCAGCGCACCTACATAAAATATTCTTGATTCGATTGAATTTAATTAGTAATTGAGCGTTTACCATCGTGTGAATTTCTGAACTTCTGCATAAAATAGTATAGGATTATTAAAGCCGGAACGTGACTCCTCTCTTTCTTATCCAACGTTGAAATATCGAAGCTCTCCAAGTGCTCTTTCAACGCCGGCCACGGCTCATCCAAACGCAAATCCGGATTATCATTGTCAGGATGAACTTCAACTACTGTGTGCTCATTCAATTGTAGACGTGCATAGCCCAATAATCCAATGCTCTTACAAGAAAACAAAGGTATGCCAGCATCCCACAATTGTTTAGACAATGGAATTAAAAATCTAAATAATTAAAAAATCAATAGGTGAAAACATTGAAATATGTTCATTACTTTTCTGGTAGAGCCGTGGCTATAACCACAGTAAAACCTTTCAGGAAATCTTGATTTTGCTTCATGACATTTTCAGGGAATTCATCAATGTAGTCTCCTCTAACATCTGGATTCAATTCTAGCAAGCACATTGTTGCAGCTTGTGCTCTGGAATTCCCTAAACTATCATTATCCAAGAAGAAGCTGCAATTAAATTGAAATTATCTAAACTCTTCCATTTCATAGAAAAAGCAAATTACTTTGATCCAATGTCTTCCTCTGTTACCTTTTCACCATCAATGATTGTGAATGATCCAATTCCCGGCAATACTAAACTCTTCAAGATTTCTGTACCTAAGGCTGTGGCATTTATCAGACAAACCTTGGAGTTCTCAAGAAACCTCTGTCCATGATCACCCCATAATCTGTGCAAACAATTAAAATCCAGCTCAATTGCAATAACTGTATATTCACAACTAACCTCAACTGCCGATCATATTTCTTGCTCTTCTCACTTTGCTCTGGGGATTTTGGGGCCGGTGAAGACATGATAACAGTTTTAATTCTAAAAAATTTATATAAACAAAAGTAATTGTCCTACACCTGACAACTGATTTCAATATCATCCAATACTAAATGGTATTGCCAACATGAATTTCCAATACCATTCTTGTATTATTGTTTCGTAAGGTTGGTTACATTTCTTGTTAGAAATTTTGAAAGATTTTTTACTGATCGTTTTTATAGGTTAATAAGTTTGATTTGTTTACAACAATTTAAGTGAAACACATTAATACAATTCAGACGGCTCTAATACATATAACATGGGTACAGATCTACCATCAAAGGAAGGCCACAAAGTTGGGCGACAACGAAAAAAGCAACTCTACAATTCCATCTTAAAGCAAATGGAATTTTACTTCAGCGATTCTAACCTAAGCAAAGATAGGTTTTTAATGCAATTGATCAACCAAAATGAATGTAAGTATAGTAAATAAAGTAATAAATTATTCAAATTTTAATTATCGATTAACTTTTCAGTTGTTGATTTGGAAGTCTTTTTGAAATTCAATAAGATCCTAAAGCTTACAACAACTGTAGAAAAAATAGCCACAGCTTTGAAGAATTCTGAACTACTTCAACTATCTGAAGACAAGACAAAAGTGAAAAGAGTCACTGCAATTGTTAAAAAAGTTGATGTGGATGATTGCACTCTATATGTAGAAAATGTGCAATCTGATGTTACACATGATTGGCTTGTAAATTTATTTTCAGACTTTGGAAAAGTCTCTTATGTTTCCATTCCAAAATACAGCCACAACAAATTGAACAAGGGTTTCGCCTTTGTTGAGTTTGATAATGCAAATGATACACAGAAGTGTGTTGATTTTTTTGAGAGCATTGATTGCAAGATATCTTCTCAGATGGCCCCAGAAGATTTGTGCAGCATCTCAACATTTGTTAATGGAGATAAAGAGACTGTTCATTACAAAACGCCAGCTGAATGTGCGCAAACGATGGAGGAAGAAGTTACTAGTGAGAATGAAAAGAAGAGGAAACTGGATGATACTGATACTAATAATGTTGAGCAGGAGAGCAAAAAATTTAAAGCTGATGGACCTGATTTAGAGGATGAAAGTAAGAAGAAAAAAAGAAAATTGAAGAAGCTGAAGGTGCAGTTTAAAGAATTAGGCTTGCAGGTGCTACCAAAGTATGTATATTGTCTAGCAAATCAGCATTTTGTATTTATTAAATTGTTTTCGTTAATTATAGAATGGAGTGGAAGAAAATGAGAAATCGTTATTTAAATATGCAAAGAGATAAGATGAAGCAACTCAAGCAGCATTTGAATAAAAGGCGTTTCAATAACAAAACCAATAATCATGACAACAATGAAGTTAAACCTCAAGAGGTTGAAGAGGAAACTAAGAAACTGCAGTTTATACCAGGATGCATCGTACAATTGAAGTTTAGCGAATCCTGCAATGATACAAAGAAAGCAAAGGTATTTCACAAATCAACTTTATTTTACATAAATTTATAATATTATTTCAGAATGATTTGAGAAGTGGTTGTTCCGATATTCAATTTGTTGATATACCCACGACTCTGAACAATGACACCGCCTATCTCAGGTTTCTGACCAATGAAAACGCGAAGCAATTCTGCAGCGGTTTTACGAAAGGTGAAACGAGTTTGTTGGAGGGCGATGAGGAGAAGAACTACTGGGAGAAGATTCTCAGCAGCAGGGAGAGTAAATTCAAGAAGGATACTGCGAAAAAGCAGAGGGGTCGCGACAAGTTGCTGAAAAAGGCGGAGAAAGAACTGGGGAAACACATCAGATTCGAGGAGGCGTAATTTGTTTGTTATATGTAAATAAATTTAATTATTTCTAAAATTTAATTTACAATAAAAAATAAAAATTAGACATAATTTGTATACAAAATTACTTGCATTAACGTACATACACTCTATTAACTTAAATCTAGATATACTCTGGAGGCCTGAAAACTGAAGAAAATCGATTGTCTGTCTGTCCTCTATCACCATTTGCCTCCTCCGCCGCCTCCTCGACTGAATCCACCGCCTCCTCTACCTCGTCCGAAACCTCCGCCGCCGCCACCTCCTCGTCCGAATCCTCCACCGCCACCTCCTCTGCCGAATCCTCCGCCACCACCTCCCCGGCCGAATCCTCCACCGCCGCCTCCTCGTCCGAATCCTCCACCGCCTCCTCGTCCAAATCCTCCGCCACCACCTCTTCCGAAACCGCCGCCGCCTCGTCCACCACCTCCACGTCCGAAGCCTCCTCCGCGGCCACCACCACCACGTCCTCCGCCGCGTTTCTTCGCGCCTGGCGGCTGTGGTAAGAACCTCGCAATAGGTAACAATTTCGCCGGATCAATAAATAACTGAAATTAAAATAAAATAACGTTAACACATCTATTCCAATTATTTCAGATAAACTTATTTATAGTTAAAAATAATAAAATATTGTACCTTTTGGTTCTTCTTAAAACTTCCGGCCTTCATGTTATCGCTCAATCTGATGGTAACAGAGTAGTCTTGTACGTTACCGAAGATCTCGTCAATTTTACCGATTTGTTCCTTGTTCTCCAGATAGATAGGCGCGTTGAAATAAGGCACATCCTTAATTTCCACCTTGCACACTAAATCGTCCTGCACTGGATAGTCAAAGAATCCTAAAGGTGTGACCATCTCTGGTGGTCCCTGGTCAAAATTTCTAAAACCTCCACCACCACCACGTCCTCCTCTGCCGCCTCTGAAACCACCTCCACGACCGCCGCCGCCTCCACGTCCTCTAAATGACATTCTAAAATAGAAAAGAATAGTAACATTTTATAAATATGCAGTGGACATTAAAAGTTTATCATTATTACTTCTATAAATTACTTGAAAAACAAAAAGATCTTTATTCTCAATTATATTTGGGAATTATTGTATTTAGGCAACATTGAAGAAATATGGATTTTAAATTTAGCTCAAATCATAATACACTTCCTGATATATTAAAAAATGTTCTAGCAAATAAATACATTTGGTTTTGCTAAGTTTTCAAATAAACTATATTTAAATATTTTTCAAGGTTTTCTTGTAAACATTCATTTATAACTAGAGCTTTTAATAAATATTAACGAAGAATTGCACCTTTTTGCAATCTATACTTTAAAATATCGCTAACAAATCTAGCATCGTGCATTAAAGCCTCTCGCAATGTAGCATCTACATAGCTTTAAGCGCACGTGGTACGAATCATAACCTCCAAATATGTAAATTTCCTTCTTAATAAAGAAATCTACCAAGAAACTATTTAATTTAATAACATTAAAAAACTCACCTTATTTGCGGTTATTTGCACAAACACCTGAACAAAAATTATAGACGGAATTATAAGAACATTTAAAACTAAACTAAGGTTACAATTGTAAACACGTTTTGGTGTTTGCAATCGCTGAACAGCAGCGACCTCTGTGAACTTTATTAAACGCATTGAAAGCAACATACAGTTTCCAAATTATTACTAAACTTATAATTAAATAGCTTTTTACCACTCTATGTAATTAGTAAGATGCCAAGTGATCAATAAAATTATTATTTAAGAAGCAATGAATATTTTAAGAAAATTGAATTGTGTATGTTTGGTTGCACGTGAGATTCTGGTAATTCAAATTCAAAAATTAATAATTTGATTTTGGTCTAATGTCCACCCAATCCTTGATAGCTGGAATAGTTAAAACATTGCGCTTGACTGTTTCCAGATTGGGATATTTGGCAGTTATATCCATATTCATCATGTAGTTCAAGTAATCCAGCATAGCTACAAAGTAGATATCTGCCCAAGTTAACTGTAAATAATTTATTAGTATGTTAGCTTTAAAGAAAATGATATTTTATTACTCTTTTGCAGGCCAAATATCCATGATTTTCTCGAGCGAGGTTGTCGAAACGCTTCAAATAATATGGAAGAGTTTCTTCGTATAATGGACCTTTTCGAGAATGTTTGATCGCTGCATCCGTCTCGTAAAAGTACAGAATCATTTCTAAAATTAAATAATTTGTATACTGGCAGAAAAAATGTCAATAGGTATTATTAAATACTTGATTTAAGATCGTTGATCGCATCCACGACTTGATCGATCTCAAGATCTTCCCATTCGTCGTTACCAACGAGATGCACCTTCCTGGCGAAGAATCTAGCGAGAGCCGTGCTTTGATGGTACTGCTTTCCCTTCACAGTGAGCACAGGTACTTGCCCAAAAGGCATTTCTAAGCAAATAAATAAATACATTAATCATTTAAAATACAAATTAACTTAATATTACTTGGCTTAATTTTTGGCCAATCATCGATGACAAAGCGATCATCCTCAAACTCGATGCCACCGTATCTCATGAGGAATCTAACAGATTCTCCCAAACCCTTCAAAGGATAGTAAGTAAACTTGTAGAAAGGAGCCATATTCATTGGTTCTGAAACAGCGTTTCTAATCAAATAATATTGAAAAATTTATTTAATTTAATTGAAACCTTCGCTGCTACCAGTACACGGAATTTTAATGAGGCGTTTCCAAAAGCTCATTCAATCTTGGAAATCTATAGAAGTAAATAAGGAAATTAAATCATTGAATTGATGTTATTAACTTACCAAATGCTATTAAAATTGGAGACTAATATTTTTTCAGAGAAAATTTTCATATTTAAACTGGTTTTCAGCGAAGAGTGGGGATGGAATTAATTTGATAATGGAATTTAATTTTGAATTTTAGTCAATCCACTTTCTTTGATTGAGTTGTAGATTTTTATCAAATTGATAATTTAGTAATTACGTGATAATTACTATGTTATCTTGTCTGTTTTAATTAAGTAAATTTTATTATAATTGCATGATGGTATATGCAACTTAATGAGCTTGAATTTTTTAAGGTTAAAGTACTTTGTTTATTGTTTTGATGAGATCAGATGAAATAGTTTCAGTCCTATAATGTCTTCTGATACATATCTAGAGCTATCTGAGAATC
This sequence comes from Nicrophorus investigator, assembly GCA_963457615.1. Classification (NCBI taxonomy): domain Eukaryota; kingdom Metazoa; phylum Arthropoda; class Insecta; order Coleoptera; family Silphidae; genus Nicrophorus; species Nicrophorus investigator. The sequence goes on from OY735142.1 coordinate 27,038,283, forward strand.
CAGTTCGATTTGAGGCTGCAAATCAAGTAACTGATGTATTCTTTGATGATTCCAATAAGCAGGTGAGTTAATAAAAATATTACTCATTTTTGCAAAAATATGTATTTAAAAATTTCTAGGTCTTTGCAGTGAGGTCAGGTGGTGTCATGGGTGTTGTGGTTAAAGGTCCATATGAAGACACAAAACCAATAAACTTTAGGATGGAGGATCATGGACCAGTGATATCCATAAAGTTTTCATTGGACAGAAAGATTTTGGCTGTGCAGAGGACTGTGACCTCTGTGGAATTCATGAATTTCAATGGTGCAGCTGTTGAATCTGAATATACACAACAGTGTAAGAAAAATGTCCAGATGACTGGTTTCATTTGGTTGCCCAACAATGAGGTGGCTTTCATGACTGATCATGGGATTGAGCTGTACATGGTCTTACCAGAAAAGAAGTCTTTGAAACATCTCAAATCAGTATCAGCTCCTATACAGTGGTTCATCTGGTGTTCCATTAACAAAATTGCTTTGCTGTCTTCAGCCCATGGCTCAAATTTGCTTCCAATTAGCTTCAAGCAAAGTTCAATTAGCAAACTTCCTAAAGTAGAGAGTAAGATTACAATACTTATAATGTAATTTATCTAATCAAGATGTTTTAGCCGAACCTGGACGCATGGCTTTAGAGAGGGACGTCACGTTAGCTACACTTTATGGTGTGCCATCAATTTTAATCTTGAGGCATCAAACTGGGCCCCAAACCGCTGAAGTCCATATACACACGTTGAACGGACCAGGGATGGCGCCTGTTAAATCTCATGTGCTTCGCCTGGGTTTATCTGGTAGATTCGCAATTAACGTCGTCGACAATTTGGTGTTAATTCATCATCAGGTTACTCTTACATCGTAGTTATTGAAATTTATTTTAATAGCTTATATGATTGATAGGCTTCGAGATGTTCGCAAATTTTTGATATCGCTTTAACTGGAGAAAGTGATGGTAATGTTACTTACCATACACCAATTGCGCTTGCGAGGTCGCTGAAACCTGCTACACTATCGTTGCCAGGCCTAGTAGAACCAAAAACGCATTTATGCGAATTATGTATCCTTTATAATAAATATCAAACTAATCATATCTGCACCATAAATATTCAATTCTTAATCAAACATTAAGATTCCCCAACGTGGGTGGTGTTTCAACCAAATATTGTAATCGACGCGAAGCTGGGTTGTCTTTGGCATATAAAACTGTGCTTGCAAAATCTATGTTTACAGATCAAAGATCTAGCGATTTGCACGCAAATGGCTTTGAAAAGAACCGGCGGTAAATCTGTTCTACTTCAGGTGATTACACTGATCAAATTAAAGCAGAAACGTAATTTTATCCTTTCCAGTTATTATTTGATAACATAACCATCCCCAGACCACCTCTGAAGAAGTTACAGGAATCCTTCAATTACATCAACAATGTGTACAGGATTTGGGCGGAAAACGAGCTGCAAAATCAGACAGCCGTTCCGGCCAGTGCACCAATCCAACACTTTAAACCAACTTCACCTCCGCCAGTGTTAATCGATCAAATGGACTTTTGCAACAACATAGCCCAAAAATTGGACACCCAAGATCAATTTGATAAATTAGAATGGGTGCTAATCGCTTATCTAACATCATTATCGGAAAATTCTATTACAGCACAACATAATTTGAATGAGTTACTGCTTACAACCCTAGTAAGATAACGATTCTAATGCGTTTATTATATACTTAAAAACAATCATTTTCAGGTTCGCAGGAATAAATTAAGCGCGTTACAGCAAATGCTCCAATACGGCGTCGTATCCGATTCCAAACCGCTGGCTTGTTTACTTTTGTCTTTAGAAAATGTAAATCCAGGAGCTTCGCAATTAGCTTTGGATATGTTAATGCGTTTAAGTAAATTGAAGATTTTAAGTAATTGAATATTGTCTATAAAAATACTATTTTACAGATGCAGTCGAAGAAATGCAAGAGATTTTGCTGAGCCAAGGCCAATTATTGTACGCTTTGAAATTAGTTACCGACAAAGTGAGTCCAAGGAAGTTCCTCGAAGCCGCGAAAAGCACGGGCGATCCGTCACTCTTCCATAGTACGTTTTATTATTTCAATTCCAATTCGCAATTTGCAAATGCCTTCAAGAAAGGTAAGTGTTATTAGCTACAATTGATTTGGTTACAAAATACCAACAATTATATTTTAGATGAACGACTTGCTGAGTATATCAAACACTACAAAGAGTTGTTCCCATCGTGATTTAGAATAGTTTTTTTTTTAATATATCCATCGAGCTCATTGTTGTCTTTTAATTTCCGAGCTCGTTTCTATTGTATAATAAAATATGTAATTTAATGAACATCATTTTTAAGTAGTTGATTTATTTTAAATAACATTTGTTAGTCATTGAAAAACTGTAATTCGATGATTCAGCAGAGGTTTATTTTTTAAGATGAGTTGATTAGATCAGTTCAAAAATAATTATTTATTTTGTGACTAGCATCTCTATTGATCTAAAATATGACACAATACTTTGTTAATACTAAAATTAAGATCACAAAAACAGGATGACGATTTTGATGATGATGATAATCGTTTAAGTTTTGCTTAATCGACGGAGAGGACGCTTTCCAAACTCGATCTGGCTCTGTCCGATAGAACTGGTCCGCCCAAGTAACTTATGGGATTCGCGAATCTCCGTTGATTCGGATTCAGAAACACTGGTCTCATTCGTAACCTTTGTCCAATATCTATTGATAAAAAAATAGTGGTTTAATATAATTCTATGTATTTAAATGTAAATAGAATATAATTACCATTCGCTGGTTGATCTTGTCTAACGCTAACGTAATCCCCGTTGATTGCCTAAATGCACATAATGAGTCAATTTAAATACAGTTTTTATTATAATTGTTTTTTCAAAGATCCCAAAGATGATGATGTTACAAACCATTTAAATAATGTTAGTTTACAATTTAATTAATATAATACAAATAGTTATTACTAAATTAATTATAATGACTTACCTACATGTATACAATGTGATTATTTTTTGTTGCTTAGTGCACTTTTAAATGTTACCATTAAAACAAAAGCTGAATTGTTTACAACTAGTCGTGTCTTTGCGGTGTTGGGTCCTAAACAACGTTAAATTCGGTTAAAATGCAAATGATGTTTAATAATGCTCAAATGTACAGGAAATAGTAATTAATATTAGTTAATAAATACAGGTGAGACTTTTCCAAAGAGTGTTATAATATTAACATTATGTGTATCATGCATGCTTTGGATGTGTCAACAATATTTGTTGTTTTTTTTTTTTTACGAAAAGTCATTGCTTAACTTTCAAATTAAAATCCAGTTCATGTGAAACCGAAGATTGATTAAAATTTAACAGGTAAGGAAAATGAATGTTATTTTATCTATAAATAAGAAAAAAAGTGAGATTTCGTAAAAATCAATCTATAGCTTTGCCGTATGATTCGGACGATAAGCTGCGTCTAGAATTACGAGATAATTGAAGCAGTAAAAAGACGCGTTTTATTGTCCGAAAAATATGGAAGTTATTTACAAGAAAACTTAATTAGAATTAGTAGAATAATAAGTTTACAATTAGAAAAAAAAAAGCGATTGTTAATGATTATATCATGTGTCCAAAGAACTGTGGCTCGAGTTCGAGCTTAAAGTCACTTCACTGATGCTACTCAATCTCGCGAAACCATGCAGTTTACTTACGGGTTTATTAAAGTCCACCTGATCTTCCTCATCCGAAGACCCGATTTCCTCCTCTTCGCAAACGCTCAGCAGTTCCGTGTTCTCCGGTAAATCCCATGACAATTCGCTTCCGCTATCTAAACGTAACTATTAAGAGAAAGTTCATTGTAAAATATGTAATAATAATGACCTCTAAAAGTGATCCTCTTCTCCTGATTGATTTTGTTCGGATCCAATACCGGTTTTTCTGTGATGATCGGAATCTCGTTCGTGATGTAATTACTTTTGTAATTGCCATTCGTTATGGGTTTATCCAGAATCTGCGGCGTGTCAAATTCTTATTATTTAGTTATGTAATTTTGGAAGCTGTACGTACGTCGTCCGTGATTATTATAGATGGTTGCTGCATTTTCAAGGCTTGCTCTTTAGACCAGAAAATGCTCGCATCCGTTTCCATCTCCTTCCTTCTGATATACTGTTTGTGGCTCCTGTAAACTTCGTAGTACGCTCCAATCACGATCACAGCTAACACCACTGATAATATTATGATGATCATCTTTTCGCTTCCCTCCTCGTCTTTGGCCACCTTGTAACTTGATTCGTAAGGAATCCTGTGAGGAGTTTCCCTGACCCAAGCTTTGTCCTGTCCCTGAATTCCCGTTTACATTAAATCTGATTTATTTAAAATTGTTTCTTAAATTACCTGAATGTATGTCATGTCCGTGGATCTGTTCGTATCGTCGGCATCGAAGAACGAATTGCATTGCGTGCTGCGAACTCCTTGAGGGTTTGAAACACTCACGTTTTCATCCCCTTTTATAAAGAACATGTACTCTTCTAATGGTTTCATGATGTTGTTGTTGATTTGCACGAATACGTCTGAAATTATTTTTTACGATCACAACCAAATCTAAAATTGTTACGATTTCTTTTAATTACTGGATAAACATCCGCTGTAGTATTTATACGAAGTAAACCTGGGATCGCTGGTGTTGTGACCACCGATCTGTAATTCGTTGTTTTCGATTTCAGTGATTTTGCTGAAAGATGGCATCTCCATTTTCATCATTTTCACCGCTTCCTTATCCACCAGAAGCTCCGACACATCACCTTGTCTCTTGTAATAAATCGAATGTCTTGCCCCATTGACGAAATCCATTTCGAGGATGACCCCATATAAATCGTTTTCCCTATCCTCCTTGATGACCAAGTGTCCTTCAGCGGTCAAAGCAAACAACAGGTAATACCTTCGACTTGACAACAAAATTGAGTTTAGCGATTTTAAAAAGAATAATAATATTATATAATTAAATACCTAGTTTCTGTTTTTAGCAACAACAGAGCCGTATTCTTTTGGCGAACATCTGCCGTTGAAAATGCCAATTGGGCTTTAACGTAATCCACTGAACCATTTAAAACGTACTCTCGCCATAAAATTGATTCTCCACTGAAATCTGCACCTTTCTCATCCAAACAAAGCTCACCATAATAACTGGTGAGTTCGCAATCGCAAGTATGCTCTTGGTTACGGAAATCTTCTATGCAAATACCACCGTTCTTGCAAGGTGAATTGTCGCACTTTAAATTGCAATTCGCTTTCACCCCTAAACATAATTTCAATCAATAATATGCACATAATTCTTTAATCTCTTTATGTTTACCCATTCCTCTGTCGCTCTCTTTGATCTTGGATGGTAAATCGATTAATTTCTCGCCGATCTGCAAACCGCGAATGCAACCTACATATCCCGGTAATTCTGATGGGTAACTCGAAACCTTTGTTAAAGTTTCTTCATCGTATCCACCTAAGTTTATTTCGAAGTAATCCGTTGGTGGAGCTGGGGGTCTTTGAGGAGATAAGACCTCTGAAAAGAAAATGTTGGTGTGACTAAATTAATTTCAAATATGTTTTAGTATTACAAACCTTTCTCAGGATTCTTCCATGGTTTGTTCAGATAGTCTTTGAGAAGCAAAACACCAATCGGTATTGTATTGTTTCTGTCGTTTACGTGCAGAGTTGTATTTTCCGGATTCCTCTCAATCACAATTTGTATGGACTGACTGCTGTTTAATTCCGAATTCTCCACAGTGATGTTATAAATCGTGTCTGCGTGATTGAATAAGTAGATTACTTTCGTTCCATTTTCCAAGTATAAATGAACGAAGTTGTTCAGATGATCATTGGCGTACATGATCAGCGATGTTATATCGTAAGTACGTAAATTGATCAACACTCTGTTATCGAATATTTGTCTCAGCAAAGATTTTTCTTCTAAATCATCGGTGCCCAGATAATTCTTCTTCAGGTACGATTCGGGATGAGTGAAAGTAATAGCATTTTTATTTATATCTAAAATAATAAGTTGTGTTCTTCAATTGCGTTAATTAAAATATTCTATGTTATAATTACTTGTTTCACAGTAAACTCCTTTGTAGGCCCAGGTGTTTGGGCAAATGCACTCGAAAGTCTTCCATAGTTCTTTGCATTGGGCTCCATTCTTGCAAGGGTTTGGAACGCAAGATGGTTTGCATTCTTTCTTTATTTCGTTCAGGTGAACGCTCATGTAACTGTATATATCTAGAACCTCGTCGTTAACCACCAAACCTCTGAAGCAGCCTATCAAACCTTGAGATATTGATGATTTTGGATGCAAGAAAACTCTAAAGGAAAGACCTAAGGTTTACCATTTATTGATTTTGAGTTATCTGCAAGTAGACTTACGGAGCGCCTCCAATAAACATGGAACCTTCGAACGGTCCGAATTGCTCTTCAAGTTCCAAATTGTACATTGCGCGTTCTTCGTTGATCATGAACCTAACGTGATAGGTATTGTAATCTATCCATAGTTTGTGCCATTCACCTCCGTTCAATGGTTTGGTTGAAGTTATGACCAATTCTTTGGATACTCTAGTATTTAAAGTGAAGTTGAATGTCAATTGACGATCTGCAAATAATATATCAACAATTGTTTTTTAAAAAATGAATTTATAAAGATGTACCATTGGTTAAAGCGACCATGAAACTTGGATAATTTGGTCTTATTGGTGGTTGATATAATAGAATGGCTTTCTTTCCAGTTGTTCTGAAAGAAAACGCCAAATCTCCTTTCCTCCATCCAGGGACTTCTATATAAGATTCACTCGTCGTAAACATTACCACGTACTTTTGAGTATCTAAAAATGTATTTATTATGTAAACAAATTTAACTCAAATTAATATGAAAATTACTAGTTTCGAAGCATTCCAATGATCCCAAAGTAATTCTTCCTAAAGCGTTATTAGGTAAATTAGGTTGTTGCAGGAAAAACATTTCAGTAATCCCAAGGTGTTTGCTCTGCGTAAAGTATCCTTCATCCACTAACCATTTGTTATCTACTGAGTTTTCGCAGTTGCACCATTGCGTTGCGTTATCGCATTGCTTCCCAATGGAACAAGGACATGTACCTCTGATAATAAAATTTCAGTATTAAATCTTTTTTATATTAATCATTCTTACCTCTTGACGTCTCCAATGAAATCTATCGTTTTATTGGCAGAGCTCACGAACCATGTGGAAGTATGCAAATCCAACGGAGCCTTAAAACAATCATACTTGATGTGTTGACTACAGTTCAAAGAGTGCGAGATCAACTCTTGCAGCATATCAGCGCTGAATTCTCGATATTTGATGTTAAAGCTGAAATCTCTCTCTTTTGTGGATCTAACATCCATTTGACTCAACAAGTTGTGCTCCACCACGGTTTTGGTTGAAGCCTGTTCGGTTTGAAACATGCAGCTCACGTGAACTGGTGGGAATCTACCGTTTCCATCTATATCGATCACGTACACTCCGTCCTTCGTGTGGCCTACAATTAACTAGTTTATTTTAAAATACTCATTTTACTTTGCTTTACACTTACCCAGAAGTGCCAATTCTTCGCAAGTCTTACGATACTTGGTGAAGTGGCAATTTTTACCTATGTACCCAGTACCGGTACAATCGCAAAGTAATTTGTCTTCCTTCACAGAGCATTTTCCGCCGTGCTCACAAGTGTTGGGCCTTTTACAAGGATCCACGAATCTGCAATCATCCAATGTGACTTCACCAGACATTCTCTCAGATTGTAGCATTGATCTGGGCTCGACTTTAATGTTGTTAACTTCAATGTTCCTCATGCATCCTACGAGTCCCGTCTTAATTTTAGAACCTCCGCCAATCATGATTTTATCCCCAATCTCAAAGTACACATTTTTAATTGTCTCCTCCCTATATTTATTGTCCACTTGCATCGATAATTTTTCAGTATCGTACTTCAAGTCTACGCTGTGCCAAATTCTATCGTGGGCTTGCTTGAGGCTTATTAAGTACGTCGAATTATTGTTGGTGTGCGACAGGTCGAAGCGGATTTCATCATTTACCAAACGGATTTCCCAATAGATTCCCGTTGTCATCGAGATTGTTGAAGCTAAGACGCTGAGGTTGCTGCTGCTCTTGAAATCGAACTTAATGTGAAGAAACTGGTTTTGATCGTTGGGCCACCAAATGTAAGAAGATGCGAATGGAAATGTTAAGGGGATAACTTTGACGTCAGTTTCGTAGAATTCGGGCCTCAAGATGCCGATATAATGTACTTTGGGGTTCAACTTATGCAATTCGTAGATGATGGAAAAATCATTGAAGAAAACATGTTTTATGCAACCAACGAAATTGTTGGAAGAGTGAAGACCTCTTTTCTTGTGCAACTCGGGACCTCCTCCGATGTAGATCTCTGGGTCAATGTGCAACAAATAGTTACCGGTGATGTTAAGTGTTATCTTTTCATCATTTAGCATCAAATGGACTTTGTTGTATTCGTGTTCGATAATAAAATGGTTCCAATCGGCAAAGTTTGCAGTTCGACCGAGTACAGTGTCTATAGATCCATTGCCGAAGTCGATCTCCACGTGGATAAAGTTGTCATGGATGGATGCTGCTATGTAATGATCTACATCTTCGTCACCTCCTGCCGCATAGAAAAGAACGGAATCATCGAAACGCGTCTTGAACATCATCGAAAATCGATTAACCGCAGAGTGTACACGGTCTTTCCAATCGTACACTCGGTACGATACGTACGAAGAGCCTCTTAGAGTTAAAGCTGTCGTAGCTAAAACCAAGTTATATTGATTAATTATGATGTGGAAATGGCGTGGTGCTTACAATAAATATCACAGAATTCGCCCTCGTACTGTGTTCCAAAGCAGTCGCACGATATCCCCCTGTAATGGTTGATGCACGTAGACCCTTCGAAGCATAGATTGTCGTTTGTTTTGCATTTGTTTACGCAACCTTCTTGAACGTTCTCGTGCTTCGTTGCAACCAAAGGCGTGATTGGTAGCAGTTCAGAAGCGGATTTCCCATAGCTCAAAACTATGTCTTTGATGCATCCAATGAACGATTCTATTATATATTTTACACCTGGTAAAACGTTCGTTTCCTCTGGATGCAAGCCTTAAAATATAGTTGAGTACAATATGATGTTAATGGTTTATAACTATGGTGTTCTTACCACCAACAAATACTCCTGAAGTAACGTTCTCTGTAACTCCGTAATTATGTTTTCCATGTAATCCCTTTATTTTGGTTTCAACTTTCAGATCATCAACGATCGTGATGAGTCGACCCATGTTCACATCGATGCGCACCTGAAAACCAATACTATTAACTTAACACTTCGATGAAGAGAAAACAAAAAATACCGTCACGGAATGCCATTCATCGCGATTCAGTCCTTGTCCAATTGTCTGGGTCGTAGAATTCGAGCCATAAACATGCACGACTTTCAGCCGTCCTTGCTCTACAATTATGTAAAGAGCGTAAGGAAGTATCGGCACTTCAGCCGGCGCATTCACGTTATGATAGACGAGAAGCCCGTGCGGGAGTCTCGTGCGAAACTGAAAAGAAATTTGACGACACAGTCTGAAAAAAAAATGACATTTAATTAATATCTACAACAAAGTTGTGAAACTTTGAAGCTACCTTAATTGAAACGTTTGTATGATGTCGCCTTCGATTTGTATGAAGGTGTTCGATTGCGCAAACATGAAAGTACTTTGTTTGCCCGTTTCGAGGAAGGTCAATTGGGGTCCTCGTTGTTGAATTGGAACTGGATTCGCAGCAATGATTTCTGTATGCAAAGAAACAGGTATTCGTTTATGTTTTAATGGATTATTTTTGTATTCACCTGTGGGTTTTATGCAGCTTTTGATGCACTGATGTTCAGAGTCGAAACGGTTTTTGTCGTTCCCGGCGCATCCACCCCACACGAACATCGAACAGCTCTCAGTCTTTGCATCGTACGCCCATTTGTATATTTTCAGGTTGCATGGACCTCGATCCGATGGTCCTGGGCATTTGTTGGAAAAGTTATATTCCATTGTCAAAGACCTACTGGATAATACCAATAGTAGGTATATCAAGATAATACCCATCACACCTAAGAAAATAAAACATAGGTAATTAGTTTAAAAACTTAAGAATAGTTTTTAGATCTTTTTTTAACATATATTAAATTTAAACAGTTGCTTTTATAATAAAATCATTTAAAACAATTTAAACCAAAATAAAACGATTGAGATTTTGAAATTTAATTATATAGTAGATGAAGTTTCTTTTTAAATTAATAGTTTCGCGAAACTGACCTAAATTCATGTTGTTTTTTTTTTTGCTACACTCAAACATCAAATATTTATCTAAATTATTCGGAAATCTTCTATTTAATCTCGCGATAATTTTGCAAGACGTAATGGAAAAAAAATCGTGCGCTATGTAGGTTATATATATTTTTTATTATTGTGTTTCGTAATAGCGTTTATGTACTATTATTATGTGTAGACTAGTAGACATAGCGGCGTATCAAAGATATGCATGCCGTTTACTTTTTATCTCTCCACTGTTTGTGATTTCGTTTATCGCACCTGTCATTATCCTTAAGTTAATATTAATCCTTTTCCTAATCTAAAATTAACATTTAAATCGATGCTACGAAGTGCCATCGTTTGTTATTTCTATTTATAGATTTTTATTTATGGAATTGATGTTTACTTTTTAACCTGCGGATTTTACTTACTAATAGATTAATAATGGAATCGTGTAAAAAGTTTATAATCAATAGTCTAAGAAGTTTGTGAATGTGTAAATTGTAATTGAAATGGAATAATTACAACAGAAACACGGTTTTATACTTCAAATAAAAGTTAAGGTAAGAGTATAGGTTCTTTTTAATATTTTTGATTTTATACCAAACGTCAAAAAGTTTATGAGTTTATCAATTGTTAGTAAACTAAAAAAATATATTAAAACTAAGTTTGTTAAATTTTAACATCCACCTTTAATTATTACATATTTATTTTCTTGTCAATAAGTAATAAGATCAAGTACACGAATTTACTTTGTATGCTGACCTGAAGATTTTAGCAATGCTGACCTTCTTGAATTTTTTGTTGTTGTACCATTTAAACAAAATTATTTTATTACTTTCGCAAGGATACTTCAAACTGAACTGTTAATATTCCCATCAGCCTTAAACGCGATGCGCCTGTTTGTAACTAAATATATTGAACAATGAAAAAAATAAATTGGTTAGACGGTGGATAGAAAACGATATTCAAGCCATGCTAATTGCCATTGGGAACAACGCAATACGCTGAGCCGACTCCATAAAATTTACATAGAAATCAATTATTACTGTGCAGGGCTCGTCTGCTGCACTTTGAACTTAAACGAGTATTCATTCCTCCTCCATATGCAAACGATTACTAATTGCAGCAACATCCGTTTTTTTTTTGTAGCAACATGCATTATACATTTAAAAAAAGAAGCAGCATTTAAAATAATTTGAACCATAATTACAAATAGATTACGCAAAAGAAATCACGTAAAAGTTTTGTCGTTCGTTTCTTCACTAAAGCAAAGATCTTGAGAGGCGCGCGCATTAATTCGTTTTCGCGTTACGTAACGTTTAAAAATACGTTTTATTTGAATAAGCAATTCTTACAATTTACGTATCGCTGTTTGCACATTTAATAAAACTTAAAAATGTTATGATTTTCTTTTCTGTCCTTCTCTATCTCTCGGTTTCTGTATTGTAAAGTGTGCGTGCGACTTACGCACACCGATCTTAATCGGAGAAAGATCTCCACTAATCAACGCTTAATGGATAATGGAAATAATGGAAACTTTTGCTGGCGCGCGTTACGTAACGCGATTGGAAATCGTTTAGTGTAGTAACCGTTGTTTTTCGCTCTGCAGCATAACTATGTTTATTTTTTGTATTGTTTATCTTTGCTCTTCGTGTACATGTTAATTTGGTCAAATTTGCTTAATCTGTTGAATTGCGAAGAGTCCGAAAAAAAATAATATGGTCAACGCGTTTCTATTTATCTCTCGTATTTCGTATCGGTGATGATAAGAAATTTGTTGAAAAATTTTCGACTTAAATTTCAAGATTATCAGTGTTAATAACATACATTTAGTTAATATATTTGAAGCGATCGCGTGCCGACTGCTTATTCACATGCACGTATTTCTGCTTAATTAAATTGCAAAATTACTAGTATTAACTGCTTATAATGCACGCATTTAAAAGTTCGCTATTTGCATACTACAAATTATGATTTTCTCATCCTATTACGAAACAATATGTAATAAATACATCATCTTATATACTTTTTATTTTTCTTATAGATTTAATCAATTTTCTAAGTATTTATGTAAAACTAATTATATAATATTATTACAAAACTTGTGAGAATTGATAGAAAACCCCAATATTAGATTTATTTATTTATTCGTAAATTATAAGCACAGTATTTCCCAGAATTAGTAATTTTCATTATTTAATAGAAAGAATTAGCTTAGATTAGAATCCACTAAATAATAAATATATTTCTTTATTTTATATAGCAATTTTTCTGTATATCCAAATGTTGACTATATTTATTCGTAAATTATGTAAAATGTAAAGAATTCGATCAATATGTATGATGGTTTCGTTTCCTGCAAATAATTCTCAGAATTAGTAATAGTTTTTAATAACAATGAAATTGTATTCTTAAATCTTAATCACAATATTTTTTTGGACACGAAACATTCTCGTAGAGCCTAAGTGCAATGCTTAATGGATAAGATGACCCTGTTTAAATATTATATTTATTTTAATAATTCTTAAGTAAAGTCAATAATAAGATGTAAGTCAACGTATCCATTAACATACAATTAACAATAAAATCATATATTTCCCAAAAAGTTTAACATCAAGAAAGACGTATGTGCTAATTTACATTACACACTAATCCTAATTATAAGTTGAAATTAGTTAAATAATTTGACCTTGTTGTTTCTGTAATTTGTTAAATATTCAAATATCATGAATTAATACAATTTTCTTGGAAATTTTAAATATAAGAATTGATTATGTATTTTAATAAATTTTTGAACCAAATTACAAAATATTGAAAAGTTTATAAACAAAATTTTATCACAGATGATTGAACAACTCCATCCGGTGGATCAAAATATTGATTAAATTGAGATTAAATCTCACTAATATTTATTTTTATTATTTTTGACTAATATTGTGTATTTTTTTCTTATTAGTTTATTCTTATATAATTTCACTATAGATTTTGTAATAAAATATTAGTTGATTTATTTTAAACATTTAGATGTAAATATATTGAAATAAATTACATAATAAAAGTTGATAGGTTTCAGAATAATTAAATTGCAGATTTATCAGAATTTAAAGACAATTCCAAAATATTGTTAGAGGTTTTACCGAATCCAATGAAAATTTATGGAAAACGAATTGTGTTTTCTAGCTCGTAAACCACATACCGCAACACTTAAATAAACATTACATTAATCAACGTCGTGCATTTATCTTTCTTAACAAGCATCTGTCGGTTAGTATTATTTTTATATGAATTTAATTGTGTATAAGAAACAAGCAAAAATGCAATTTATCGTTAATATCACAGATAAGATTCAGTTTTAGATTAATCACTTTTAAACCGTTTCCTGTATAAGTTTTTGATTTTTTTACAGTTAAACTTTTCAAGCTAATGGATGATTTAATTATGATAATTTATATTGAGATAATTCTTTGAATTTTGTTGTTTTCTAATAATCAAGTTCATGATAATAATTATAGTTTTCGTTGTGTAATTATTTAATGATGACGCAGCACGTGTTTTACCATAAATTATAATTTACAAACCTCGTGATCGCCTTTAAAATCATCGTAGAGAATTTGGCAACATTGAGACAATAAACTTTCTATTTTGCTATTGTAGGTTCAAATTCTCAATGCTTATATCGTGGAAAAAACTGGCCAATCAATGGGAATTCCGGCAGGAATTACTTGTTTGTATTTATATTTTTTTTGTAAAATTGCCAAACGTAGTTTACAACAAATTAATGGATTGTATCGTAAACCATTTCGAATGAAAAAAAATCTTGGAATGTTTTTATATATTTTCATCTTGACGAAATCATTTATTGACGTGCAAAATATTTTGAAATCGTAAATTTGTTATTAATTAATTTTATCTTTTTCTTTGGTCATTTAACATTAATGGATTATTGAGAGACATGTTTTTTTAAAATTCCGTGTTTGCTTAAAATTATTACAAATATTTCTATAAAATTTATTGTTTATTCACGAATTTTAAGTTAAGCAATTTCGATGGGTGATTTGGACTAATTATAAATGTTTTTTTTTTTAATTGGTCGATAACCAGTTATGAAACAAACCTCGTAAAACAATTATTACTATAATTATGTAAATAATTGAATATCCAAAGACATACATATTCCTATGTATTTAGCATAATGTGTTTTTTTTTTTGGTATACACATGGTCTTTAATGAATAATTCATGACTCGTAATTACTATTCCGCTTATATTTTCACGTGAACTAAGTTAATTGAACAAACACGTGACATAGTATGAAAAAAGAACAAGATTTATTTCATTACAAAAATTGTATATTGTTTCGTAACTTTCGTAGAATTAAATGAAAGAGAAAAAAATATATCATAAATTAGGGATAAAATCTTAAATCGATAATTAACAATAGTTTTTCTTGCAATAAGTATCAGAAAATATTAAAAAAACTCTTAAAAACTATAGTTAAAAAGAAATCAATTTAGATATAAATTTACTTGTGTTGTTTTTTTTTAACTGTTGTTATATAACTAAAGAAAATTTTAATTTTCGATTTCTGAAATAAGAAAATTGTATTTTATTTAATAATAATTTAAACATTTTTAATAATGATTATAGCATTTTTATAACTGATTTTAAACTAAAGAAAATTATTTCATTTATTAAAATTAAGGTAAATACAGATATAACTACTTTAATTAAGTTTAAAAATTATTTATTGGAAGAAACTTTATATTATTAAAAAAATATATAGAATTTGGTTTATTTGTTTAATGATTTTTTAAAATTTAAATTCTTTTAAATTTTAAAAATAGCTCTGAATTATTTATAAAAACAATAATAATATTATAGAGATTTTGTAGAGTTTTAAATTTAAATAATTAAATTTTACTTTTAACTGGAAAATGGTAGAATTTCGGAGAAACGCTTAAAAGATTAGTAAATAGATGAAAATTGAAGAATTCTTTTATTATACTAATTTTTAACTAACAACGCGCTTAGTAGATTGTGTTGCGTGCATCAATTTTTCTAATTTGTAAACTGGTTATGTTTATGGCGTTTATTCGGAGATCTCGTCCGAAGTTCATTGGCATTTTTAACAATTCGAATTCCGATTTTGATTCCGAAAAGTAATACAAAAAAAAAAAAAATGTAATGAAAGAAACATGCGATGATTGCGGTGAAGTTTTCGAACAAATCATATGTGTTTCCTTCGACCGGAGTAGTAATTGGTTTCGAGGAATCGCATGGGCCATTAAGTGCGGTAATGAAAACGCGAAGAGAATGCAATTCAATTGTGCAAGAAATCTTACCGGGTTCCATCGTAATTCGGGACACAATTTACTAACTTTACTCGCACATATCACCAAACACTATTACTACGAACTTAATGTATTTTTTATTTTGTATTTACTAAACTTTTTGGTCACGGGCTGCACTACTTAGCACACACAATGTAATTTGATTATCTAATTATAAGATAATAGCGGTTATTTGTTTTCGTTTTTTGTTGCCATTTATTTCGTTTACAATCGGTTTTTCCTTATTTTTTCTTTCGCGCGTTGAACGATATATGTGTTCGGTATAAACAGGCGCGCGTGTCTCACCGCCGCGACTCTCCAGTGGCTACTGAAGAAATCCGTACAAACTGCTTACCCACAAATCCTACTCCTTGATTACATCCATAGATTCAAATTCGTTATCACGATTCAAGGTCCACCGCTTTCCCATTCCACTCCATCCAACTACCCATCTCTCTCTACATCCAAAACACTCCGACTATTTACACCTTCATTCAAAATTTCGACTCAAATCAGTTTATTTCTTTCAACTTCTCTACCATTCTTTGCGGTGAGACGTTTATCCATATAAATTAATTATTCTCGTTGGAAAGTCAAGATCGCTTTCGGTGCGGCAAAACCCAATTAATGCATCCGGTTTTACGTTTAATGTTCTTTTGTAAAATATAATTGCACACTTTGACTTCATTTTTAGAAACGAAAACAATTAGTTTGTACAAAATAATTCATTAATTTTGCAAAAAAAAAATATAAACAATAACAAATTTAAATGTTTTCAATAATAAAAACTTAATTAATTATTGTTCATTAAAATTGCTAATTTCGTGACACAATCTTCACTTTCACATTCACGAAACGCAACATTTTAAAGCAATATATTCAGGACTTATCTTTCCGAGATTGTCGGAGGCCATTGACCATCACTATTTTTTTTATCTAATTTATTTATGTGAATTCTCGCAATGCTTCTGATCTACAATACAAATATTGTACGTTAAGTAATCTGTAGTTATTCGAGATGTTCTCTCTTCGAGTTTAATAATTTTATGTATATTAAAATCGATTCTATGCATTTTAAGATTATTATCACTATCAATTTGATGTTTTATCTCTGCAGTCATCAAATTTACAATGAGAGAAAGATTAGATTCTTTTATTTATGGTTTGCTTAAAACAAAACAAATAAAATTATTGTTTTTTTTTAGATACTATTAGGGTCAATTATATAATTTGACCTTAGCGTTTCTGTTCTGATTTACGATATTTTTGTTGTTTGTGTGTTGTTTCAGAGATACGTGTTATGACTGTAGACATTCGTTTATTGCATGTTTTCCGCGCGTTCAGAGTTTGAGATCAGCGTTTTTCTTTTATTTCTCATTAATCGTTCTGTAAACACAAATAACGATTGTTCCAAGAATTGAAATCTTAAAATATTTATGTACAATTATCTATAAACTATTAATAGATTATTTATCAATTGATTAAAAATTTTGAATTACTTCACTTTTCTTTTCTTTACACTATGTGACTTTTTATTATTGTTTTACAACATATCTGGAATTGGATGTTTACTGCTTTACTGAAGTGCGGATAATGAATGTTAAAATTAGTGTCTCATGGAAATAAAGATTGAAATGAGGACAATGTTTACTTTATAAATTTTTCAAGTTTTAGAAGAAATTATACTCATTTGAACTAATTTTTAAATTCAAAATTTGTGTACAGCGCAGAAATGAATGAACTAAAAGTTTGCTGACGATATTAACAGATGGCACACCACGCGGAATGTGCTAATTATATATAGATGAATTTGACAACTTGGACAATTACTTGTGAAATGTTTAATGCTGTCAAACCATGATTATGTTCTTAGCCATCCATTGATATTTTTTGTAAAGTTCAAACGTTTTGGCATTCTTTTCATTCAAATTGCAATTATGTAATTTTGATGATTAGACATTTTTTAAAAAAGTTTTACTCTTTACATTGGGATTTTAATGAAATGTTTTTTGTTTTTCTAAGAAATCTTTATTCCGCTGACTAGTTCCTCTAGTGATCTAAATAACATGTAGAGTAACACTAAACGTTAAATCACAAATTTCACCGTTTAACAAAGGTTACCTATCAATTTCGAAATAAATTGCTGAGCATATTCCTTTGCACATTGTATGATTAGCACGAAAGTGTTCTGAAGATGCATTAATTAGTAACTGTATTAATAATAATAATAATATCGATGAGTCGTCGATTTGGCACGTTCTAACGATGATTAGTTATATTTAATAGAAAATACATGAAGTTAATTAGATAATCGAGTATAAATATAATAATAGAGTAAAAAAAAGCTTCTTGTTCATCACGAGTTATATTCGATGGTAGCCTTAGATTCTTCGATCTTGTAAGAAAGATGGTTCTTGTTGGTCGTTAGAGGGTACTTTGAACGTAGTCTAGTCGGTGGAGTCACTGGCAACACCTGTTTACATTTATCTTTAATATTTACGAATTTTAATTAACAGTTATTTAGATTCACCTGCTTATTATCCACCTCGTCTTCGTCGGACGAATTGATTTCCTCCTCGTCCTCTTCGCAAACGCTCAGCAATTCCGAGTTTTCAGGCAATTCCCATGTCACTTCACTATTACCATCTGAAAATAACATTCTGTATAATTATACAAAATTATTTGTTGAAAATAACAAACCTCTAAAGGAAATCCTCTTTTCTTTGACAATTTTATTCAATTGATCTGCAGGTTGCTTATCAGCTGAAACCTCTTTAACTACATGATTTCCATTTGGATGTCCTCCACTACCGTTTTTGCTGGGTAATTTTCCGTTGATTATGGGTTTATCGATGGCCTAAAATATTGCTTTAACTAAGTAATTATTTCGTCGTGATAGGTTATTGAATTTACGTTTTCTGATGCTTTACTGGTGGGTTCTTGGAGCTTCAACGCTTGTTCTTTGGACCACAAAATGCTTGCATCAGTTTCCATCTCCTTCCTCCTCTTGTATTGTTTGTTATTTCTGTACACCTCGTAATAAGAACCTATGATGATGACTACGAACAGCACCGACAACACAATAACCACCATCTTCTCGCGACCTTCCTCTTCAACGCTCGCCGTATTGTATTGAGATTTGTAGACTACTCTTTGCGGAGCATCCTCCACCCAAGTCTTATCTTTACCCTGCAATTAAATGAATTTAAAACCCATTTCAATTGATTGCTGTATTGGTGATTACTTGGCTGATGTTGAGATTTGTAGGTCCAACTGGATTCTTGTGGCTCAGATCGAACTGCGAACTGCACTGAGCGCTTCTCACTCCCTGAGAATTGGATACGTTTACCTTTTCGGCGCCGGCTTTAGTGAAGAACATGTATTCTTCCAGAGGTTTCATTACGTGCTCATTGATTTGCACAAAGACGTCTGCAATTAATAATGAATGAAACGAAATGAATTGATTTAATTTACAAATTACTTGATAGGCATCCACTGTAATCTTTGTAGATTGCGAAACGGGGATCGCTCGTGTTGTGACCTCCGATTTGCACTTCGTTGGCTCCCATCTCTGGGATTCTTGTGAAAGACAAAGCCGGGATTTGCGCCATCACGATTACGTCTCTATCCACGAGAAGTTCCGACTCGTTTTCCATCCTCTTGTAGTAAATGGAATGCCTCGCCCCGTTTATGAAACTCTTCTCAACTATAGCGCTGTAAACGGCGCTCTCGCGATCCTCTTGAAATATCAAGTATCCCTCAGGAGTCAAACCAATCAGCAAGTAATATCTTCGACTATACAACAAATCTCTTTAATCTCAATGAATAAAAAAATAGTTAATAAACATTACCTATTCTCCGTTTGTAGCAGCAACAATGCTGTATTCTTCTGCCTAACGTCAGTTGTGGAGAAGGCCAGTTGGACTTTAACATAATCCACGGATCCGTTTAGAAAATATTCCCTCCAAAGTATAGATTCTCCGCTAAAATCTGCGCCTTTTTCATCCGAGCAAAATTCACCATAGTAACTAGTCAATTCGCAATTACAAGTGTGCTCCTGATTGCGGAAATCCTCGATGCAAATTCCATCGTTTTTACAAGGAAACGAATCGCATTTCATGTCGCAATGCGCTTTAACACCTAAAATTGTCTCTAATTAAATGAGTTTCTTCAGTTTCATTGAACAATTTAAAATATTCTTTGAATTCATTGAAAGTAATTAGATTTAAATTAAGATATAACTACCCATTCCTCTATCGTTTTCTTTGACTTTGGATGGTAAGTCGATGAGGCTCGGGCCGATCTGCAATCCGCGAATGCATCCAACGTAACCAGGTAAATTTGGTGGATTATCCGATATTTTGATGAGAGTCTCGGGATCGTAACCGCCTAAATTCAATTGGAAATAATCGGTCGGAGGTGCGGGTGGTCTAGGCGGAGCGAGGACTTCTAAAAGTTATATATTGTAATCAGTAACAACAAAATTGAAAACTTACCTTTCTCCGAATTCGTCCAAGGTTTATTCAAATAGTTCTGCAAGAGCTGCACACCAATGGGAATGGTATTGTTCTTATCGTTTACATGCAACGTGGTGTTCTCCTGTCTCCTGACAATAGCGATTTGCACTGATTTACTCGTGTTCAATTCTGCGTATTCCACGGTAATGTTGTAGATTGTACTTCCGTAATTGAACATGTAGACAACGTTCGTTCCGTTTTCCAAATATAAATGAACGAAATTATTGAGATGATCGTTGGCGTACAGAATTAACGACGTGTAATCGTAGGTGCGCAAATTGATCAGAACTTGACTGGCGAAAATCTGCTTCAAAACGAATTTCTCTTCGGAAACTTCGGCTCCCAAATAGTTCTTCTTCAGATAGGACTCCGGATGAGTAAATGTAATAGCGTTTGTGTTAATATCTAAAAGAAGTAAATTACAGTAATTATTTTTAGTAGTGTGATTTAGTGATTACTAGTTTCGCAGTAAATCCCTTTGTAGGCCCAAGGATTTGGGCAGATGCATTCGAAAGTGCTCCAAAGTTCTTTGCATTGGGCTCCGTTTTTGCAAGGATTCGGAACACAGGATGGTTTACAATCTTTGATGATTTCGCTCAAATGCACACTCATGTAACTGTAGATATCCAACACTTCATCGTTGACCACCAAACCGCGGAAGCAACCAATCAGACCTTGAGACACCGACGATTTCGGATGGAGGAAATCTCTGAGAAAATAATTTTAATTTAAATTTTTTTGAATTGCTGAAGTTTCAGGTGAACTTACGGAGCACCTCCAATGAACATTGAACCCTCGAAAGGTCCAAACTCTTCCTCGGGTTTCAAATTATCCATTGCGTACTCCTCGTTGATCATGAATCGGACGTGGTACTTGTTGTAATCGATCCAAAGTTTGTGCCATTCCCCAGCATTCAAACGCCTATCGGAAGTTACCACCAGTTCTTTTGATACTCCAGTGTTTAAGGTAAAGTTAAATGTTAATTGGTAATCTTAAAGAACAATAATTATTACGATTAAAATACCGAGTCAAGTTATTGCAATTACCATTGGTTAATGCCACCATAAAGCTTGGGTAATTTGGTCTAATTGGAGGTTGATATAAGAGAATTGCAATCTTTCCTGTGGTTCTAAAAGAAAAAGCTAAATCGCCTTTCCTCCAACCAGGGACTTCGATGTAAGATTGACTTGTTGTAAAAGTGACCACGTATTTTTGAGTATCTAAAATACACGATTTATTAATGAATCCAAGTTTGATTCAATCATTTAAATTACTAGTTTCCACGCATTCCAAAGGACCCAAAGTAATCCTTCCTAAAGCATCCGGTGGTAAATTCGGTTGTTGAAGGAAAAACATTTCCGTGATACCCAAACTCGAGCTCTTCGTGTAATAACCATCATCCGCGTTCCATTTTGCATCAACTACATCGTCGCAGTTGCACCATTGGGATGGACTCTCGCATTGTCTCCCAATGGAACACGGACAAGTCCCTCTAATTGTTTATTTAAAAAAAAAGATTATTTTTTAATTGATCAATTTAATTAACAAACCTTTTAACATCTCCAATAAAATCAACGGTTTGATTCGCGGAACTCATGAACCATGTGGCTGAGTGTAGTTCCAGTGGAGCTTTCAGGCAGTCGTATTTGATGTACTGGCTGCAATTCAAGGAATGCGAAACCAATTCTTGGAGCATATCTGCCGTGAACTCTCTGTATTTTATGCTGAAACTGAAGTCTTTCTCTGAAGGAGACCGCACGTCTATTTGACTGGGTAAATTGTGTTCTACTATGGTTTTGGTGGAATCTTCCAAACTTTGAAACTCGCAACGCACGTGAGCTGGAGGGAATCTCCCGTTGCCATCAATATCAATCAGATAAACATCCGGTTTTGTGTATCCGAGAAGAGCTAGTTCTTCGCACGTTTTTCGATGCTTCGTAAAGTGGCAATTTTTACCGATGTAACCGGTGTTCTTGCAATCGCAAGTTAAAGTATCTTCCTTGACGGAGCATTTACCGCCGTGCTCGCAAGTGTTCGGTCTCTTGCAAGGATCAACAAATTGGCAATCATCCAAAGTGACTTCACCCAAAACCCTTTCCGATTGCAAAACTGACCTCGGTTCCAATTTAAAGTTGTTTACTTCGATATCCCTCATGCATCCCACCAATCCCGCGTTTGATCTGGAGCCGCTTCCAATCTTAATCTTATCTCCAATGGTAAACTTCAGATCGACAAGATTCTCTTTTTTATACTTGTTATCTACGGACAGAAAGAGTTCTTCAACTTCGTACTTTAAGGTGAGCGTGTGCCAAATCCCTGGAGTTTTCTTCACGCTCAACAGATAAGTCGAATTCTTGTTGAAGTCGGATAACTCGAAGCGGATTTCATCGTTGACCAATCTTATCTCCCAGTAGATGCCGGTTTGCGCTTCGCTCGAGGCGAGAACGCTAAGATTGCTGCTGCTTTTGAAGTCGAAGATCAAGTAGAGGTAATCCGTGTGCTCGTTGGGCCACCAAATGTAGGAAGAAGCAAAGGGAAAGGTCAAAGGAATAACCTCGAGATCGGCTTCGTAGAATTCCGGCCTCAGGATACCGATGTAATGGACTTTCGGATTCATCTTCTTCAACTCATAAATAATCGAAATGTCGTTATAAAAAACGTACTTTATGCTTCCGGCAAAGTTGTTTCGCGACCATAAACCTTTCTTCTTCTGCAGCTCTGGACCGCCCCCAATATATATTTCAGGATCAATATATAAAAGAGGATTCCTACTGATATTTATGGTCACCAATTCGTCGTTCAGCACCAGATGGATGCGTTCGTGTTCGTGGAATATGGTCAGATTGTTCCATTCGGTGAAGTTGTTGGATTTACCGAGAATAGTGTTGATAGGTTCATCGCCGAAATCGATTTCTATGTAGACCGAGTTATTGTAAATGGAAGCTGCAATATAATGATCGATACCCTCTTCGCCGCCGGCTGCATAAAATAGAGAGGAATCATCGAATCTCGTCTTGAAGAGCATCGAAAACCTATTCATAGCCGAATGAACTCTGTCTTTCCAATCGTAAACCCTGTACGAAACGTAAGAAGATCCGCGCATCGTCAAGACAGTTGCAGCTGAAATATGCATCATTGATTAATTTTATCGAATATTTTTGAAATTGCTTTACTATAAATATCGCAGTATTCTCCTTCGTATTGGGTTCCGAAACAATCGCACGTCAAACTGTTGTAGTGATTGATGCAAGTAGAACCTTGGAAACAGAGGTTGTCGTACGTTTTGCACTTGTTTATGCAGCCCTCTTGGACGTTTTCGTGCTTCGTTGCAATCAACGGTGTTATTTGAAGCAAATCGGACGCCGATTTTCCAGTACTTAAAATAACATCCTTGATGCACCCAACAAACGATTCTATTATATATTTAACACCATGCAAGCGTTCTTCTGAACTTAAACCTAAAATAAATCATTCCTTAACAAAAGTAACAGTAAAAACGCTTTAATTATACCTCCAACTAGTATTACTGAAGCGATATTAGCCGATACTCCATAATTGCTTTCCTTATCTAAACCTTTCAGGTGAGTCTCCCCTTTCAGTTCATCGACTGTGGCCATAAGTCTTGCTGCATGGACATCAATCCGTACCTAATTCGCAAGAAATTATTTATTGATTTAAATAATGCAATAATATTTACCGTAACAGAATGCCATTCATCTCTGTTCAATCCACGTCCAACTGTTAACGCAGTCGAATGTTTTCCATAAACATGAACTACTTTAAGTTGACCCTGCTGCACGATAATGTAAAGGGCGTAAGGCTGCAAAGAGACTCCTGATGGGGCTTTCACGTTGTGGTATACCAACAAACCGTGCGGTAATCTCGTGCGAAATTGAAATGATATCTGACGACACAACCTGCATTACAATAAATAACACAGTTTATAATTAAATCTGTTATTTTTTCACAAAAATTAATTCATTTTTTATATCACATATGTAATAAACTATATAACGCATTTAGATGTAACACATAAAATGATTTGTATTCGGGCGTGTTTTAGTTTAAAGGCTTTATGAAATAGATGAGGAAGAACCTTGTAGTTCAATTACATTAATATTCGCATATGTAAACCAAGTTGGTTTCGGTCCATTTGATTGTGGTTGAAAAACGCGAATATAATAATCCTATCCTGTTCTATGAACGTTGACATACAGAGTGTCATAAAAGAAGCGTTACTAATTTATTTTGACGCCATTTTATTTCTATTAAACACATATCAATATTTGTTTGAATATCGTAAAAAAAAAATGAATTATCCATTATTAAAATACAAAAAAATAGCGTTATTTAAAAATTTATATTCTTTCATTTAAAAGTTATGATACAACAAAATGGTAAAGCTTCTTTTATGACACTGCAAAATAATCAATTGCATTGATACGTGGAAGCATAAATGTGAGTAATTGATTACCTCAATTGGAAGGTTTGTATGATATCACCATCGATCTGTATGAACGTATTGGATTGTGCGAACATGAAAGTATTTTGATGACCGGTTTCGAGGAACGTCAATTGAGGTCCACGATCTCTCGTCGGAACAGGATTATTGTTTGCGGTCGTCACTGGAATCGAATGAAGTAAATAGATTAGCCGTTCCCATGAATCCATTTAAGCATAACTCAATTGAGACGAACTCACTGTTTTGATTTATGCATCTCTTGACGCACTGCAGCTCCGTGTCGAAGCGGTTCCTCTCGTTCCCGGCGCATCCGCCCCAAATGAACATCGAGCATATCTCGTGCTCCTCACTATACGCCCACTTGTAGATGTTCCTGTTGCAAGGACCTTTATCTGGAGGACCTGGACATCGATTCGGTACATCCCTATCCAAACCAATCGCACCGCTCGAAACAACCAACAACAGGAGGATCAGAAGACGTGCACGGATATCTGCAAATCGATGAAAAAAAGAAATTAGCTCTTTCCTATTCATAACACAATCATCTAATCGCATCCAATTGAATTCCCATTATCATTTACACAACTGTCTCCATTGTGACACTTTACATTTTTATTGTGCCACTCTAATCAAATAATTTAATAATCACTCTGTTTATTGTGTAATGCACGTACGCATTTGTTGCGAGAAATTCAAAGCTACATTTCTTTCATTTGCAAAATTTAGAAGACAAATATATTTTGGTAATAATCCTAAATTATTGTATACTTAGAATAAACAAACTTTAAAAGAACGTTTTTATTCGGTAATATGTTTTAATTTAATTGTTGTGAATCATCTAACAGTGGAAATACTGTACTATTTAAGTAAATTATTTCGTCCTCTCAAGGATATTATCCTTAGCCACAAATTATTTAAATGTTTGTAATAAAGTAATTTTTTGCAATAATTTTAGTTTTATGGAAAAACATCGTTGAACTGACGATTTTGGTATTTTAAAGTTGTGAGTAATTGAATATACAAATTGAATCAATGCAGCTCAATTTTGTGAGCAGCGCGTTCACGAGGCGAATCTACAAATTGACCGCATTTATGCTGCGATTATGTAGATTGCTGCAATCATTAGACAACAAACTTAAAGAGAACATAGCGATATAGTTTGAAACCAGATCTTAAATTAGACCGTTGTGATTCCATTTAACGTCCCATATTAGCATGGACAATATTACAGAATCGTGTCTGAAATTTAGTAAGTTAACTCAACTTTGAAAGTCATATAAATATTATAGTATACCGAAAAATCTAAAATTCGAAAATATTTATCTTAGATAAATAATTTTTGTTTCAAGTAAATGTATTTAACTAATTTTCTAGTCAAATCATCAATATTTGAACTTAGGTGGTTATTAGGATTTGATGAAAATAGGAAACTTAGAGAAAACTTCTTCATCTTGTAGTTTGCGGTGTGCTTGGTTTAAACATGGTCAAGTTTCTTTTATTTTTATTTTGAAAGAGTCAAAGGACAAATTGTGCCGTTGATTGAAATTATGCATTTCCTCAGTTAAATGAGTGTCGGAGGACCGTTTCGAGGCATTAAACGGCGCGCCGACGAATGGCGGCGGCCAGAATTTTCGGGACAAAATCCAATTGCGTGCATTAACACCAATTCGGACGTCGCTCAAACATCTCTCTCTATCTTCAAGTGTATATGTGTCGTCTTCATCGTCGTTTCCTATGTAGCACCTCTTCTTCATCTACGCATTCTTCATCTAAGGCCTCTTACCCTTCTTGCAGGAAATGGATGACGTCATCGCGGCAATTGGAGGCGGCCCCAAAGTGGTGGCGAATTACCCACTTATGCGATTAAAAAGCCTCCGTCTCGAAAAGGTCAAATCGCCTGATAAGTACAAACTAATCATATTTTGAGGTCCCAAACAAATTTTCACAATGGATTATTTTCAGGTGAAATACCGTTCGTGCAGCTCTACTCCTCTACCTACGCGCGCAGTTTTCTTTGCACAAAAACTCAAATCACTTTGCGTTCTCGGATCTCTTCATAATGATCATCATTATCATCCTCCTCCTTCCCATCACACTCGACACAACCGCCCGCACTGGACACACAGGGGCCTTATTTTAATTATCCAATAAAACGAATTGAATTTTTATTTACCACCTTCAATTATTCAATTCGCTTGGGCTCAATTACAAAATTGCATTCGAAACAGGTAGGTAGGAGAGTCAGAACCATTCGGGGCGCGCTCCAAGAAGATACTGAAGAACTGCTGCTGGCGATCGCCCACAGCTCAGCTGTGTTCATTATTCAACAATCCAATTTACGATCACGCTTTCGGGACGAGCTCATCGCGACATCCACAACGCTATTCATTGTTAACATACAATTTTTACATATATTCCATGTGAATTTCCTTTCAAGTTTTCATTAAATAATAACTCATTTTGATCACATCTATCACTTTTAAACATAAGCAAAAACATGTATTATAATTTCGACAACTGTACTTTAGATACAGTTTTTGAACTTTTGTGTAACGTTGACACCACAAACAGAAATCAAATAAGAAAATAGGAAATTATTAGTATTTAAAGGTGTTTGCTTTAACGAAATCTTATTCCAATTCTATAAACTATCTATTTTTCAGTTTATAGGAAAACCTACTAGAAAGTCGGGGTACTCGAAATTATTATATTTCAACCAATCTTATGCCGTTGTTGAAAGAATGATCTGTTAGCTGTAGATGCACCGTAATGGGTTTTAGAGATAAACCGGATATATTAAACGAAGATGCAATTGCTAGCATCATGATTAACGAGATGGATGGACATGAATTTAGTACCGCGTTACATTTTTTTTATTTATATAGTTTAAGTAACGAAATTTGTGTTTCAATTCAAATTCTTAAACATAACGAAACGATGGATTGAAAATAATGTAAAAATATGTCTTCTTCTGCTGACCTTTCAACTCTAGATATGCAACTTAGCTTACACCTGAAAGAATATTTGTTTGTATGGATAATGTTGTATGAATTATTTATCAGTTTAAATTTGTTGAAAGGAAAATGTAGTTATTGTTATAAAAAATAAATATTTATTTGCAAATGTTATTTGCTTTGGCTCGATTTTGGATAGAGTACAGATAATGCTCTAATGTAAAATTAATTTATTTAACTATAACCATATCAACGATTTACAATAATACAATCATCTATTAGTGTGCGAGTGCATGTGATTCGCCAGTTCGATACTATCCTTGACCCTCGTCGAGCAAACTGTACAAGCCACCCCATGCTCCGCTAAAGTATGCGTCAACAAATACGATTCGTTCTTGAATCCTTGAAGACACTCCATACACGTATACCTTTTGTGCCCTTCCATGTGAACCTTCAAGCTGCTGTAGTGTTTATAGGGTTTGTGGCATTCCGGGCACTTGTAAGGTTTATCGGTGACAACGTGCAATCTTTTGTGCTCGTTCAAACTGCTGACAGAAGCAAACCCTAAGCCGCAAGTGTCGCATTTATTCGAAGCGGTATGCGTCTGGGCGTGGATTTTCAGGTGCAATTTATAAAAAAACTTTTTGCCGCACTGCAGGCACATGTAACGTTTCTTGATTGTCTGCGTATCTTCGTCGTTGTGATTGGAATTGGTCGCTTCTGGCTCAAAGGCGTAATCATCCGGATCCTCGTTACAAATCGAATTGTCGTAATCGGGATCCTTAAGATCAAGATCACTATCACTGTCTGGACATTCAACTCTTGAAAAGATAAAAAAATATATAGTCTGAGAAATATTCTTGTCAACTAATGTATAACCAATTCTAAAATAAACTTAAAAAATGTGTTTTCTTCTAAAACTCATATAAATATGTTTAGATTTTTGTTGAATAAGCAGTAACAAAAATTCTAAACTTTTTTACTTCATAGTAATAAGGATGTAAGGATCATAAGAGTTTACATAAATATAATTTTAAAACATCAATGATTACTATGGAAATTTGTAGAATAACAAAATTGATCAAAACATTGAAAAAAAAAGTAAATAAACAAACCAAATTACTTAATGTCAATTTCCTCTTCTGTAATGTTCACCTCACTTTGAGGACTGAAATCAAATATAGAAAGTTAAATTACATAAACATTAAAGTTTCATTTAAACTTACAAGTTATTCAACTTCTCATTCAACTCATTTTCCAGGATCTTATCAGATTCCCTGATCCTGTACAAAAATTTGTAGCACGTCACGCCCTCTACTAAACACTTTTCGCAAATCCATTGCGGTTTCCCATCGTTGTCTGAAATCTATTCATATTCCAAATAAATTCCACCAAAAAAAATGTAAACAGTCGAATGTTTCTTACTTCCAAATTACAACAATAATTCACCAGCTTCCTAACCTGAAACACCTTTCCGTCCAACAGTATACCAGCATAGAACGACACCTGTTTACTTTCCGATTGCAAACACACTCTGCATCTTGCTGTTGCCATGATTCTTACTTAATATTAATATCACAAGGCGTGAAACTTACTGCACAGCCTCCAAAATCTTCAACTCTCTGGTCAGAACATCCCTTGTTAACTTACTTTACTATCAATAGATACAACCGTCATGTTCGTTGCTATAGTTACGCCTGGTAACTAGGTTACGAGGGTGCGGGAGATTCGAAATGGAAACAATCTTGATTATAATGGAACATCAAATTAGCATTTTATTAACACTATGATACAAACAAGACAAATATCTACACTTTATTTGATATTAAATAATTTTATTAATATATTAATAAAAATTGCATTTCAGTCCAAATTAATAAAATAAACTTTATAAAAGTTAATAATTATTGATGTCCTCATTCGTCTTCATCCTCTTCTTGTAGCAAATGATCCAGTTTCAAGTTGTTCTTTGATGTTTCAGCTTGCAGTCTTTTATTAATCTTGTTCTTCTTCACCTTCTGTCCAACTACATACTCTGGCATAACAACTTTACTACTTTTGAAGGATATGTCCTTATCCACATCACTCTTTGTGTCATCACTGAATTTGATTCGTGAAGCTTTCTTGAATGTTATCTTTTCTGGTAATTTATCCAACTTTTTGTCATCATCAGCACTGCTATTCCTTTCCTCCAGTTCCCTCAAAAATGATAAAGCTGTTCTTGTGTTTGATCGATCAGAAATATCATCATCTTTAACATCTTTGAGTGTGTACTTGGTCCATTTAGTTGGATTCCTCCTGTAAGTACTGGGAAGGCACCTTGTTATTGGTGCTTCTGGTCTCTTGAATATGCTTTCTCTTGACTTGAAGTTTTTAGTCATCACCTTCTGTTGCTTGTGGATGTTCGGAGTATCCACTTCCATTTCTCTCTCAGGCTCTGCATTTCTCTTGGCACTTTTCTCTGCATTTTCGAGAATAGCAAAGAGATTCTTTTGCTTCTCATTGAACACATCACTGTTACTATTCAACTGAAACTGCATTTTACTATTGTTTTGATTTGCCATTTTTAGGTTAGATTAGTTTTGACAGCTACAATCATAGGTTTTTGTACATTCTAAATCTCAAACAAACTGTATTCCACAAGCCCTTAATGCTTAATAATCATTGGTTAAATGCAAAACTGGCTAATACGAGAACGGTAATTTATCCACTGCATCGGAAAATTACGAAATTTTAAAATTATGTAATTTTTCTGCGTGTGGTAGAACTGAAAACTAAAAATGTATCTTTTAAGTTGAAGTTTTGATGCACGTGTAGTTTTAGTTGGTTTAGAAAAGAAAAACAAATATTTAAATTAATTAAATTGTGAAAAGGTGAGACACTTTTCGTACATATATGACCGTAAGTAGAAATTCCAATTATAATTCTAATATTTTGCATTTAACAGACACACAGAAAGACAGTTGAAAACATGTTTATTTGGTTATATTACCATCAAATGTTTGCACAGAAGTTCCTCTAACTGTTTTCAAAACTGAGCTCAAAAGTATGATGACATCTGCCATATATTTATTTATTCAAATTGTTTCAGGATTTGTTAAAAAAAAATCATCAAAATGAAGGGTGGAAAGAATCTAAAAAAGAAGACGGTCATACTGAAGACAATGGAACAGTTTGATAATATATGTGACACAAGTTTGAAGAAGGAGCCTGAGACAGAGCCATGTGCGAAGCGGCTATGTACAGTTGGCAGTCAGAAGATAAATTTTAATATGCGCTTGCAGGGTGAGGAGGCACAACTTTCAGTACCATATGACAATCGAATTCCTTTATACATACCCGATATAAATTACCTACTTATCTATACACAAAGATTGCAAAGGACACCATATCCTCTGAAGTGGTGTGGTTTCACAAAGCAAAATTTGCTGAGCAATGTGAATATACTGATTGTGGAAAATGTGTCTGTGTACCAGTATGAAGCATACAGCAGTAACTTTGAAAAACTGAATGAAGCCTTCGATTTCAAGTTTGAAGTAGTCAGTCCAAACTCTTATAACAGAGATACCATCATGGATATTGCCACCATTCCAATGACACACAATGAGAAAGTGAACTATTTGAAGAAGTACGGGACTATTGAGAAGGCTGCAGAAGAATGCAAGAAACTGTTTGATTTAGAGATATTTCCTACTGCAACAGTCGAAGAAGAGGAGGTACAGAGTTTGCCTAACATAGATAAATTCCCGAGGACGCAGCTATTGTTGTCTGGATGGCAGATGATCGAGGAAAATTTCCCGTTACCAATTCGCGGACTGATGGAGAGGAAGTACAAAGGATATGTTTTAACGAAGGATGAATATCAGGAAGTCACAGCTAACAGTCCGATGTACGGTTTGGATTGCGAAATGTGTCTGACGTCTATCAATGAGTCCGAGTTGACGCGTGTTTCGGTTGTCGATGAAGACATGCGAGTCATTTACGAACAGTTGGTGAAGCCGCCCAATAAGATCATAAATTATCTAACAAGATATTCAGGGATAACGGCTAAGATGATGGCACCGGTGAGGAAGACTTTGGTAGATGTGCAGAAGGAACTGAGGGAAGTGCTGCCAGCAGATGCTATACTTATTGGACAATCGTTAAGTAATGATTTGCACGCCTTGAAGATGATGCATCCATATGTCATAGATACTAGGTAATGATATATATCCTTTATTACAAGATTAATTCATTAATTTATTTATTAGTTACATTCTAAATACAGATTTTATAAAATATTAACATAAACATTTAATTAATAATCTTCAGTTATTTCAATATGTAATTGAAATGTGTTTGTGTTAGTAGCATAAAAAGATTAAATTGATTGTGACATTGATATGATTTTAATTAGACCTGTCTGTTGCAGTGTTATATTTAATTTGACGGGACAAAGGGAGAGGAAATCGAAATTACAAATATTGAGTAGTCAGTTTCTGCAGGAGACGATACAGAATTCGCGACAGGGACATTGTTCCATCGAGGACAGCTCGGCGTGCGTAAAGCTGACGAAGCTGAAACTTTCCAAGGATCTGTTATTCGGTGATGCGGTGCTTAATAAGGGTTTCAGAAAGTTCGATATCGTGCAACAGGATAACATCAGATACGGGAAGAGTCTGTTGACCGAACTAACGTTCGACTTGAATAAGAAGGCTTGCGTCATCGGCGGAGAAGATGCGATCAATAAATTCAAATCGTGCACGTACAAACAGAACGCGCTGGAGAATCCGTTGATCGGCTTCAGTGTTCAGAATTCCAACAAAGAAGTGGTGAACGGTCTCCTGAGTCAGATGACCAACAACAACATAAACTTGGCGCACGTGGAGGCGCCGAAGGACCACTGCGACGATTCCGTTGACCTGGGATTCCTGAAGAAGCTGGACAAGTGGTCGAGCAAAATAGTGGACGCCAGTCCTTCGAATAGCATAAATATTGTTTTATTCACTGGGAACGGCTCTAGCAACGGCTGTTGCTTCATAAATATCAAGTAAATGCTATATTATAATATTAGGATATTAAATAATTAATATTTATTTTTTATTGGTTGTTTTATTCATACGATGTATAAATTGATTATTCTGTTTTCCTTGCATATTGTACAAATAAAATGTTTAAAAAAAAAATTCAATCTGAACAACAAGTTACGTGTATCGAATGTAGTGCAACACCGTTGAAATTACACATGCATCTTTATATTTCTCAGTGTGTTGAAGGATCTCGTTAACCTTGTGTCATTTCTCACTTAAGCGAAGTTCTGTTACATCAAATATATGTAATAAGCATAATAATAACTCCATGAGTATTTCCCCTTTAAAATTGTTTACATTATATTCTTTATTAGTTTGATTATTCTGTTACAGTACCATCATATATTTAAGCAGTTAATTTTTTGTATATATTTAACAAGTAGATCATTTAATAAATACATTGGTCTTTGACAGTTCACGAAAGTTAAGCAACAAGTGATCTGGTTATTTTTTGGATAGGTGATTGCGCTAGTACAATGCGTTTGAACATTGAAGATTTACTATGGTAAAAAGCTTTAAAACTGTACACAGACACGGATGAAAAACGTCGTGGTTGATGAAAATCTTCAAATTAATGCTTATGTGGAGCTGACTTGGAAAATAAACTGATTTGAAATGGTTGAAGCAACAGGTGATATTTCTATATATATATGAAGTTCCCACTATTATGATTTTACGATGTATTAAAGACAAGTCTTTATATTAATAGGTAATAAAATGACAATATATTTTATCGACCATAAGTAAACCTTTCAATAACAATAAATATTATTAATGTAATTAAAATTTAAAGTTGTCAGTCCTAGAATTTTCATCAATTATAACAAATTTGCAATGTTTATTGATTGATATCAATAATATTGTCAATATTTAATAAAACTTTAATAGTTTATGAATAGAAGGCAAATTTTAGAGTTTACAACAATTATCGCAAAATGTTAATATTTAGAAATTGTATTCAATGATAATACTCGTAAATGTTTTATGTACAAAGTGATTGTGTACACAATAACTGTATTGGAGTATTAATGTTAAGAACGCAAATATTGAATGAAATAGCGATTGAAGTACAAAAAGTCGAAATTAGATTAAGTAACGCTTGAACAACTGGTCTCGATTCAACTGAGTGCGAGCAGACTACGCACGTGGCGAATGGAAATCAACGATCTGAGAGCAAAGTGGAAACGGCAATGATCAATTTGTTATTACTTTAATTCGCTGTTCAGCTGAAAACAAACAAATAAAAAGTGGCTCATTGCAATCGATATTATCCTTAGAGAAAGGTGTATGCATGAGGTAGACGGGGTGGCGGGGAATCCACAAAAAATAATTGGTTTCTTGGAAACGTGGGTCAATAAGCCTGCTGGTACTTGTTGGCCATTTTTGTCGGTTACTTTCGGCGGCAAACGAACGAATTCAAAATTTGAGAATAAATCCATTCAGATTAATCATTAATCCTATACTTAGTGGAATTGGATAAACCCTATTTAAAATTCGAATAAAGATTAATAGTTTAAAGATGATTTTAAAATTTACTGTTTTGTGCATAATTTATATTTATTATATAAATTGTTTAATTCCTGTAAAATTTAAAAAAATGTATTAATTGCATTCAGTTACATAATTAAGTTTAAAGATCATGTGAAATATAGTAAGATTTTCATTATCACTCAATGTGGGTAAAGCAGGTCACACACGACTATTTTAAAAATAATTCATAATAAGCAGGAATTTTAAAAGCTTGTAATCACGAAGAGATTACCGAAATCTATTTTTATGGATTTTAAACAACCTATGGACGATGTACAATGATAGGAATTTGCAGATTGACAAGACAATAATGAAAGAAAATGTTGATTCTTTGAAACATGTTCGCTTTCATAAATATTATATTTTCTTTGAGCCAGAGTTTCAATTTCAGCTTGTTTTTTTTAATGAATACATCAATATTGCTTAATAAGCTTTTTCTTAACTCAATAAGCACACGTCTGCTCAGAGAGAAATATGAATTGAATGAAATTCTGATATATAGATAGTAGAAATAATTATAGATAGCAAAAACACGAAACTTTACAAAATTTCGCTTTTACTTCAAATTATATAATATTAAATTATCTCCAAAGATCTTTCTGCTGTTCGTGTTTTACGCTATTAAGAAACAATTAGTCATATCTGATGCACATTCATCATTGTGATAGCTTATTCATATGTTGATAATCGTTAAGATTTTCTATAATATTATTTCGAAAGATTAAATATTAACAAGTTTATTAAAATCACGTTTAATCTTCTTGTTGTTAAAAAAATAATTCTTATTAATAATCCTTTTGCTGAATTAGGATGCAAATGATTTGATTAACTTTACTTAGTAGTTAATAAGATGAAATTGAATCTACTGAAAATATTTATTGATTTATGATCATCTATCAAAAATAAATTGAAAACTTAGAAATAATAGTATACATTAATTATATTGTATAGGAGAGATGATCATTTGAATCTACTGAACATAATATTATTAATTTAGAACAATTTAATATTTATTAATTCTTGATTATTAACATTATTCGGTGATAAATCAAAGAATAATGAATGAAAATAAGTTTTACAAAATATAGAATGAAATATTGAAAAAAAAACTGCAAGGCTGAAAGAGATGGTGACGTAGTTGATAAATGTGCACTAAGGGGGTAAGGTCTTCATTTGAATCTGCTGAAGATATTCAGTCGCGTGTTTGAAGGCTGCGACGGTGAACGTCGAAGGAGAAAAGCAGCGTTTTTGGGATTTCGGATATTTATTATTGGTTGCTGTTATAGTTGGAAATGGCGAGTAGGCTTTGATAATTGTTAAGTGGAAAGAGTTGAATTATCGTGAGGTGAAGTGCGTGAACGAATGGTTTTTGTGGTGCGGCGTCGAGGAGGAGCAAAGGAGTCGCAGCAAGTAGCAGCAGCAGCAGGAGGAGCGGAATGCATCATTGCAGGGTGAGATCCTTTCCGCTTCTGATCTGATCCTGTCGTTCGGGATGAGACCCGAATTATGGTTTGAAATTGGTTCGGCGTTGGCGTCGTCGCCGCCAGTAGTTGCATTGGTTATAATAGCGTTGGTCTCGAAATTTCGTCTCATACGCGTTTCGGCCTCTGCCTTGTCAACAGCGTACGGAGAGCCCGGTGCATTGTGGGTAATGTTTAGATCATGACGCAAGCGCACATCAGTGCACAGTCGGGTCTCGGAAAATGGCGTCAGTTAAGTTTCTCGAGGAAGCTCTGAGTACAGATGTTGATGAATCTGCTGTAAGTGCAATCGTCGGGTCATTGGAGAACCAGCTCGTAACTTCCGCCCCCAATCAGGCCGGCAATGCGACGGTTCTCAACCAAAACCACATAAATAGTGCAATATCAAACGGCGGGACAATTCCCTCTCAGAAACATGGGGCCATAGCTAACGGTGACACGATAAATAGTATCACAGGTAAATATATACACGTAGATAATCAAAAGCATTCACCACCTCATCTCTCTCCTTCGATTTCCTCTCACCACAACTTCTGCTCCAACACATACACTACGATGGCCCTCGAAGGAGGACACCTCGGACCCCAGCGAGGAACCATCTCCTTTCCCCCCCTTTGATCAACGAACCCTAAGCACCGAAAACCTGTGTGTATGTGTGTACAAAACGTCTGCACATATGTACTCTCAGTGTATACACACACACACATGCCTCGCACTTCAATTGAGACCATCTCCAAAATAAATCTTTAATCTCAAATCTCCTCTGATCCCCCCACTAGCATTTCTATATTTATAAAACGCAGATTTATCACAAGAGAAAAAATTATATATGTGTATATATATATATAACGCACATAATTAGCATTGCATTCCATCACCATGGCAAGAAGCAATCAACAAAAAAGAAACACTTAAATCAAATATTAACCTAAAAACTATGACAACAATGCATAAACACCAATAACTCAACAATATACAAACAACTCTGAGAGCAGCAAAACAAGTACAATACTATGTAAATATCGTGAGACAAGGAGATTTACAGCATATCGATGAGTGTTTATAAATAAAAGAAGCTACAATAATACGTTTCCCTCTTCTCCGTTTCCGTTGCCAACTCATAGAAAACGAAACGCTTCAAATATTTGAATGTTACTCTATAAACATTCATTCATTGCTTTCAATTTACATTATTACTATTAATTTCTATACAATAGAAAAGCACAAAAGAAAGTTTTCAATTAATGCGCAAGACACGTGCCTTTGGTATTTTCATCTGTATTTACACGAAACATAACCTTAACCGTAGATGAAAATACTTGGTTGGAATACAACTAATGATCTTATAAGTGTTTCTAATGATAACAAATTGTTGTTGTCATCTATAACGATTATTTTATTGTTTGTAGGTATAACAGCGACGCAGGTAGTCACAGGAACATTGAACAACGCAACTTACAATACGACAGTCAACAATTCAGATGGCAATAAGTCTACGGAGCCGGTTAACATTGTCTATTCCCAGGGAAGCCAAGCGATGACAAGCACAGGCACAATCATCTCGAATCGTGTCTCGTTCCCTTCTGCACAGAGCGTCCAAAATGGGACAATCGGTCTGTCGCAGATCGCGCCTCAGACCGTCCTCCAGTCGTCGTCCACGTCGAACGTACAGACGATACAGGCTAAGCAGCCCACCCTTGTGATAAAGACTAGTGCTGCTGGTGGTAGTGCACAGGGTTTAGTTACAGTGCCCATGAATGTGACATCAAATGTGTCGCAGGTCAATAATGTAGGTAGCCCAACCACACAACCCCCCAATATCCTGTCCAATCTCCAGGTTCTTAATGTTCGACCCGGGGTCCCCACACAACCACAGAAAGGCCAACCAGCACGGGTTGTGCTCAGTGCACCACAGTTAGTTGGGTCCAGGCCTGGAACACCCGTAAGTTACCGTACACACATGTTAAAAAAATATGACTAAATGATAGGAGGATTGTATAGACATGGTATATCAATGCACACTAACTGATTTCACTATAATGTATCACTTATTATTTCAAAATCTTGGTCACTGAAACTTTCTTTAATTATTAGATATATATTACTTAAGGTGAAAATCCAAGTTCTGCTAATATGAAGAATTTAAAAGAAAATATAGTAAATAGAAGAATTTTATTAAAAATAGTCATTTTGTATATAAATATATTTTGTTGTGATGAAAAGAATAATAGTGATTACATTATTAAATAATGCTTTAGAATGAAATTAACCCAATTAACTATTACCTGCAAACCATGTATATGCAAATCTCCTATTATGTTAATCAAAATTTTATTTTGTTTTGTTATAGTAAACTTTAGTTTCTTCTCAGTTATTGTTTTTTAATTTAAATTTTGAGAAATATAATTTTGCATTCTATTAGATATTTTGTTATTATATTATTTGGCTGTTATTAGTGTACGGAAACGTTTACATGTCTCTATACTTTATTTTGCACTAAAATCTTTAAATAATATTCCATAGACTACTAACATAATTTGTCTGTAAATAATCTAACATGTATAAAATTACTAAACATATTTATATGTATATTTTCCTTAATATTTTGATTTTGTAGAATTTGCTGAGTGTTTAGTGTGTAGATGATTAGAGTTTGGCTTATTTGGCGTTTGGTTTTTAGTAATATTTGCTTTGATTTAACTCGTTTTAGCAACTAACATTACAAAGTTTGCAAGGATTGCAACCTGGACAGCAAGGACACTTACTGTTGAAGACTGAAAATGGTCAATACCAATTGCTACGAGTCGGACCTGCTCCTACGAGTGGAGCCAGCATCGCTGGGACCGCTCCCGGTGGTCAACCTGTTACATTTCGAATGCAAACAGTACCTGCTGTAAGTATTATTATTTTAAATTATTTTTTTAATAATATACTAAATTTTTGAATTTGTTCTTATAGCAAGCGGCGGCGGCGGCGGCAACAACACCCGCAACGATTTCAACAACAGGTGCAACACAACAAGTTACTGCGGCGGCACCAACAGTTGTTAATACAGCACCAGTTCAGGTTTGTAGAAATAGGCTGGATTTATTGAGTGAATAAACGTCACTGTCGTTCTTCCTGTACTATAGAGACCGGCTAATGATAATACCAAAGAAAAGTGTCGCAAGTTCCTAGCTAATTTACTGGAGTTGTCCAGTCGAGAGCCGAAATCTGTCGAGAAGAATGTGCGGATGTTAATTCAAGATTTGATCGACGCGAAAGTGGAGCCCGAAGATTTCTGCGACCGACTAGAAAGACTGCTCAACGCATCCCCACAACCGTGCCTAATTGGATTTCTAAAAGTATGTTTTCTTGTCATTTATTTAAAGGAGCTCGAATATGTCTAATATGCTTATTTTCTTTGAATTTTTATAGAAAAGTCTGCCGTTATTGCGACAGTCTTTAGCCACAAAAGAATTAACCATAGAAGGAATCCGTCCTCCGCCCACAAATGTGGTTTTCACGATAGCTAGCGGAACGCCGACGATCCAGACGCAAGTCAGGCCTGCCTTAGCCGCGTCCCAGGTGAGGCTGGTAGCACCCGGCACGACGGTCGTGAGACCAGGTTTGGTTCAGCAGAGGGTCGTGACTCCTCTCAGGGGTGCAATCCAGCAAACGAGAATGGTGACGACGATACGGCAACCGAATGCGAATCAACAAGTAATAGTGTCGAGCTCACAACCACCTGCCTTACATCCCGTATTCCCTAGTAACCAAGTAATGAGAACCGCCGGATTGAACATTGTCCGGCAGCCGATACAGATGAAGGCCGGTACTCTGACTCAGACGAGGCCGCAGATGCAAATCCGCACCACCTATCCAGTGGCCACCAAAAACTTGGTAACGAACATTAAGATGCCTGGAACAAAACCCGTAGTGCCTTCGAATATATCTAAATTAGCAACCAAAGACAAAGAAAAGAAAACATTTTCCTCCGCGTATACTGGCGACGATGACATTAACGATGTTGCCGCTATGGGCGGAGTTAACTTGGCTGAAGAAACGCAACGGATTTTGGGTTCGACGGAATTTGTCGGTACACAAATTCGGTCTTGCAAAGAAGAGTTCTTTTTAAACATGAATGCGCTTCAGCATAGGATACGTTCGGCCGTTGCCAAACACGGTCTCGACGAATCCAGCAACGAAGTCGCCGCCGTCATCTCTCATGCAGCGCAGGAACGTGTTAAGAACCTTATTGAAAAATTGGCAATCATTACTGAGCATCGGCTCGAAATGGTTAAAAGTGATCCCCGGTATGAAGTCACCTCAGATATCAAAGGTAATGAAGTACTGAAATTTACTCATCATATTTCGAACCAGATTTTGTTCAAGAACTTTCTTATGCATCTCCATTGTCTATCAAAAATTACAACTTGTCACTCAAGTACATTCAAGACAATGGGTTAACAATCGTAATTATTCAATTTAGATCTGGATTGGGTATGATAACTCGTAATAAGTATATAATGTTACTTTGAATACTAAATTGGCAACTAGTTGTTTAATTGATGATCAAGCATTTAATATAAGTAATTGTTTTTTAAACTACTTCTCTAGTTTATATATGTAATTCATCTCTTTCTGTAAAGAAAATTACTGATATTTACATTTGCAATTTATTATTTTCCAAGATCTAATGTCATTTCGTAATGTTTCAGGTCAGTTGAAATTTTTGGAAGAATTGGACCGAGCGGAGAGAAAACGTCACGAAGAGATGGAGAGAGAGATGCTCTTGAGGGCAGCGAAGAGCCGTTCGAAAACAGAGGATCCAGAACAAGCTAAACTGAAAGCAAAAGCGAAGGAAATGCAGAGAGTGGAGATGGAAGAACTGCGCCAGCGAGAAGCCAACGCCACTGCCCTGCAAGCCATAGGTCCCAGAAAAAAACCAAGATTAGATGGAGATGCCGGAGTCGGTACTTCTCAGGTAGTGCATCTGGATATAGCTATTTCGACTGTTTCGCTAATTGAATTTAATTCATGTTGCAGGCAAATACTGTTTTCAATAGCGGTGCTAGAGGTCAATTGCCATTGAAACAGCGTATGAAGAAGGTAACACTTAGGGACTTGCAGTTCTTGTTTGAAACTGAGAAGGATCTGTGTAAAAGTACGCTGTTATATAAGTCATATCTTAAGTGATGTACGGTTCTCATCAATGTTGTGATATTCGGACAATTCAGACGATACATTGTTTTAAAAAAATCGCGTAAAAAATATAACAAAAAAATAATAATAATAAGGAAAAGAAGAGAAGGAAGAAGTAGAAGGGACGAGAGAGACAGAGTAAAAAAATGTGTTCTATATTATATTATAAATAAATTATTCTACTTTAAAAAAAAACAATAACATCTGAATAAAAGCGGAATATACGGTTATGTTGGCGATCCTACGTTTTGTATCAAAACTATAATGGAGAAAATAAATAACGAGGAGAGAGAGAGTGAGCGAGCGATGGGTTCGGAGAAGTACGCGGGAGAGAGAGATGACGATGATTGAAACTATCAAATGAATACTTGGGAACTAATCAATCAATTAAAGCATTAAGAGTAATTCGCTTGTGCTTTTCGCAGACTGTATGTGCCTGTTGGGAATTAATTTTTTTAGCCGCACCAAAATATTTTTATTACAGGATGAGAAAACAACAAAGAAAGAAGCAAAATAATAATAATAATAAAAAAAAACAATAATAATGGAGATGAAAGATACAAAAAAACAAAAATCTGTTAACAAATATATTATGTATAATTGAAATTTGGAATGGAGCTACAATGATCATTTTTATATAAAAAAATATCTATATATATATATATATACATACATATATATATGAATTAAAAAGAAAGTACATACATATATTTTTCCTCTTGTAAAAAAATGATTGTAGATTTTCTATGATGAATATAGCCTGTATTTTCTTTATAAGAAAATATTTTCTTTTAAATGAAGTTTTTTTTTTGAAAGATGATGTTGATTTGTAATTATTTGTATAATTGTTTTCTTTTTTAACCAGAATATTATGAACATAGATATATATAATTTTTGTTATAGAATTAATATTTAATATAATGAGTAATAGGTATAATCTAGTTTTTGTTTATTGTACATATGAATATAATTGTCACGTATATGTGTTTGTATATACGTTAAGATGATGGAAGAAAGAAAAATATCGGAAGAAAAGAGTAAAAAAATATGATGAGTGAAAGTAATTGATGAATGAGAGGTACAACACCACCAATTTGAATTGATTTATTTTATATTTTTTTAGTCAAGTTAATGAATTGTTTTTAATATTATTTTTATACATATATATATGTATATATATAAACAAACGCGAGTATGGTAATTATTACTGTAAAAAGAAAATTTAAGAGAAAAACGAAAATTCGGCCACATAAACGTACACGAAATTGGATTGTATTGAGCCCCCCCCCCAAAAAAAAAACAAAAAACCGTTGTTTCATATATATATGAACTGTAATAATATTTGTAATATAAATAATTGGATTCTATAATATGAATTGTTAAAATGCAAACAGACTGTTGCATTTCATCAACTCCGAATGCCTTAAAATACCTAATCTAGTTGTATCATTTTCTCTATTCTTTTTTTTTCTTCTTCACGACCAATCGAGAAATATTAATATATTAAAAGAAAATCAAAGAATTATAAGTTCGAGCTGCAAAATTAATAATTATTCTATTAGATTCAATTATTATCATCGTTGTTAGTATTTTATTTTATACATTATATAAATATATTATGATTTGAAATGGAAAAAAAAATACAAATTATTATGATATATA
The DNA here is from genome assembly GCA_963457615.1 of Nicrophorus investigator. Classification (NCBI taxonomy): domain Eukaryota; kingdom Metazoa; phylum Arthropoda; class Insecta; order Coleoptera; family Silphidae; genus Nicrophorus; species Nicrophorus investigator. Next base: position 27,080,863 of record OY735142.1, read on the forward strand.
AAAAATATATATATATATAAAAAAAAATGAATTGCTGTTGAAACACATAAGAATAATTCTCTGTTAGGGATTCTATTAGGTACGCATTTTTTTTAAAATGACTAATCAAATTATTTTTATAACAAAAGCGAAACAAAAAAAAAGTGAGTATCCAAACATGTTTTTTTGATAAGAGAAAAAATATGCTAAATAAATATTTATAAAATACACGAATTTTGTATTGTTTTATATTATATCCCTCTTTATGATATACTTTGTATATGAATATTTAATTCCAGGTTTAAATTTTGCGTTGTATGTACTTTATACGATTATTTTATAGTAATCTCAGAATTAGTATTTAATTTAATTGTTGATATTTTAATACTAAATCAATTTTGTTACATTTGCTAATATGCGAAATCATTTCAAAACATCTAATTTTATTTATATATTTAAAATTGTTTCTAAAAAACTTATATAATTTAAAGACTTAAAATTTCTTCATTTTTTAGTAGTTAATTTAATAATTAATCAATCGTCAATTATTATTATTTACCAACATTTATTTTATTATTATAATTGTATTTATATATCACATCTGCAAATAGAAATTTACCAAAATTCAATTACTATGATAAAATATTTTAAATTGGGCGGAAGGAATATTATATTTTAAATTCACGCAAGCGAAATATTGGTGTGAAAATGTTAAATATTTCTTATAAGTTTATAAGATTTTCCGTTTTAAATTATCAAAAAATACATATAATATTAAATAATAGGGCAAAAAGCCTATTGCAGCAGTTAAATTTTATGTATTTTTGCAATAAATAGTATTAGTATTAAATAATACAAACATTGAACATTTTTAAATTATCCTGCTTAATCCTGCTGATCTACTACAGGCAACCCAAATAGCAATTTTTACATTGCCTATAGCTTTATATAATTGTATATGTTTCAATGCTATAATTATGTATTACATTTAATTTTTCGTAATTACGAATATTTATTTAGTTATATTGACATATTAATAAACAGTTTTATATATTGTTTATTTATTTAAAAGTAAATTTTGCATTATCTGTGCAGATTCTTTTCTTAACAAAAATGTTTAAAATAATATAAATTTATTATAAAAACCATTACATATTTTAAAAAAAAAATTAATATGTGATGTTAACAAATAATTTATTAATTTTATTATATTTAAATAAAAATAGTAAAAATTATATCTTAAAATATGAAAAAATACTTTGCTTATATTTTTATAATTATATTATTTGGATTTGATTTACAGCTCTATAAATTAAGAAAACCTGTATGATATTTAATATGTAATGAATTAAGAAAGTTAAGCAACGTGTGTCGTGTCTTTTACATGGGTGAATTGTGTCCTTAAAAAATGATATAATTTGTGTAAATCAAATTACTTCTCAAGAAAAACCTTTTAAAAATAGTCCTTAAAATATGAAATTAACTTTAGAATGTTATGTTATCAAAAGTAATAAGATAAGAAAACTTTGTGTTTAAATTAATTAAAAAAAATGATTTATTAAAAAATCATAAAAAATATATATATATAATAAATATGAAATGAACTGTAAACTGTTAAATGTCAAAGGCAACAATTTCTTGTATTATTTCAATGCGGCACACTTGAATTATTTCAGTGCATTAAATAACTAGTTGACACGTACTTTGCAGCACGTTCAACATCGATCATATTCATTCCTTTTATTCAGAATCGTAGGTGGATGGTGGAGGGTGATGCGAATTGGTAGAGGGCATGAAATTGTTCTCGATTTATCGGTGCGGCTTTTAATAGTTCATTAAGACCTTTCCCTCGCTAATAAACAATAAAACGCCAGACGCAATCTTTGGCGAGGACAAGAAAAATGAAGCAAAACTGAAGCCCGACTGAAATATGATATATGACTCAGGTGTGGGTATACACACACTCCTGCACGGTCCGTTTCAGTGTGCAAGACTTGCAACCAGTCACGTCCTCTCAATATAGACACAACAAAACGTGTTTTTTTTTTGTGCCGTTGCTGTTTGTTAGCTGCATTTTTCACCGCTTGCAAACAAAAATATGCAAGGAAAACATGAAAGAAACGCTACCATTTGTTGTGTCTTCATGCGAGTATTTGCATTACGTTTTTGATACACAAACCTTACTCGATGCGTTTCGCGGCGAGCCGTAAACTCAAACTAATTGACACCTCAGCGCAAAACCATTTTTCTATGTACATATATATATATATAAAAAAAAACCTTTAAATCTCTCCGTCTGCTTGGTTTTATTTTCGTTTGTTCTTATTTAATATATGGAAAGTAAATTTGTATTTGTGTTGAATTTTGTACCTGTGCACAAGGGTTAACGAGTGGATTCAAATGAGATGGGGGGATGAGATGCTCCGTGTATTATCGCAGCGACACGAGCCCCGAGGGTGTTGAAAAACTAAAGAGTAGCCCCTCGTCATCCGGTGGGGTGAGGAGACACGAAGGAGGAGGCGGAGAGCTGGAAATTTGTATTTTACCCTCAGGGTTTCCATTCGAGGTACCTGGTGATACGGACACGACCCCAGGATTCCTGTTTGTTGCCTCGTCGTCAGAGAGAGATAAAGATGAGGAAGAAAAGACAAACTCACTTTTCTGAGCAAAAACCATTTAATATTTCACGCATCAATATAAACAATTTTGACGTTGATTTTCATATCGTGTTATTTCCTTTTCTTTTTATTATTAAACTCTATTATTTTATTTCAAAGTCTAAATATTGTCATTCAGTTTAGTTTTTAATAAAACTTTTGTTATAAATTTTCTATAATATTTTAGAATTATTTGAAAACTATATTTCATGTTCACAATTACAAACTTCAATTAGATAAACATTATATTATATTTTCTATGAAATTGGTTATAAATGAAGGAACTAAGAGTAACATCAACTAATTTAGTTGATTTTATAAATTTATTGATTCACGTTTTTATTTTGAAAATATTGCTAATTTATTTGAGATCAAACTTAATTTTATCTTTTTTCAACATTAGTAAAAGTTATAATTTTAGACTTCTAAAGATTTTTTCTCATAAAAATTTAATTAACGTTGAACCATATAAAATTTATTAACACAAACGAATATTATTGAATATTTTCTGTGAAATGATTAATGCGGTTTCTGTGACACACTTTTGTTATTGCTATATTATAATTAAGATTATGCAACGAAATGTTAGTTGATAGTTTTTAATAGTTGCGACGAAGTTCAAATAAGTTTAATTAAAATATTACAAAAATAGAAACTATTGCAGTAACCAAACTGTTTTTAATTTTACTTTAAAAATTATGCTCAATTAATTAATCTCAATTTATTAATTCCAACGCTGAATTTATGTTATAGATGTATTAATGGAAGCAATTAATTGATCGTCTGCTTTTTGAGGAATTTACAAAGGGGAAGACCCCGGGGGTCAATTATAATTGGTAAAAAAAGGGTTGAAAGGATAAAAGAAAGAGAACTGGGGAATATCTCTGTATGTCTGTTTTTGTACGAGAGAGATGACTTATTTTTGGAATTTTTTAAAGCTTCATCTTTATCTGTAAACGCTGCAAGAGAAGCTGCATTCAAGAGCAAATTGCGCTCAATAAAAATTAGATTCATTTACCAAAATTGGGCTTGAATCTAGAATATATTACTTTTTGAGTTATATAACAGATTGAGAGAATGTTTTTGGGAATTTTCGAGGGATCATCTTCATCTGCAAACGGGGCAAGAGCATCAGCATCCAAGTATAACCAAGAGCGATCATCCAAAGGTTGGCGTTGCTGAAGCTGCTGCCGTCTCCCCGTTCCGTTCCGTCCGGCTCTTTTGTTCTTCTCGTCTCATTTCGTCTCGTCTCCTTCCTTCATTCTTTCTTTCTTTCTTTCTTATCCAACGAGACGACGTATTGTAATTTGTATATTTTATACAAACACCGTGGTCACTCCGGGCAGTGGGCGAGCGAGATGCCTTCGGGTCAGATTGGGTGTGCTGTAAAATATGCCTTCCCCTGGGGTGTCCTTGTATTCTGTCGGCTTGATTCGCCCGGGGCCCGGTTTAAATTCCATTCTATCTCATGGGATTGTACCCTGGGAGATTTCCCTGACTAGTGTACCTGAGTATTCGATAAATGGATAATAGACGTAGAAATATACCTTTTATACGTATACATATTCATATTACGAATCGTGATTTACCTTATTTTAAATTGCTTGCCTTCGCCCCTCGGCCCCGATTACCCGCTTACCTGTGTGTATATACTCGTACATACGTATACGTATCTATGCATGTATATGTTCGGCGGCGCAACGCGCGCGCAAAACATTTCATTACACAATGCAGACCGACACAAATGCACAGACACAATCGACAACAAAGATAGATCCGACCAGACCCGATCATCTCTTCTTTTACTAAATCCAATGACAAATCCTTTTCAATCGACTGATTTTAACACTTCAACATTCCACAACTTCATAGCTTATGTACACTATTTTAACAAAATTCACTTCGAATAATTGAGATTAATTGCAATTAGTAAAATTTGTGGAATTTAAGTTATATTTAATATAATTCTAAAAGTAGATAAATTAAAGAACAAAAATTAGAAATAAATTGAAAGAAATTTACCTCTAAAACAGATTTGAATTAGTAATTGGTGCAATGGGTTGAAATCAAATTTAAAGTATTTAAAGTACATTCAGATAATCTGAATGAAATTTGTGGAATTTAATGTACATTTAATGAAATTCTAAAAAAAGATTTATTGAAACCAGTAATTGGTGCAATAATTTGAAATAAATTGAAATAATTTAACCTGTAAAAACAGATAACTTGAAATTTTCAAGTATTTGAATTACATTCATAGAAATATAAATATATTGCACGAAATAGCACCAAAATTTGAAAAAATTGTAAGAAATTTACTTTCAAAACCAGATTAATAGATATTAGTAATTGTTGTAATAATTTGTACCAAAATTTGAAATAAATTAATAGAAATATACATCTGAAGACAAATTAATTGAAATTGGTTCAATAAAATTTGAAATCTAAGCGAAATTTGTAGATTTTAACGTACATTTAATGAAATTTAATTCTAAAGAAAATTTGCTGAATATGAAATTAATTGAAAGAAATTTATAAAAATTTATGTATTTCTAAGAAATCACTATGAAAACAGTTACAATTTAAATTTAAAACTATAACGGAAATTGGAATCATTCGATGCAACTTTTTTATATTTTAAATAATATACATTTCATTTAAAATTTATAAAAAAACGTAATCTGCATATACAGAAATATAAAAAAATAAAGTTTCGATATATGTTGTGCATATGAAATTATATAAATAATTCAATTAGAATTAATGATATTTAATTATGCGTCAGCCTTAGGTGAGTTTCAATAAAAGAAAAAACTTTGCGTGGATCCTCTGCGTATCTCTCACACTAAAAAAAAAAAGGACCCATTTAGGAAGGACGATCATTATACGAGAAATACCATGTATTTTTAAGAAATAATTAAATACCTTTAAAAAATATGGTATTTATCTAAACTTTTTAAAGCAAGTTTTTTGGTCACAACAAATGTATTTTACTTCTATAAACTTAACATTTAGATTAAAATGTTAGATATGTGATGAAATAAAAATATGTAAAAACAGTTAAAATTTCTTAATTAGACAATGACAATTTTTCATGTCTTCTGAATTTCAAATCTATCTTATGCAGCAATAACTGAACATGAATCAAAATTTAGCTGGCAGCAATAATTGCGAGGAGAAATTATAAAACAATTGGTTTATAATTAGGGTGCAGCTGCGATAATGAGAATAGATGGGCCAATGCGAAGATGAAGGAGATGAGGAGAGAAGAAAAAAGATTGGATGAGTAACAGGTAGGAAGACCAGTCCGGAGAGACGAGGGTGTTGAGATGCGAAAGGTGGAGCGCGAGAAGAAGGTACACGAAAAACTATAAATTAATGAGGTTATAATACGCATTAATTATGGAGCCCGTCGCGGCTCAATTTAGTTAATTGGGTGGATGAACGCGAGGCACGAGAACGTATTATAACTCGTAACTACCGGATTACCGCAAAGACGATGTCTTCAGTTTGTTTTTTTTTCATCTATCAAAATGAATTAAGCTTTATTGAATCTTTATGTAAAAGTGATGATACTTACGATATTTAGAAGACTTCTTCGACTTTCGCAACTGGTCTATACATGTAAAAATCTTAACACAATGTAAATTACTCACTACAGATGGTTTGGACATTAACACAAACCATCTGTCATAAGCAATTGTTATTTGTTAAAAATACCGTCAGCGCACGCTCGTCGTACATCCTTTAACGTCAATTCTATAACGTACAAATAACGTACAAATATACATGTATTTTATGTTGTAAATGTACGACTATAAAGTGTACGTTTGTTTGAACATTATTGCAAAGAGACACGCGTCTACTAAAAAAAATGAAAATGCATGGATTTATATGAAAATTCACCTGAAACAATTTTAAGTTGTAAATATACGACTATAAAGTGTACGTTCGTTTGAACATTGTTGAATTAATATCTATTTCCTATAAAATCCAAGTGTTAAAAAAAGTATTTATAAAGATGAATGGTTATAATTGAAATCGAATTATGTAACGATCAAATATCCAACTTTCGATCACATTAAGCGGCGCAATTTCGTTTCGCATCCGAGCCGGCATTGTCAATTACCCTGAAAACTCGCAAATTTTTTTTGAGCTACAATTGTTCGTTCGTTCGTTTGTTTGTTTGCAATTGTTCTTGTTTTCCTCTCTTTTTTAAACCATTTCGCTACGCTCGTGTACCTATGTGTGTGCACAATCAATTTCAATAAACTCATTTTCCGCTTAATTGTTCATCGCTGGGGCCGGCCAGGGGCGACGCAGGGTTTGGGGGGGCGATGGCTGTGGCGGCCGCACGATTTTGCGCGCATCTTGCTCTGACGTTGGCCTCGAAAAACAACTGCCGCCGCCGCCACAGCCGCCCCCGCGGCATCACAAAAATAATGCACCGACAGTCTATATATATATATATCCATACTCCGATTACGACCAATAGTTTAATGCAATTCGTACAACAAACGGACGTTAAATTGAACTTCCACTGCGGAAATGTTTCAATTTCCATTTTTCTCTCTTTCCTTCTCTCCATTTCGTTCGTTCTGTTTGGCAACTTTTCAGTTGCGTTTCGGATGCACAAAAAATAAAAACAAAACTTATATAAATAAAAGGGCAAAATGGTTTTGCGGGAAAGTCTCGGCCACAAAGCGCGGAACAAAGAATTTCGTTTTCTGCTTTTGTTTTCGTTTATTTATTTCTTTATTCCTCCACTTTCTTGCACTCTTTGTAACGCCTTTCCAACGTGACCACCTGCAGCTCGACGTCCACCTCGATATATTTGAACGCACCAACGTACGTCCGCTCAAATTGTTCCCATCTAAATTAAAACGCCCGAACGCAAATTACTTCTTCGCATACATTGTATCCACAATAGCGCCACGTCATTAATTTTTCATCCGATCGGATTTTATTAATTGCAAAAAGATATAACATATTTTTTTGCAGAGCTAAATCATACATCATCAAACACCTGGTCTTTTCAAAACGCAATATTTATATTATTACATAGTTAAAACTAGTTTGTACTAATTATACAGTAGAATATTGTAATCATTAACTTTTACCACAATAGATAAAATTTTTGACAGCTGTCATTTTGCGACTCATAGGTTAGATTCGAAGATAAATACGCTCATTTTCTTATATAATCAAGAATTGCGTTAAATATAAATATAACAGAAACTGTTATTCTGAAGTTAATCGGGGTTTATGAATTTACTATTGTGAACGATGCTATGAGGACTAACATATATATATTTTTTTGTACTCTACAATTACCACTTTAATGTCGTTTCCCATTATTTCGCGAGAAACATGATGGAGCAGCGGACAATGCCCAATAACCTTTAAGACTTTTCCACGGAGTCGCTCGTAAAATTGCCATTTATGAATAGAGCTGGAGAGTTTTCAGTTCGTAGAGAGAGTGTGAGAGAGAGAGACGTGTGCGTTTGTGTTTGTTTAACGAGAGAGGCCCATTGCACAATATAAACCTGTCACAGTGCAGTGCACATGGCATTCCATCGTGTTTCATAATTCATTTCGTGCGGAGGGCGCAGAAAGACGAAAGGGAAAAAAGTCTCATGTTTTTTTCTTTGCTATTTTTCCTCATATAGGAATTACATGAACACCTACCATCGCCTCCATCCACTTCCTTCCTTCGTATCTGGTGGAATGCAATAAGTATGGATGTATCGATAACTTTTTTCCGCTCCATAACAGAATCCAGTTAAGTGTAAAGTCGCAGCAGCTCCTTCATTTATATTTTCCTAACGAAACGTATTTTCCAGTCTCGATTTTCAGGCCGTTGTTTAAATTTCTATATATATATATATGAGTATATGTATATATATTCGCGTTTTATCGTTGAAACGACCGGAGGGAATATTTTTGAAATTATGGAGCTCTCTCGGAACGAGGTCGGCCGGATTAACCTGGAGCGATCAACCCTGAACGCTCTCCCCTTTGGGGGGAAAAGGCCCTTCGCATGCGTCGAAACTTCTTATTAACACTCCCCCGGCTATATAATACGTACACACTCGCACAGATGACGACGTTCTCTTCCTTCTTTTTTGTACATTATTACTGAATTTAATTGGAATCGCGCACTTCTCGATATATTTATAACTAGATTCGTGGGCGTCCTTCGTCTCATTGTTCTTTTTTATATTTTATTTACTTCCTCCTCCTCTTCTATATCCTCCACTTCTTCCACGTTCCTTCTTGTTAGTACCAGCAGCGCATGAAATATGTCTATTCGTTACCCCCACATAGTTTCTTCTTAGGGGGAAAGTATATGGTGCAGTTTTGCATGCACACATGCAATTTACAAAAGTTTTTTCTATTTGCTTCTACCATACATTACTTTATCGCATGCCAAATTGCCAAGCTTAATGGTAACACATCCAAGTACTATCATCTACTGCGAAATTGTTTTAAGAGAAATACAAGCAAAACGCAGAAAACCCAGAATTATCTTCCTCTATTTACTTTATAAACAACTTATGCATAGATATAATATAGATTCATTATATTTAAGCACAAGTTGTATTTTTTTTGTTATTTATCATTTCCTTAAAGAAATTGTACATTTTCTAAAGTAGTGGAATACAATAGTAAATGCTTCAAAAGCAAATTCAATTAAGATGATTAAATTATGTGACTTAACCTTTTAGTTTACAGAAAATTGAAATAATTCTCTTATTTATGTCTTAAAATTATATTTATTTTCAAAACTCTCATTTTCGCAAATTAATGCAATTTGATGCTTTCTAAATGAAAGATATTATTATCTTTGGGAATTTGCAAATTAGAAAAGTTATATAATAATTTGATATATTTGTTGTTTTTTTTTCATACTGCGTTCAAATCTATTAGAAAATTTTATAATGTATACTGAATACAGAAATTTGTAGTACTATTTGTATTTATATAATATTTGAACTTGCAGAAAGAAAGTATAATTTGATTATATGTTTATGAATATAATGTAACCATTGATTTTCATTATACCATTGTCTGCAGTGTGGGAAGTGTGATGAAATGTGGGAGCAATTAAACCGAAAACAATGATGGAGTCCCGTGGGTTTTAATTATAGCGTTATTAGAAATGGTTGATGACGGGATGCAAAGTCTGCAAAAGGAAACGATGTTCGCATTATTTGCATAAGGTATTAACATCGATACTCATTATGTAAATCTAGTTCATAGCGCGCACATGTACAGTCGGACAAGACTTACAGTAATATTCTCGACATTTGTTTAGAAGAAATCCAACTACTGTTGCCTTTAATGTCTGTATGTTACGGTTAAAATACATATTTATTTATGTAGACCAAAACATTTTTTTACTTGAGGTCTAAACTGATTTAGCATATACAAAATACGAAAAATATTGCTTACTTTGGTAGATTTTTTTTAAATGAAGAATTTAGACAAAAAGTTAATAAATATAATATAATCTTGATGGATAATATTATATTATTGAGATTTTGGTAATATAATAACTAAACAATTTATTGTGCTCTACATTAACGATTATCAAATCTATGTTAGATAAATATTGTGTTACTTTAAATTTTTACTTGGTTGTGAAATGACAGCTGTCATCTTTGACGTTAAAATCATGTGTCAAAAACAGTACAACTAGAATCAAGTACGTTGGTTGGTGTTACCATAATTAATAATCATTACACTACATGCTCAATAATTTTTAATATTTAGTTTACTATTTCAGAATGGCAAATGTACTTCGTGTAAAAAAGACATGTAGTACAAACATAAGTATGGCTTTGTTACTCTGCATTGTTTTGAAAGATAGCACGTACCAGACTTCAACATTTCCAAGAATGTAAATCTAAAGTGCTCAAGATTTTTTTAAGCTGTAGTTTACTACTCAATTATTTCAAAATTATCGAAGGCATGAAAATTATTAAAAATGATATTAATGTAAGTTTTTGAGTTCTAATAACATTTCAAAACTAAATACAATAGATATAGATTTGCAAGTTCCTGACTGATTATTTTATAAAGTTAGTTTCGATTGGTTTATGATATGTTAGTTTAATAATGTAGTCCTGTTTTCTACCTATGTGTGTTGAACCTCTCGTTGCGTCGCTGTTTGGAAAACTCGGCATATTTGAAGTGGCGCAGGTGGAGGATTCGTTCGGAGACTGGCTGTGTGTTGCAGGTCCTTGCAAAGTCCCGGAGGACCCGTTGGAACATCGCCGGAAGATACAGGTATATGTTAAACAGCGCGGCTTGTTTGCGCGAAGAGAAAAGGGGTTTCCCCGTTTCGCGCGAACTGGATACACTCTTGCGCTTACACACACACACGCCTTAACATACAGACTATACGTATATAGTTAGTTGTGTGCGCGCTGTGTGTATGCAGCTACGGCTGAGGCCCGAGGGGATGATGGGCTAGGACCCAGGTTGAGACCCGTGGGGGGTTTCTGAGCCTTCTTGCCTCCAGGATTTAAACCCACCGACTTCGGTCCGCAACAAAAAGACCCCGAATAGGGGAAAGAGAGGCACTCGGGCCCCCATTCGGTCTCTCTGGTTGGCCGCTTCGGGCGCAGCCAGAGCAGCAGCAGCAGCAGCATTCATGCCGCGGCCGAAGCGGCCACTCAGCCAGTCGAAAGAACGTTGTTCTGCCGTCGAGTCGTCGTGGTCCGCGCCCATCCTCGAACACATAGACCGGTCCACAAAGCATCCGTCGCCACGGTCTACCGACTCTTCTAATAATCTTTCGTCGTCGCTCATCGGCACCATCACCGTCGCCTCCGCCAACAAAACACGCGCTCCCCTCGAACGACGTGTGCTCAACCGAGTTCCTCTACCTCTCGCATGCTCTTGTTTGTTGTGACAACTTACGCACGAACTGAATTTATCTGTTTATAACACATATACACATTGACTACCGTCATCCAGCACCACGACTTCTTCTACTTCTCCTCCTCCTGTGTCGGCTTCAATTTACAACAACCACCGTGGACAATCGAGGCCTTGTCACCCTGGAGCCCACGTGCCCTAAACGGTACATATTTTATTTTTTTAATTTTCTTACAACTTCTTTATACAATCTCATTCCATAAACACACATAATATAATCATTTTTATTTACTAAAAATGATTTACAACTAATTTGCTTCAACACATCGAAACTTCAATGTCTACAAATCAAAATCTATCAAATTACTCATTACTTACATCTATCAAAATATGAAATTAAAAATAACAATTTAATTTAAAAACAAAACATTTATATTTTGCATTATAAACCCAATTTTTTTTAAACCAAAAATAAACACATTTTTAAACTCAAATAGGATTTATTTTGTAATCTCAGTCGAAATGCGACAAACGAACAACTTAATTACATACTAATACTTAATATGGTATTAAATGTATAATCCTCTTAATGTAATAATTCATTATATATTTAAGCAACTCTAAATGCAATAAATCACAAACTACAATTTCTAAAATACATATTTTCCTAATTATTAATATTAATTAATATTAATTAATTAATAATCTTTTTATCATTTATGCATCTTTTAAAAAACTACAATAATACATTTAAAGAATGTTTCAACTGAATAACATAATTGTAAGAAACGTTTTTAGAAATATACGTGAAATTATGTAAGAATTGATAAATTTAAAAGAGTAAATAACTTTATTTCTAGTGTTTGTTGAAATCTACATATCTGCTGCATACGAGTATAAACTTTTCGTTGCGATTTAGAGTTTACATGCGTTTTGCTCGAAACGTCTGTCGAAACTTGTTAAAAAGGAGTCGTGATGGATATGCTATGATATGAGAAATAACCACGGTACACATTGTTATTTAATATGACGTGCCCAATGCAGCTAAACTCTTGTGCTTGATTGAAAGGTGCAAACGCGCTTCTGGGCTTGTATGTAAAATCCATTTAACTTCTCGGACGTCCAACGCAGACCTGCTTTTATTAACAGGTAAAACCAAAGCGTTTTTATATCACCTGACGTATCGCAATTATTCCATATCTTACTTTTTTCTTCGAATGTTAACAAGGAAATTGTAAATTGAGTATAATATTTAATTCAATTTCAAATCATATTAAATATTGAACAATAAAATGAATAATTTTGTTTGTCGGATTTTAATTGGTAATAATTTTTTGTATAATTAAATCTGATTATTCGATGGAAATTTTGCATTTGACGTGTACAAATTGGGAACCGAACGTTGCCGAAAGGCAAGTTTTCCCGAGGCACCGGAAAACAGTCGGCGGCAAGAACTGGTTCCCTCGTCAAACAGCTTGGCCAAAAGAGGATAAAAATATATGAAGAAACGAGTCCCGAGGCACATGCCACCCTGGGGCAATACTTGTTCGAAATGCTTAATCAATAATGTTTTCCACATTTACTTTGTGAAATCTACGAAAAATAAATAAATAATAATTATAAGTAAATTAAATGTCTTCAGTTAAATATGTAAATATCCATTGAAATATATTTTTTTATTTCAATTATAGAAAAAAGGCAAATAATATTTATTTTCTTTAAAAAATTATACTAAAATTACCTAAAATGTAATACATTTGTTCAATTATAAAAATGTTTTCTTTGTAGTTTCGTGAAAAAACAAAATTTTATAAATTGTGGTCATGCTTATGAAATGTGTTACTTTTTTATGTTATTAGAGAGAAATTTGAAATAATTAAAAAAAAAACATAAAAAAAAATTACTCTTGGAGAGAAATTTTTTGAAAAATTGTATAAAAATTATTTACCTATATTTGATTTAGATAGAAGATTAATATGCTAATGAAATGAAACATGAAATTATAAAATCTTTAATTGTACATAAAAAATACTTAAGAATTTCCAAGAGATTTTACTTTTTTCCTTATTATAGAAGAATTAATTAAAATATTCAAATTGATTTTTTTTAATCATTAGTATTTTTATCATTATTAGAATGTAAATTTAATTAATTATTAAATGAATATTTTATAATCATCAATAACTAAAGTAAATTGTAATATTTTTACTTGATTTTTATTTTTTCTTCAATAAATTTAATTTAAATATTTAAACAAAAAATCTTAGAGAATCGAACAATTTTGTATTAATTTTAAAGTAATTTAATATATCTGTTTATTAATACAAAGTGCTTTCAATTAGTTAAAAATTGATTAAGATTATTGATTTTACTGATCAATTAATCATCATCAGATTTGATGTGTATCTGTGATCGACCTTGTTTCTTTCAACTACAACTAATATACTTTGTATCATTACCAAAAAAAATAAAATTAATTAACGTGCAGGAAGGAAACAAAACTACTGTATTATTATTTTCGTTTTCATTCAATTAGCGAAATTAGATTTCCTGTTTAATAAATAGCGTTTGGTGGAGAAGACGGTAGGAAGTATTTAAATTGATCGGGCTGCTCAATAAATAAGCCGTGTCGAGTGAAAACAAACCAAAAAAAATAAATAAAAAGGAGGCAGACGGGAAGATGTTTATTGACTTTGGCTCTCTGATGCGTGATGAATGGACGGCGGTACGTGTGGAACAAGTTGGAGTAATAATACCTGATGATTTATGATTGGATGCAGATAAAACGTGGACAAATATGGAATCATGTGCCATCAGTATTCAACGTATTACCGTGCATGCGATATATTTTTCTTATGCAACTTAAAAGGATATCGCATATATTTCAGAAATTTGTTGCAAGTCTATAATGATTAAGGTTTATAAAAGAGTTTCCCAAACTTTAATTTAAAGTAGTTCTAATTAAATACATAATAGTGATACACTTTTATTTATGTTGGTATGCAATTGCAGCTGTCAAATCAGTTTTACTGTGCTAGTTTTGAATATTGACAACCATCTGAATTAGTTGGTATACCTGACTGTAAAAACAAAATTTAATAGTTTATTGTTTATCTATACAAACTTTATATCTTTTTATCATAAAAATGATCTTAAAGTGATAAAATTTATTGTCGTTGTACCATATGATGCGCTTTTCTTGTGTGAAGATTTGCTTAAAGTTAGGAACTGTCAACTCGTAAAACTGTGTACCAAAAACAAGTCGACGTTCCTGTAGTTGAGCTACCACCAATTGCAGCAGCAAAGCCGTCACTCACTCATGTGTCAAGCAACTTTCCGAAGTTTGTGGATGAGCGTCGTGTTTCTCTTCGCCGCAGGCGAATGCATTATATCTATATTCCCTTCGTTCTATCTTATTATTATTTTTTATTCCATTACATCCCTCTTTCTGTTCGTTTCACGCCTCTCATCATCACGAATTGGCCATCACAGAAGTTATAAACCAATTCACCCTTTGATAGAAGAATTGTGATTTCAAATGATCGAAGCGGATGCACCGCGAATTACGTAAAGATGGAAACAATGGATTCGACTTTCGCCGCGTTTCGATCGCATTATGCACGCTTCCAAAACGTAATTATCTTAATTGAAGCGATTTCCCGGTAGCTTAATTCTACTCAACACGAAATTAGAAAACCGAGAACGCTTGATCTTCTAACCTTTGAAGCGGTGAAAGTGTACGGTTACTACTGCATCAATTTAACAATTGGTCTTGGATGAAATTTTTCGATAATCTGCACTTATATAATAACAATATTCCTATAATCATAATAATATTTCAATAATCTACAATTTTTATCTTAAGCTCAAAATGTTCAATTTACTAGACAAATCACAGCTTCAACGTATACTAAGTAAGTTAGATAATTAATAATTTAAAAAAAAATCTGTAAAATATGTTTTTTAAAGAAATTAATTAAAAATTAAAACTATTGTAATAAATATAAAAACTCTTGTTTATGCGAATTAATTTGAATATCATCCGCATCATCATGTAATTAAGTTCCATAAACATATATATTTTTTTCCGTTGTCTGTCCGTATTTAATTTCATTTCCCGAATCCATTTAACATGTTATCCAATATCGCAGACCGTTTTTCCATTAAATAATTTGTGGCCAAATAAATCATACGAAACGGTTAAATTTATTTTTATTTTAGCTCCAAACACATTCACGTTCAATATTACATATGTATATATATATAAGTATATACACATATATACTTATAAATGTTCGGTGGGGCCCAGTCGACGTCCGTTTTAAAACTTTCTTATTTCTTGGCGCCACATAATTTGTGTGACACCGATATATCGGTCTCTTATTAACTGCTTAACGTAATTCGAGTAATTCGCGAATTTAATCTCGACTTTTTTTCATTTCGCCAATTTGCATATTAATGCAACGTTTTATTATACACTTTATGTTTCACCAAAAATAATTAATGTATGCACGTACATTCTTTATTGCACCATTAAACATAACGTTACCAAAAGTTATGTGTTTCTTGCAAATTTAAGTTAAAACTGGAAGCTTTTAATCTGTACTTCTATTAGTTACACATTTGCATGAATAATAAATAAACTTTGACAATGAAAACAAATTGATTTAACCTAAGTGACAGAAATGTCAAACAAATAGGTTACACCTTCCACCATTTCATGACTTTACTTAATTGACACATATGTCAAATAAATAGGTTATAATATAAATATATTTAATAGTAATGTTGAAAGAACAGATTAAATATAAATAAAAAAACAAATTTAATACTGAATATAAATATATATATATATATATAAATATTTTTTATTGGAATTGTATAATTTTTGCGAATTTAGGATTAAACTGGTAGTTTTTCGTCAAGTTATAAATAATTTATCAGTAAGATTTAATCTTGCAATTAAATTCGAATACTAAAATATTATATTTTCTAGTATAATGAATCATATGGAAGTGACAGATATGTCAAATAACTAGGTTATAATATAGATTATAAAAATGTGATTAAATTACAGATTAATTATGTTGAAATCAAATAAAATATATATATATATTTTTTTAAATTATTATTTGGAAATACTCGATAAAAATGCGGTAGGAAATAAACGTTATATTCGAGGGACGATTAATGTTTTTGGATGGCTTCGGGGCGCGAGACCGCATATCAATAATATTCGAATATACCGAGTGAAACAATAAATATAAATAAATAAATGAATGAATAACCATCGAAACAGGTATAAAAAGTGGCGGTGTCCACGGGTGCAAAACGTAAAAACTGCAAGATACATTCGCGGTGATAAGGAATTTTAATGTCAACTGTATATCATGCAAATTGCGGTTATCTTTAATGAGCGTTGTTTATGCGTTTCGAGTAGCGAACGACTCCACAATGCTACTGTTGTCATTAGTGCGCAGTAAAATATAAAGATAAATTAAATTCGTTATTTCGCAACGCAAATAAAGTATTATTATATATAAAAAATAATATGTTGAAAAGAAAATTCTGATTTACTTACATTGTTTACTTATAAGAGGTACTTGACAAGTCTCTGCTATTTATACTAGTGCTGTTTACTGATTGCGGGTGTCAAAACAAGTTATATAAACACTATGTCGACTAATTGATAAGTACTTTACGTATTAATAAGTAGTTGCCTTAATTTACTTTCAATTGTTTGTAATTTGTTAATTTATTTAAGATGTTCGTAGTTGCCATGACTACCATAACTTCTATTTATATTAAGTATTCGTATTAAAATAAAAAATACTTGAATATTAAAAAATAATTATTATTAGTTACTAAAAATTTACAATTATTATTTATGTTTTTTTATTGTTATAAACTAAATAGATTTTTTCAAATTTTAGATTTATTTATATCTTCAACTTAAAGACTTCTTCCGTAGAATCCATCATAATCGATCTTAATTAAAAATTATGTAATATAGTTTTTTTAGTTAGATAATTTCATAATTAATTCGTAAACATACATTATCTGACATTAAAATTTCTGATATCGTTCTGACGTTTGCTTTTTATTTATTGGTTACTATGGAAAACATTCGTGTTGATAACATGAAAAATCATAAAACAGCCATAATTAATTATGAATACACCGAATTTTCATGATAATTTAATCAAACTAGGAAATAGAAACTACATTACAATATTACTATTAAATATTCATATGCATTCGGATCACACGCAATGATAAATCACCATTTCCAGTCAAGCGTTAATAATTTCTTAACGACAGTTTATCTTTTAATTGGCGCAAATTAATCTTTATCGCGATACGTAATGGACATATTAAAATTTTTGAGCTCGCTTTTTATTCTAATTTTATTGTTGTTTTTCCTTGTTTTATTTACTTACAACGTCAATTATCGTTAATTAACTTTATTTTACTTTAACGACCGCAACTGTAGAAGAAACGCATAAAATTATATACATTGTACGAAAGCGCCATAACAATATTTTCGCTTATCGAAACTTATTTTTATATATGCAATAGGTAAATTTTACATTTATTGTTATCTTAAAATTGTGTCCAATAAATTGATAATTATTTTTATATATAGAAAATAAAATCTATTAAATTCGAGTAAAATTTGTAATAGGTCGCAAAATGACAGCTGTCATAACGAAAAGTGACTTTGAATTTTATCGAAGATGAAGTTTCAATTGACATTCATGTTGTAACCTTATACTTTTTTTAAAGGCTTGTTAAGGTGATGTGTAAGTAAATAGGAGAAACTTGAATAAAGTGAAGACTTTAGCAGCGAAATAAGCGTTCATTAAGTAAATGTGAGGTAATAAATACCCGGCACGGACATAATTGTGATTACGGGTTCCATGGTGTGCTAGAAATTGCATTGTGCTGAGCAGAACTGGTGGCATTGTGTGGGGTTTCGCTTCGTTTTTCTTTTCTCATTTTTCTTATTTTTTTTCCCCACTTTTCACCCCCCTCGCGGTCTGCCGTTCCGCCGTGTCCTGTAATATTCAGATTTATGTATGAATTTCTCAGTAGCGGAGCTTTGTGGTTCGAACGCAAAGCGATGCGAAGGAGTTAACACAGGGCGCGGTACCAAGCACAAAAAGGGACAAGAGACTTCGTGCATAATTCCAAAAAATAAAAAAACAACACTTCACAATCCACTTCAAGTGTATTTATGCACAACGGATGTGGTTAGCATTGAAATAAAGTGTTCGTGTTCATATTGCCTATTGTTAGCAACTTTAATTGACGTAATTTTAACATTTGTCTTACAAACATTATTTAGTTCAACTACTTTAGTATACTGAATTTGGATGTACGAAGTGTACTTATTCCTAATCTTAATTAATTAGTGTACTTACTATTGTGACTAGATTTATCACAGAAAAAAATGTATTAAAGTCCTTGATGAATTTCTAATTTAAATTATAAGCAATATTCCAATAAATATTTTAGTTCTATTAGTTCATAAAGTTTTATTTGCCATGTAACTTGTATTACAACAACTACTTAATAAGTAAAATTCTTTAATACTTTTATATCAATTAAACAATTATATTTGAAATATTTTAAATCACAAAAGACTATAAAAAATGTGAAAAAGGAAAAGATTTATAATAATTTTTCTTCACCTGGAATAAACACACCTATTATTGAATATGCAAAATTATGATATAACAAATATAATTATTGGAATGGTATAATTATTAACTTTATGTAATTCAATGCCGACAGGAATATAAAGAAATATTATGAAATGTAATATCAATGTCTTTAGAATTAAAAGTCTTTTTTGCGCAGACTAAAAATAGATTATGAATAATTGAATAAATAAGTTTAATTAGATGAAGAAATTAATATTCAAGAATCGCTAGAAATTGATTGAAATCAGGAGGTGAAATTCTGAAATTTCTGTTAATAACAAAAAATATTATTTAGTGAAAATGATTATGTAATATATTTGTTATAAATAATAGTTTATTATTAAAGTAAATTTTATCAAAATGCATGAAAAAGAAATAAATAAATATTATTAACTTAATGATCCCATAAATAAAATACAATAAGCGATAATTATGGTATTTTATTGGAAATTCTATAAATTCCCAAAATTGCAATTAAAATAATGCGTTGGATAATATGAAAATTAGTTTTCCACATTAAATGTAGAATTTATTTGAAAATGATTGCGTTTAATTTGTTTTTCCTGATTATTATGTTCTAAATTATATTTTACAATTTATATATAAATTATGTGTTCTGAAAATTTATTTAAATAATAAATTTAAATTATTTACTTAGATCATTACCCAGTGGTACTTTTCAATTTAATAGTTTATTGAAGATTTTACTTTAGTTCTTAGGTAAATTTGGATGGGTGATTTTAAAGCTTTAATATTTAAATGAGATCAAACGTTGGAAACGCCCAGTCGAGAGAAGTTTTGCATATGCGTATGCATCGAGAGGAATGTTCTGCAATGTGTGTAAATCGTGCAGGTTTAAGCCGTTCGTGTTATTATTAATATTATTTTTTTGGGTGAAATTTCCAGAAGAGCATTGCAACCGGCACTCCAGTTTTAAGTGCAATCTCGGAAAGATCTTGGGGCATGACCCGTGGAACATTCCGGTCGTACCGGGCGTACATTATTTAAATAAACCAGTCGGAACCCACCCACAACATCTCTCAAACAGAACAAGAAAAATACAGCAACAACAAGAGAAGCAGACCAAGAGAGCAAATCCCAAGAAAATAAATAAATGCAAGCGCACGTCCGCTCACAGGTGACACCTTCAGCCTCTATCCAATTTTTTTTTTGTTGTACGTGATGCAATCGATTTATTAACTGGAATCGCATCTGCAACGCTTCGCAGCTCTCGAAGATGCAAATCGCAAACATGTTAAATATCCACAATTTGCATCATTTGTCCGTTTAAATTTAAGTTTAACCATAAGTCTCACTTAACGCACATTCATTAATGTAAGTTATATATTGGGTACATTATTACTTACAAATATCCGTATGAACGTACAATGATGTCAATAAACTACTTTAACATGCATATTTGGGCAACTGTGGGCCCCAACAGTGTTAGTCCAAACTACCCAAAGTTAACAGTCTGTTTGAATTGAATTATTTTTTTTTTGTAAAATGTACGTTTGTGTGAATGTTGTGTATGAAAATCTAATAAATGCATGTATTTGTGTGATATTTCACCGATTAACAAACAATGTTTTTTGTACAGTAATTGAAAATTAACTAACTTTTATATTTTTGAACGAAAATGCATCCATGTATTTACCATTAACAAACATTGTTTTAATAATTTGAGTACGTTAACTGAGAATTAACTTTAAAACGGATTGACATTGCTGAAAAAATTTATAATATTTAAAATGATTATAAGCTGCATGTTTGTATATATAAATTTACCGTTCGATTAACGTACATTCTATTGACTATTTGTGTACTTTAAATACCGATTAGCTTAACTTATATATTTAATTACATTTATGATAAATATCAATAACTTTCAGATATATTTTATTTGTCTTATATTTTTATTTGCAATCTATTCGTGTTGAACATTAAGTAAATTTGGTGGCGGTTGACATTTTTATTTTTAGATGAACTTTCCCAAAGTTTTACCATTTTTGATGATGGGATTTTGGCTGGGATCGAACCCGTACTCACAAGATCGTGAGCCCTTTTCAGAAATATGGATTAATTTACTGTCCGATTAACGTACATTCTCTTATTAATTAATGTTAATTGTCTGTATATATTACTGGATAGCATTACAGACATTTTCATAATATTTATGATAAATATCAATCAGCTTTAAAAGATGAATCCTCCGGCTTCGTTTTTTTTTCATTGACGAAACAACGGTTATTCCGCCTCGGGATGATCCGCACACCTCTTCTCTTCGTAGCATCAGGGATAATAATGGTTTGGTCGTGAAAACCCGTCTGCAATTTTTGCGTTCCATGAATATTTGGGCATTTTCAATTTAACAGATCGAACAACAACAAAAACAAGCGAGCGCACAAATAAAGAGATCATGCGAACTCATTTTTGTGTACTTAATCCTTTGTTATGTGCCGATGATGATGATGATGATGCACCGCTCCAAAAACTACGCTAATATTGATTCGAGTTTTTTTTTGTTGATTTAAATATTGGAAGCAATTTTAAAAAACATGTACACAGAAACACATAATTCGCGTTTAATTTAGTGCGACCGCAGCGCTATTTGTTTATTTCCGAAATGAATAAACAATATGTTATATGCGTGCGAGTATATTATGTACATGTACATAAATACAAACGATGTGTATGTGCATAGACTTTTGCCGAATGCAGTCCGTTTGCAAAACCATCTAATTAAATTTATATACACATGCGTATATGCAGTGTAAATACGCGAATGATTCGAATTAATGAGGTCTCTTTATATTAAACTATTTACCTTTCGTCCAGTTACATAATATGTTAAACAAGGGATACGTTAATATCAGCAAACAAACATATTTGCCAAATAATACACATATTATCTCCAACATAGTATTTTTGATCAAAATGATTTAATTCTAATTCGGCTTAGTAAATCTCAAACACTTTAACTATATAACAAGTCTTAATTGAAGAAATCATAACTACTTACATAATCAATAAACTTACTTAAACAGATATGCGTTTGAGCATTTTTGTATAGTTTTTTTTTACTATAATAGTATCATTATTTGCATTTATCTATAATTGAATAATAGTATTTGTACACGTTATTTTATAAATTTAGTTATTAAAAATTTGGTTTCTATACTTGGCATGATATATCTCAAGTCATAAGTAGTTTATTTATTTAGCAAGTACTTCTACAAGTTTATATATCGAGTATATTATTATGTTTTTAAGAAATTTGTTAAAATCCAAGACGTCTACTACTGAAAATTTGACGTCTATCAAAATTTTAAAGTTCATACACATTTAGAGAACTGCTTTGGAGAATTTGTGGTTAATAGAAAATCTTTTAACAAAGATAATAATAACTTTATAAAAAAGTTTAAAAATGTGTTGATTTTGTTATTGGTTAAGATTATTTCAATTTCCAATCCGACAGTTTTCTCTAATATTGCTTAGTTGATTTAGTTCCTGTAGAAAGAAGGTGATCGTTAATATAAAAGTTATACGAGTTGTATGATTTAGGAGAGAAAGAGAATTTAATTTAAAAGTGGAAAGAAAGTGGTCTTCGTGGCATCGATGCGAGGTGATTAAAACAACCCGGACTGTTGTTGACGTTGCGTAATGCCGCATGCACGTGCATATACTGCTGGTGTTATCTAAATTACACAACTTGTAAAGGAGAGCTCGGTATGAGGAAGTCGCGGAATGTCGGCCGTGCGCGTTTGTTTCTCCTTTTTCGGGTGCTCCGCACAACAGACATGCATACCAGAAGTCACTTTCTTTCATCTGGCCATCCTCGGACGAACAGCAAGAAATCATTGTTTTTCCCTCTCGGATTAATTAAACCGCAATCGGTCTTGGAGACTTAATTGAAACGTGCAACGTTTTCGAACGTCCTAGGCCTAGACCGGAGGAATTAATCAAGCCTAATTGAAGGCGATATTAATTAAAATAATTCGACATTAGCGCTTTTAACGAGCCGACTACTTTATTTGCTTAAGACGACGAACGGACGCCGTTCCACGCTACATAATATACGCCGGCTCTTCCCACGTGTCTTGCTTATTATAGTAATTAGTCGAGAAGTTTTTGAATGCAGCATTTAATAACCGCTTACAAGATTTCTGAATATTTGCTTCGTATCTGCATATATACAGGGTGACTACCTCAATCAAAGACTGCTCCTCCATAAGGGCTGAAATTTTGCAGTCCCACCAACATGCAATGAAAACAATGGTAGCCTTCAATCATACCAACTGAATCAAAGAAAATCCCAAGTTGATAGTACTACAATTTATTATTCTTAAAAGCACTAGCAGAATGATTCTCTTAAATATTTTTTTTTTTCGAATTATATACCGGATAGTTAAAAAAATGTCGTTTAATCAAAAACTACTTCAATCGGATTTGATAACTGCTACAACCCCACGAACACATAAGGTTAGAATTTAATTTCATTTAACGATAGTGATTTTGCAATCAAAAAAGGAATCGTGGTTTGGCTATGGATGATTCATGTCAAAATTTCCATTCAGCAAGGAACAAAACCGATCTCTATTTTGTGTCCGAATTCAATTACGGCCATCGAATTATCATGTGCAGCATGCAGCAACATCCGTATCCGTATTTTCCAAATTTCAATTTGCAATTATTATCGATCCTGCGATGAGTTGAGTTGCGTTGTGTTGTCCCGCGTCCGGGGAATTGATGATAATGCATCCAATTATTATTATTTTGAAGTGAATTTGAATACCTGCTTTGCATAATATTTCGGGTTGGCTAAACACGCCGAATGCGATTATGCATTTATAATAAAGGGTTGCGTCCAAATGCAAAGAGAGAGATAGATAATAGAAAATGGGTATTGCAGTTAGACATTGCAATGAGTGTGCATACTTGAACAATTGAACTGCGACCATAATAACAATTGAGAGGAACGTGATGGAAAGAGAGAGAGATGAGGTGCGAGGTGGAGAGACCAGCTCTTGAAAGTAGGTTATTAGTATCTGATCAAAGTGTTTTGATTAATGTTCGGGTTTCAATTTCGATGCATCATTTGTCTTCAGGGTTTTCACGTAAATGTCAAGGATGCTTTGTTTTGTTCTTGTTTTTTATCCTCTCACTAAGATTTTTCCATTTTTCCAACACCTAACGTTCAACATTAGTTATGTCAATATTTAAGACAAGACAATATTTAAGTTGATAGATTTGTTAGCAAAATATATACCTGTCACTTGTCACACAATCGCACCTGTCACAATAACTACCAACTGCACATTAAAACTGCTAATTTTATGTAATATGATATCATTTAGCATGGTGTAGATGAATAACGTTTGAATTACTTGCCAAGTAACGCGTTGAACTGATATAACCACTTTAGATATTTTCGCAAGAACTTCTCATAATAATTGACACACAAGTACTGAATATGACAAATGACAAATGCTGTTTATGTCAAATAAAAAAAAACAAACACAGATTACTTGAATAAAACACCAATTTATTTTATAGTATTAATCAATTTGACAAAAGTGACAGATGTCATTTCAGGTAATGTGGCATTTAATAATAAGAAATAAATATATTAGATGATTGATTGATATATTGAAAAAGAATTAAAGAATGACCTTTCAAAATATTCATTCAAAGGATGACAAATGATTTTTCTCGATAGATTATTGTTGGTAAGATTTTAGTGAATTAGTTTTGTATTTGATTTTTTTTATTAAATTATTTAATTAAATTCACTATTTTTCTTATACAATATAAGAAATAACGTATTGTCTGGGCACGTTAAGTTGCCACACCTTTACTCCTCCGCTTATTATTAACACCAGTTTGACCGGCTACAAAAGTATCATTTGAGAGAAGCTTTCAAGATTATACAGAATAGGTTAGAATGCTTTTAGTGGCGATTAATTCGCAATTGCAAATATCTAATCTGCACATGCTTCTAGGTTGATTTCATTAATTTAATTTGCCTTAATGTAAGCTTAACTGTTTTATAATTGAAACTTCGAAGTAGCGTTTAAGAAAATCGTAACATACAGTTCGACCATCTGCCTTTCAACGTCTCTATTCAATTATTTCGTATAATAGAACCGCATTAACACTTGTATAAAATCAAGTTTCAACCATTATTGCATTGCAGTATCTATGTGTTTTTTTTTAATGAATGAATGCGATCAACGCAAGGAATTTGCATTAACATTTATTAAAACGTATTATGGGTTGGCAAGGATGGGTACTTGATCCTTCACAAGAGACGAAAGTTAAGCAACTGCTTACATTGATTGTATTTGAATTGGTGATTTATTTGAAAAAATAGGTTATATAACATGTACTGAACAAAATATGTACTATTGACAAAATTGACACTTGTTGATTTTGTACTATTATAAAGGAAAACTTACATTCTAAGGAAACAATAATGTGAGGTAAAAGTAGAATACATTTTTGCTCGAAGTCGTTTTCCAACAAAAAAAAAATGAAAGAACTAATGGTCAGTTCTAATTTGTACGAAGTGAAATGATTAATGATTTGCGTTATAAAGGCGAAATGGATAACAAATTGGCTTTAGACCGTTCTAAAAGAAAGGCCACTTTCCTATGTTTAATCGTTTTGGAAAGATGTAAAATTTGTAGTTTTTTTTACTTTTTGTGCATAAATTTACACAAAATGAAAAATTATAACTTAAATTGCTTCGTTTCATTGAAGAAGTTTCAAGTAAAACATTTTATTCTCTACTCATTTAGCTCTAATTTCTATTTTAAATACTTTTACTTCTAGTAGATTTTGTAAATGTCGCTAAATGGTGAAGGCACTTAAGTTTTCATATTCAATCAATCAAGTTTTTATAGATTTTGAGTAATTATTTCAAATATGAATTTCCATATTTTCTAACATCAACTGAAAAGCCTTTTTGAAGCTTTTGTATTTTCATTTTTTACTGCTAATTGCAGTATTCCACATACATATACCTAACTACAAGATTTCCAAAAATTAACTGAAAAATGAAAATTTTAAACTTATTTCATTTTTATTTCAAATTACAACCAAACTGCTAAAGCTATTAGTATTATACCAAAATCGTTATATTCATCATATATTCCATTTTAATTTTCATATTGAATATTAATTTCCAGAAATTAACTGGAAGACATTGCGTAATAATTCATAGATTTATAGTAATGAAACTTGATAATAGTAGAAAAATTATATAATTACGTATAGAAATAAATTTTCTGTAGTGTATTCAAGTAGATTATGATCAGAAATATTTGTTTCGAAGCTGATTAGAAAACACTTCGTCTAATTAAAGCGAGTGAATGGAAAGGAACAACAATCCATTTAGCAAATGTTAGACCAGATTTATACAGGCATTCTGTATCGGTTCTGAAAATCGATGCAATAACTAATCGGTCGCCGATTATCATGGATCTCGCTGGAACGATAATAAAGACTCGCTAAAATTTACGACTTTATGCTGCAAATCCGGCGATGTTGGTGATGGTTGGTTGGTGGTGGTTGTGTTTCGCAAACGCATAAATTGCATTCGAGACACGATTGATAATTGAATCATGGAAGTGCGTTTGTTGTCTGAGGCATTGTTGCTGTTCCTGGAAGTCGAGAATTGCGACTATTTTTTTTATATAATTATAGATTCTTGTTACAAATGGGATTAACTTAGGAGGTAATTTAAAAACGCTCGATGTTAAATCATTTGCGATGTGGATGAGGTTAAGAAAGAGGATGAGGATGAGACGATGGGCTTCCTTCGGGGAGGAATGCAGTTCGGAGGGGACGCCTCCGGCATCTCATCCAACAGATGGCAGATGGGGAATAATGCACACCTCAATAACTCCATCTAATGAACAAGGCTGATGATCTCTCGCCGTTGCGCGTTTGCTACTGGAATGCCAGCCGGCCGTTTTCTTTATTCTCCTCCCATTTCTTTCCATCCTTCGCATCCCATACACAGCTACCATACCACATCTTCGTTTATTTATATAAGTAACATTGTGGGAACACCACACCATCAACAAACGCTCGATGCCTTCACAGAAACCATTGACACTATTTAATAATCGCTCGGATTTATTTATTTCCCCCCCATATCCGACCGCGAGATTTATATTGCAGGATAATGAAGTGTACACCACTGCCGCAGCTATTATTCCCCTTCCCTATCAGCCATCGAGTTTTTCCAGATGATTTGTCCTTAGATAGCGCCGGTTTTCAGCGAAAAGCTCTCCATTACGGTGTCAAAGACATACAGATCCATTAGATCAACAGGTTTCCATCCACTTCTAAGGCGCGCAACGCAAGCTCACAAACACACAGCACTAATACACGAACTGCGTGAATTCTTCCTTCGTTCCGGCCATCTCGTATGCATGCATGCATGCATTTATTTTTTGTTTCGATGCTTCGATTATTCAAATTAATTGCCGCTCGATTTGCTAATTACTTTATTAATCAATTAATTCCGCTCACGGATTCGCTGCGATTTATCTCCGCTACACTTCCAATCGTATCATGCACTATATTTCATTACATACCAACTATCGCATCGAGATTTGCAAACTATAAATAATGCATAAAGTATGAGAGTTTCAGAGAAGATGATCAAAATCTGCAATTTATTAAAATTAATGGAAAATACGGTGGATATTTCCATAATCTTAATGGATTTCACTTCTCAATATTAAAATTGCTCAAAAATTGGGACGTCTTAAAACATTCATGGATCGCGAATTGACAGCTGTCATCTAGAATCAAAGCTGATCATTATTTAACAATATTTCAATTAAAAGAAAAATAATCATAAATATTAATTAAAGTTATTTCCAAAACCTGCAGATCTGCGTTTCTCCATAGGTTGAGAAACGCTGATCACGACACAAAATTGGGAAGCGTTACATTTTTTACTCAGTCTCGAAATTGACAGCTGTCATTATGTGTTAAAGCGTGAAAACGTTGCATTATCATAAATGAAAATTTATTAATAATAATATTTAAATAATATTTAATTTATGTTAATTATATTGATAATTTACTTATATTATTTTAATAATATTATAAATTCAATGAAGATTCATGTAATATTTAAATTTATTTATTTAAATATTGAAATTAAATAAATCTGGAGGTAAAACGTTAAGAAAATAAAAAAGTGGAATTTAAAAGTAGTTTTTTTTGTAGAATGTGAGAAGGTGTCGGATGTAGTTCGTAAACTCTTCGAGAAAGTAAGTGGCGTTTAAGGCGCGATCTGATTGAAGTTCTTCCTTGCAGAAAGTGTATTCAAATGAAAGGCGAGCTGAGCCAACGACACACACCATTTCCTTTTTGCTCTTTCCTTCTTATTTGCATTTCTTTTCTTTTCGTTCCTTATTATTTCTCCTTTGCAGTTGTGTCGCCGTGTTCCTCTTCACCGCTCTGCTCCTTTTACAACTCTTGTAGCGTGTGGTATGTTCGGACCCGAACATTATGGCAAGCATATAAAATATTTAAGTCGTATTCCTCATCAGATATGTATCGTTTTATGAACTGGCTCCGCTGAAATCGCCGTACCGGATCTCCTCGTCCAAGATATTTATTGTAATGCGGCAAAGCAAACATACACTTACATATACATTCACTCACTCACTCACCTACACATATATACTTGACGAATGTTTATGTACAATTAATTAACGTTCCGTTTAAATCTCGCAGCTTAAGCGCCTCACTCTGCTCACATTCAATGCTTACTAATTGCAACTAACTACTCCATATACTTGACGTACCAAAAGTCAATAAATGTTATCATTCATTTTATTGTTTCTCGCTAATCTTCGAGTTAATTGCTGTACTTTCACGTTTCATTTCCAACCAATGTTCAACAATCTTCAATGGAAATAAATTTGGTTGTTATGGAAAAGTACATAAAAATGTTGTTATAATATATCATTCTCCATAGTTTAGGTTGCCATGGAGAATAACAATAAGTATAGTTTTTGAAATTATTGAATTAGTCATTGATATTTATATTTTAATGATGACATTTAACAATTACACAAGTATTATTAATAACCTAGGTTGATATAGGCTTTATACTATAGAGCAGCGTTTCTCAACCTTTAGCAACGTATTTGTTTCTAGTTGTACAGCGATCCAATATTTAAATGACAGCTGTCATTTAATGACTGCTAAGTAACGCTGCTTTACAATATTTTTTTTTTGTATAATTTTGACAACTTGTTTTCTTCTTTAAACAAATTAAAACTGCATTTTGAATTTAATCTGTGTGCGTATGTATGTATATATATATTTTTACGGGCAATTTATTCTCGTTGCTGTAAATTCACCTTTCGATTTACGAGAGAACGAATTTGGTTGAGCCGAGGAGAACCAAACCAATATGCATAAATGTTTAATACCCGAGTGACCTGATCCCAAACCAGTATGGGTCAGGTCGGGTCAGACTCTCCGGTTTTCTCTCTTTCTCGACACCTTTTTTTATTATTCTTATCATTCCAATACTTACAAACTACCCAGTAGAAACGTGTGAATTTTATATAAGAAATTTATAAATGTGTTAAAATAGTGCATTTCTTCGAAAAACTAAATGATTTATTAAAATAGAAAATAGAAATTTTATTTTTTTTTGAAAGAGTTATTATTTTATTTTTTGTGTAGTCGTTAATTAACTAGTCTGCTAATATTTAATCTATCTACATTATATTTTATAAAAATCCATAAATATTGATGATCTCTCAAAGACATAAATTTATTCCGATCATACCTACGTAAAATTGGAATTCCTGAAATTTAAACACGTGTCCATATGGTGGGAATCCCAGCAGTATGTTTTAATATGTAAGTATCTGAAGATATTACGAAAATGATAAAATTAGATTCATTTCTTGATTAACCTGAGAGTCTTGTAATTAAAAGAAGAAAATTTATAATAATTAGAAAAAAAATATTTCTTTAATTAAATTGAAATGAATTGTAGAGAAATAATATAATATATGACATATGATAAAATTATTCAAGTAAAAGTAGTTCAAATGTCTTTGAATATAGTAAAAAATTTAATAACTGTAGTTTATAATAAAAACACTTCGAAGTTTCTGTTTTGCATAAAGATCACACATCGAGATCAAAAACATTTGAGACTAAGTGTAAGTTGATCCAATTTTGTTGAAGGCATAAGACTGTAGCGAAATCGCTTATCCGAACACGATGTTTATGTAAACTGAAGAAAAATATTTGAAATTCCAATTTGCGTGGTTTGATTAAATTAATCGAAACCAGATACCAGCGAAGAATTGAAATTCAGGAATCTGCAAGAGGAAATTGAAGTGATTACTTCTGGGCAACGTTGCGTGGAAAACGCCAATAAATAATGACACATACACTCGACTGATGTTTGAAGATTCTTCGGAATAAATTTGTTTGTCTTTGAAATAAGTGTAATTTCGGATGATTAATGTTTCGTTAGATGGTGATTATTGGGTCCTTCCAACGATTCGGTTAATAAATCACTGTACGATGTGTGTTTTCTGATTTTTTTGTTGTTGTTGGAAATACTTAATACGTGGGTCGATGAAGCGTGTGCGAAGAGGGGCGAATAATGATGATGATGGTTTGCTTTCGGAATGACCGGGATATTTGACAATGCGGTCATATCCATGTAATTTGGCAGTCATTAATCCATAACTTATGGAGCTCCTCGCAGTTGTTATCTCGACCTGCTGCTACATGCTTAATATGATGGAGGCATAGCACGATCCTCTAATGCACACACACACATACATACACATGCACACACGAGGCGCGGTGGTGAGGAGCTCAAGAATAATAATAAGAAGATGAAGAATAAAGCGAAGAGGAGGCAAGAGCAGGAGGAGGAGGCTGAAGAACAAGAAAGCAGAAGCAACGGCAAAGCCAGCTCTCAGCTCAGCTACTGCATGCGAGGAAGCTACCTGTCGCGTGGGCACTGTAATCACTATAATCTACTCATAAATGAGTCAGGCTTCACTCAAGCTATTCTTGACTCCCCGTCTTACACGGAGCCGACCAGTCCTCCTCGCGCTCCTTTAAAACGTTCCACTTTTTCTTTTCGAACAAAAAAAAAACTAAAATAAAAGGAGTATTACAACGAGAACAAATAAACTCGATCTTACGCAACGTACATATAGTTCCTTGACGATTAGATTCTGCCTTAGTCCGGATTTACGACCAAAATCGATAAACGTTTTTATTATTAACATAAATTTCTGGTAATTTCTAGTACATTTAAAAAAAAATTACCTTCATTTTGTAGTTAAACTAATTACACGAATCTAATAGTTTTAATTTTGTGCATCAACTTTAATCCAATATTAATTAATAATTAATTAATTAAGACCAAATTATCAAAATTATTCTTAACTGATGATTCTTCGAGTTTTCAACTCTCATTTTGTGATTTCCATGAAATCTATCGCAAACATTAAATTAGTTTTAATTCAATTCTGTTTATTGTTTAATAATATTATTTTCAAATTATCAAATTGTTGTAATTTAATTATTTTTAGCATTACATTTTTCTGTCACTGTCAAAACAAATAAAATTATGATAGACATTTCGTTAAAATCATCTGTTTAGAGAATTTATACAAATTACATTAATTATTATTAATTCCTATTAAAACTAATAAATGATCTTTTTACGACTATTAAAAATATCATATAAAAGATAAAGATTTGCTAATGATCCAATTTTGATTGTCACTGTAAAAAAAAATTGACATAGTCCAAACCGATGACTTGATTTTTATCTTTTCTCCTGAAATTCTTCTAAATAAGTAATTGGCACAAATTTATATAATTTTAATTGTTTATACATTTCAAACTATTAATCTGTAAGAAATGGTTGTCTTTGAAAAATAAATTAATTAAAAATATTTGTTTTACTAAAATTTGCAATTCTTACTAATAAATAATATTTATTTTGCATTTTTCAATCTATGGGTCACGAAATGACAGCTGTCACTTTGCGTCAAAGTGAAATATTTTTAGTGAATATTTTTAGGGCGACGTTGCTATTTGAGCAACAAAGACATTTTGAAACAACATTTAGTTTTGTACAGAGATTAAAGCACATAAATTATCAAAAAATAATTATTTTTTTATTTTGGGACATCAGTTCAGATTTTGGTGAAGTTATGAAATTGAAGTCATCCATCATTACTTAGTAATGAAGCAATCATCACGTTGATAGACCCGGAATGCGCAGATGTTCCATTAAATTGCGATCCTTTGTTTGGACAAGAGCCATTGCCACTCGAATGAAATTATAAATGTTATTTGTTCCTGTCAGCAATCCTTTTCTCAACACAGGTAGTCCTCTTACATCGCGAGAGTAACAAACAAGAGCAAGATACCAAACCGGAATACCATTAAATCTCGATACAAACACAATCGTTTCTCTTTCTCTCTCTCTCGTTCTGTCGATCCGTTTTTGTATCTACATCAAAGTATAAATACGTAGAGACGCTCATTGTCGTAGCAAATTATGCAATTTCATAAATTAAAATATCTTCAGATCTGCAGCTTCAGCCATTAATATGCACTCTCACTTGATGATTTATAAATATATTATTTTTGTCGCTTATCCGAATTGAAATCGAGACACTCAATCCGAGTACGCCAATAACAGTGTTTAGTGGTGGCGGACGATAATTTTCCTTTCGGTATCTTTAAACTTCTCTCTTTCGTTCTTTATATTTTTTTTTGTCTTACAATTTTACAAATAAGTAGTCCGAGGTGTACGTGAACACACGTTCACGTCGAATATACACATCCATAAACAATAATTTGCTTAATGGCGGTCCGACGAAGAAATTGCCGCCCTCGGTAGTATTAAAATTTATTTAAATTTATTTCTCGATCACAAATCAAATTCGATTAAATAATTTTCAACCGTAATTTTCGTAATACATATATAAAGTGCTCCGAGCTCCGGCATCTTCGTGAGCCATCTTTTAACTTCCTCGTGCATTCTTTTTTTATATTTCAATTTAACATTTTTCGGCTTTATTTTATTTTTAAAATATTATTGAATATAATATCACAATATATTATTTAGTAGTCAACATTTTTTAGTAATCTTTTTTTTTTCTCTAAATTTTCACTACTTTACTTAATTTTAAAACTTTTTATATCAATGCTTTTATTTGGTTTATATTAAATGGATTTGAGAATCATTAATAAATTTTTAGTAATATAATCTGCTAAAACTTAAAATTTATTTATTTATTAACTATAATTATTTTGTACTAATATTTTTTTAAATGGAAATTATACCTTGCAAACTGTAAATATCTAATTCTTTTGATAGAAATCTGCACGTTCATTACTATTTTTTTTACATTGCATCTATGAATATTTACAATCTATTCGTAAGGACGTCCAGTAATGGTGTTAACAGCGCAATGACCGTTGTCATCGCGTTGATGGATAACCCGTCATCAACGCTTCTGTAAATATTTGCATATTATCTACATATTAATTAAATACAAGTATAAAGTCTGAAGTAAAAGTGTAATCCTCAATGTGTTTATGAGCGGAGATAACATTTATCCTCCATGGTTCATCAATATCATCGATTACATTTATTATTTATAACAATGAATTGTGAAAGAGTTTTGATATATTTTCACTCTCATTCATTTTATATTGTTATAAATCCATTGTTTCAGTTATTAAGATATAAACTGTAAAATTATACTTTACCTTTATGCATATTTTGTAACAGTACTGATTTTATAAGATACATAAATATTTTATAAGTTTCTCAACATGTGGGTTACATTTTTAGTACGTCGAGAAATGACAGCTGTCACCTAGTGTCAAAGTAAGGAACTTATAAAATACAATTAATAATTGGGTCGCAATAATTTAAAATATTAAAGAAGTCTTTATGGAATGTTGAAAAAAAAATGAAGAAACATGTTTAATTCAAGTGTGAATCTTAATGTTAAGTTGTTAGTAACAAAAAAAAAAGTTGAATTAGCAAAGGAGTCGTTAGAGATCTTCTATATTGCAATGGACACGAGCCAACCGTAAAATAACTCGTTATCTTATATGATCACACTCCATGCTAAAACTCACTTAACACATTAACTCTTAAGTGTAATCATGTAATTTATGCGCTCTTTTTTCACCATTAACCATGGCAACGATCATTCCACCTTGTTATTTCCCCGTTTTATTCCGGTAAAACATATTTTTGTGGAGCGTGAAACAAAAGAGTTAATTTTGATATTATGAATTCAGTCGTTTCGGCAAAACCAATATTAGCACTTTAGAAACGACGAAAGATCGTGTCTCTATCGTGCAGTGTCTAATTTAGGTTTTCAATTAGCTTAGACAAATATCACGATGGGAGGAGGGTCCCTCATCAACTGACCGAAATTGGATACAGTCGCATTTATTTCCCTTTTGTGTATTTTCAACGTTTCGAACGAGGTCCATAAGTAAATAAAGCATAGTTTGGTCTTCGGATTGTTCCAAAATTGTGCCCTATTTGCCATTTCCTAATTACCAAATTTTAATGCTGTGTTTATACAAGATTTTCTCTGTTGTTATTGCATTCGCTAACTTTAAGCGTAATTTCGGGAATGCTCCAACTTTACATCTAGTATTTGGAGAAGCTATTTATACTTACAAATGTATTTATTTGTATTTAGTCGAATATAATTAGTACATAAAATACGATTATTTATTTTAGTAATTTGTATTAAATCTTATATAGACAAAAATGAAAATACTATAAATACATAAAATTGTAATTATTAATTAAGAATTTTTAAATTCCAATTTTTGTTTAATGCAAATTAAAGTGATGATGAAAAATTTCCATATTTGATTAAACAGTAATAAAAATTGGGAGATTATTGAAAAATTTACTTATTTAGTTACGAAAACACGCGAATCGACGTCACGATGAATTATATATTATTATTAAACCAATTTTTATACGAAAACGAAAATTATTTAATTTTATTTACAAATTTTTGAAGAACTACAAAACTTATATAATAGCAAATTACGACGTCCAAATTATTTACTTGTGAATTATATTTACTTGATGAAATACTCGTGTCGTTATAAATACTCAATTAATTTACGTAATTATAAATAATTTAACGAGTTGCAAATACACGTTACGCAATTTGTGTAAAAAAATTAATAGTAAAAGAATTCATTGAAGAAAATAAATAAAATAGAGCAGACAGTTTTTTGTGGTTGTTCCTTATCGATGTGTGTTTAAAATAAATTATTTTTTATCTTATCGTCTAGACGCGAATCGGAATTTTCTACACATCTTTTTTACGACATTTTAATACGTTTCATTCATTTCATTCAATGTTTTTGCGTATTTATCAGAAACGTATGCATTTTTTTGCTGCATTCCTTTAGTCTCGACGAATATAGTATTTTTTTATCAAAAATTATTTTACTTCAATGAATTCTTTCACTATATACAAATTTACGTGCATATTAGTTGCATACATACAAAATTAGCATTAAATTTTCAAAATAGAATAATAGAATAAAACCTAATTATTTCTTCATTTTCGCATTATGATTAGATAATTATGTTTATTTTGAGTAAACTGAAATGACAAATCTTAATATTGCATGTGAAAAATGTTTTTTTTTTAATTTTTAGTAAAATGACAATTAAAAATTATAATTTTTTTAATTTTATATATTTTTATATATGCAAATTTATTTATTCAATAAGAAAGTAATAAAAATAAGGATATTATTGAAAAATGGTTATGAAAACGTCTTACCTGCATCACGACGCGTCAATACACTGACGTTTTGGACGTCATTTTCTGCGTCGCGATGAATCACAGCGGTTCTAAAACGTACAATCCTTATATGGTCACGAAAACGTCGCTCGTCTCGATAATCTGCACCTGCGATTCTCAAAAGTTTAAACAATCGTTATATTGACACGATAATATCCGATGAATTACGAAAAATTTAGACGAAAGTATCGTTCGTCTCGATGACTAATCTGCACCTGCACCTGTGATTCTCAAATGTATAAACAATCCTTATATGACTTGTCTGCGTCGCGATGAATCACAGCGGTTCTAAAACGTTTAAACAGTTCAGATATGATCACGAGAATGCGCCACAACGACGCGACGAAACAGCTGCGAACGCTAATACTTATTACGAAAACGCGAATAGTTCCGAATTGTCACGATGAATCAGCTGCAGCTGCGAGCGCCTTATATGTTTTTGATAAAAATTTATTGAAAAAATATAACAAAAATTTTGGAATCAATTACTTTTTTTTATAAAACAAATCATTCTAATTTTATATACTTTATTTTCTATACAGAGGAAATTTAAAAATATGAAAATAAATATATAATGAAGTTCAATTTTTAAAATAAAACGTTTTAAATGAAAATCCTTAAAGATACAAAATCTATTTATAATTAATGAAAACAATAATTACTGAATAAAAATTGTAAAATTTTAAACTGCAAAAATGTATAAAATCCCACTCTCTTATGAAATCGTCTTTTAATGATTTATAGTGAAAAGGATGGGAGCTCCCGCGTTTCGCATCGTAAAATATCGGCAATAAAGGCTAAGAACAAATCAGAATTTTAATTGAAACACAGAATCCTGCCGGGAATTTTATTGCGAACCGCAATAAAAATCCATTCGATTACCGGTATGAGATGCGAGCGTTATCAATCTGCTTCGTTATTAGCACTAAAGCGTGATCGTTAATAAATACGTGAAAATCGTTTCGACGAACAGAACGAAGCGCCGCGACTTCCAAGCAACATCGTGTTATTGACATACGCAATCAACGATAAAACATAAATTACTTCCGGTACGGTGATATTAACCGACGAAACAATAAGAAATTAATTCGTTTCGGGGTCATATTTTACTTTCAAAGGTCGAAAAAGTTTATAAATAAATTACTTTTAATTTTTTTTCTTTGAAGCTGTTATGCGTATTTATATTTTTTTCACCTTTGATATCTTAACTATACTTTACAAACATACAAATGTTCATTAATTAGTTTTTATTATTTCAAGATTTAGTACCGAAATCGTGGATTTTGTTACGTAAAATTGTGTAAAAGGTGTAATTTTTAAAAATTACTTATAGTTTTCCATTTTTTTTACGTTTTTGTAATCCTTATTCATTATTACTTGGCAATGTAGACTTCAATTATTTTGGTCATATTACTTAATACTTTTATGAAAAATAAGTATAGTGAAACAAACCACTATTCTATTTCGAAGATCTAGAATGAATCGAACCGAAACGACCTCAATAAGAAAAAGTAATGTGAACATTCCCATTCGTATTTCCCACCGTAACAGGATTAACCATTAGTATTGATATTCTTTTTACTACCAAATACTAAGTGCACTCCATCTTAATTATCCGTTTAATTAAATTCGCTGTAAATCTTCGATTACTTAATAATGTATGTCTGTCATTCCAATTAGATTTATTTAACTTAATCTAATGATTTATATAATTATATTTATTCATGAATGATTCTCAGATATTCGACAAATTATGTAATATTGATTTATGTTTAATTATTTGTACACTATATAATTGATCATCAGCCCCTTGTACTTAAATTAATACCAACTAAAACAGATTTATGCTACGAGATTATTTTAAGAAACGCTTAATTCGGGAATTTACCAAAAGATGGCGTAATTAAATTGTTGTATAATTATAATTTAATAATAAAATTTATATTTTAATGTATGTCCTATCAATGTTATACTTGAACTTATTTATTATATTCTATGGGAAATATTAATAATACGTAAAAATTAACAACATAAATCTCTTTTGATTTAATAATTTAATATTTCTGTTTCGTCACATTTAATTAGATTGAAACAGAAATTAAAATGTGTAGATTACAAATATCATATATTTTGTTATAAAAGCAATAAGAAATGCCGGAAAATTTTATTCAAATATTATTAACCCGTCATAAATTGCACTAATTTTTCTTTAGAAAAACAAATAATTAGCTGTAATATCGAAAGAAAAATCTGATAGTAACTTTTAATATTATCAAGTACAAAAAAAATTCTTATTTTTTTTTTAGTATGGGCTTTTCTACTTAGAAAACGGATCAAATACTTAAGTACAAAAAAAGTACAAATTTACCTTCCTTAACTTTTGTAATATACCACATTATTGTTTTTACTAAATATTATAAATTGCAAATTAAATTAATAAAGCAACATAAATGAAGATATAATATCAATTTGGAAAACGTGTCCATATATTGTTAATCTTCTTCAAGTTTACTAATTGTTTTTATGATATAAATTATGAATGAAGTTATGAAATTTATTGAGTGTTTTTTTTTTAATAAATTGGAAATGATGAATAAAAATAAAGTGTAGGATTGTGGAAGACGTTCAGTATCGAAGTAAACGGAGAGGAATTGTGCGACGCCCCGCCAGTTTCATTTTACGATTATTTTCTCACACTTTGATCTTTATGTGCGTGGGTGGGTGGATGGATGGATTTCGTCTTCATCCTTTTTTTTTTTCGTTCCTCCCTCGCTAACTCTCGTCTCTCCTTTACTCTTTTATCTCTCTCTCTCTGTATATATATTAATTTGGATCGGGTTTGCTGGAGAATATTTTTTGATATGATAAACAATTGGCCGGAGGGTGGATAGACGTAAAATCGACTTTTATCACGTCAATGGAGAGCCCGAGGTGCATCTATGACACCAAAGAGACCACGACGGTCGGGCCTCTCGTGATCGACCGTCCATCATCGTGACCGGCAATCAGCCCCGGGCTGTAAATCTGAAAATGTTCCCAGCAGAAAAAGGAATCTCCGTGTATACAGCGTACACACATACATACTCCAATCTCTACACATACACGTGTACACATACAAATTTATATATACATATAGGTGTATATATATCTAAAAGCCAATAGTGAAGCCCGAAGAGGTTTTGCGGATGGACCGAACGAAACCTAAGAATTACAGATTAACCTCTGAGAACGGTGATTACACGCGCGCAAAGAAACATTGTTGCACGATTGCCGAAAAAGTCCGGTTTCCGTTTTCGTCTGGTAATTTGTTACTATTGAAGAAGCGAAGAATAAAACTTAAATATAAATATATATTTAATATATGGAAAAATAAAAGGAAAGGCCAATCCGTTTAACGGGCACGTCAAAACTTTGAAAGCCGCAATTACACGTAATCGAATTACGGTCGCCACCTCGCAAAAACAAAAAAGAATCGAAGGAAAAAACGAAACAGCGAGAAAAGGACGGACGGTTACGTAATCCACTTAGCTCCGATTTTATTGAAACGTCATTCGCGACCTTTTCAAACTGTCAAAACATTACTTTTCATATTCACATACAATTATTAACAAAAACGTCCATATAATACTAAATTGTTTAGTAAAGGAATAAATGGAGCATCAACTTCATACATTTAATTACAACAGTAACCATAAGTAAGTAAATATAGTAACATGAATTATGTAAGTTGGTAACAGTTTATTTTTTTGCATTGTTTTTGAATAATGTTGATGAATAATTAAAAATATTAATAGATTAATTATAGTGAATTAATTAATAATTACAGATTAATATCAAATTAATTACATATAATTATTGATATAATATTATTTTTAGGATTGGTAAAGTCTACTGAATAAATTGGTTTAATAGAGTGGACTCATATATTACAAATACAAAAAAGTAGGTCATTTAACAGAGATTAATCACTTTTAAAATGCTAATAGTTTTCATGATTTTGTTGATCTTAATAAACGACATGTTTTTAGATCATAAATCATTTAAATAAAACAAAACAAAATATTTAAATATGACAAATACACATTTGGAATTTAAATTTGAAAACTTCACCTCACTTTGAACTAAATAAATTAGAATATTTATATTGATATTGATGATCTTACATTTGTATAAAGTTTAGAAAATTTCATAATTAATTATTTCGAATAAATTAAATCTGATGATATATTTTAAGATGATACTAAATCGCAGAAAAATAGTAAAATTAATTTATATAATTTAAAATTTCAAAAATTGTAATAAATATTTAATGTCAAAACTGAAGTTTTATAGTTGATGTTATATTTATGTGGATTTACCAACAATTGCACTAGATTGGAGCGAAGCAATTTCAACACTGAACATCTCAATTTATAGGAAGAAAAAAGAGTTGTATATTTACGTAATGAGAATAAATATTTATATCG
The DNA here is from genome assembly GCA_963457615.1 of Nicrophorus investigator. Taxonomy (NCBI): domain Eukaryota; kingdom Metazoa; phylum Arthropoda; class Insecta; order Coleoptera; family Silphidae; genus Nicrophorus; species Nicrophorus investigator. The sequence goes on from OY735142.1 coordinate 27,121,458, forward strand.
TTGATTGCGAATGGATTTATTTAGCTGTCGTTATGAGCATACTTCACCGCGAAACGTGGACGGATAATTGCATCAATTGCAACGAGAGGCGAAAGATGTGGAATAGCCAGCAAGATGCAAGTGACACAAATCTCGTTATGTCATTTGTACGTGGCAGCATAATTCTCGCATGAAGCAACCGTTTGTTGTAGCCACATCGAATTTATTGCTGCGATCCGTAATGATTCCATCTTTTGCTATGTAACGCTTTTTATTATAGCAATTATACCATTTAAATTTGCATAAATTGCGCGAACGATGTTTGCTTATTGCGATTCCACAATGCTGCACAATCTTGGCACATCGCGCATCACATTTTCATCTCCATCCACACACACACACACATTTTGTGCAGCGAGCACAACTCGAGGGGTCGACATGTAATTAAGCGCATTCCATAAATTGCACTCGCTTTAGCCGTGTTTAGAGTGCAAATTACTATCATTCTGAGATGTGGCGTGTCCGAACGGCTTCCAAGTTTAGCTAAATATTGCTTCGACTCTGCTGCAGGAAGCAGCGCCCATTTCAAATTTACTTTTCTACCTTATCTCTCGGGTCGTGCTTCCTCAAAGCAGGAAAAGGAATTAGCAAAGGAAGGTTGCTGAAAGGAGCGAGCATCCTGCGCCATGATGTTATGCATTTAGAAGGTAAAAAATTATGTAAAGCTACGTCCGTTTCGCTGGTGGCGAAAACAAGCTGCCGCCAACAAACGCGCACTACCCACACAAAGGCTAATTTCATAAGACGAACTTGTTTATTTATTTAATTTTCTTATTAACTTTGCCGAGGGAGGCAACTCCTAAAAGCCGCATTAATACCACCTGCATTATTAAAATGCGCAGACTTTAAATGGAATGTTAAATGTTAAACTATACGAAATTTACATGCTAATGTTTTCTAACTGAAATACACTAAGAAAGAAACGCTTCAAAGCAAAATCTCCTTTTATATAATGTATATAGTCTTTTGCTACAAGTTACCTAACATGCCCATATAATATAAAGTTTACACATTACGTAATACTTACTACCTTAATTAATAAGCGAATTTATTTGACAACTATCTTCAATTGATATAAATTATAATTTAAAAGCAACTAAAAAAAATATGTAAATTTGGAACAAGCGGCGTATATATCCGCCCTAACCTTTACATGTAAGACTGCGCTTATGCAAAATTGTATGCAATGCCATTTTTGTGGAGCAATTATCGAATCTTAGTTCTAGCGGCACTAGTCTTTCTAAGGCGGAGCTGTCAAAGCTTTGAGGTTAATATTAAAAATTGTTTTAAAAAATAAATAAAATGCGTTGGTGAATTTAATTATGACATGTTGGTAATTCTAAAATCTTCATTGATTTACTAGCAAATTTAAAAAATAATGAATTATAACTAAAGAAAAATTACAATTTATTTAAACAAAAATCAATAGATAAATTTAGCATAAGCAGAAATGCGGTTCCATAAAATGCGAAATTAAATGTAGACATTATATGGTGACATGAAACGCGTTGGTATACCATTAAAATGAGATTTATGAGGCGTATCTAAGATTTCCGTACTTTCTTTCCTCATCTTCCGCGAAGCCAAAGCAGTAGCAGCAGGAGTAACAGTCAAATAATTAATCTTTGCGTAGAGAATAAACACCGAATCACTGATTAATTATTTAATGAAGTAATAAATTAACGCTTTTAAATGAAACGAAATGGATTTCGTGAAAATCGTATCTATGGATGCGTGGAAAAGTGTAATTTCGTTTTCAATTTACGGTGAATTAATTTGAAATGACTTGATCGAGAAGATAATCTCGCGAGAGAAGAAGAGTGAAAGATTCCTACTGGCACATAAATTATAGTAAAGATCATGTCCTATTAGATCCATTCAAGTTTAAATGTTAACTGTTTCAAGGTGATGCGCCTCCTCCATCTGCTTTATTTCGCTTTAATGTAACGTGCGCATTACTAAAATATATAATTTAACTATAGACTTAAATAGAAAGCGTTTCTAATTATCTTTTATTTAACTTCTTAGTTGTTTGCAATTAAATTTAGTTATTGAAATTATTCACAATATATGATTAAACATTTCTAATGCAATTGGTTTTTAAGTCTGAATATTTATATCTCATGGAGAATTTTAATAAATTTTTAACAAAATTAACATTTTAAATTTAAAGTGTAGAAAAGCGTTAATGAAAAAAATGGAGTTGGGTTTAAATATTTTATGGGCGAGTGTTGGAAAGTTTCTTGTTTGCCAAGTGCTGGAAGGAGGGAAAAGTGAGCAGAGCGTTGTCGAAAATCCGTATTAAATACAGCCAGGTAGATGTTGATATATATATATAGGTATCAAGTATATATATGTATATGTTATATATATATAAATGCACAGGTATACATGTAGAGTGGAAAAACAAAAAGCGTCTGGGATACGTCACGACCCAATTTGTTGAAATATCAACAACACGGCGCACGGCCCGAGGCCAGTTGTACCTTTCAGGCACATGCCAAATACAGATTATTATGTGGATTCGTTTGCGCAACTCTATATATATATATATAATATGCATTGTGTACGAATTTAATAATACATTATAATATAAAACGGTCATGTATTTAGTACGCAGCATATGCCGTGTTGTATATACATTTTGTAGATCGTCCCACACCGAATCTGCTGCCCACGCTCCGGTCTGCATCTCCTCGTCTTCGCAGACACCAAAAACGAGATCTCGAAGATAACGTTTTGAGCAAATCGATTCCTCTTGAGCATACACTCACTCCTCTAATTCATTGCTATTCCGTCTCTCCTCCAACTCGCATGATTTGCTGTTAATCTCGATGAATGATCTGTCTTTCGTATGTGCCGCCACCTCCGTCCATCCGGCGCACTTAATTATAGATCTGCTCGATGTTTATGTAAGTGATCGTGGACCTGGAACAATAGACTTCCAATCCTTCATATCACCCGAATCTCCTACAACATTATATAATATTTCCTGTCTATACTTAACACACACACACATTCACTACGAGTGGGTATACTTGAAAATATTTTATTTTATTTCATACCTCCATATTAAATATAGCTAATATACATATAAGTATAGTTAGCATTTGATTGATACCATTTGAAACTTTAAAAAGTTTTTAATTAGTTCCTTGCTTTGCCACAAATTGACAGCTGTCAAATTTGAGTTGTAATGTTAATCGAACTGCGTAAATATAATTGAAATGGTTAAATTTATAATAAAGTATTTGGATTGAAATTGAATGAGCAAAGAGGTATTGTAGATGTGTAGTATGCGGGTAAACTACAAAGTAAGCATAGTCACGACAAAGGTAAATTATGCAATGAAACATAATACAATGCAAGTTAACGTGTAGCGAAAATAAAGACAATGAAACGTTGTTTGCAGCTGAAACAGAAACTAATTTTACTTAAATAATTATAAAGAACTTAACAAATTCGTAATTATAAATTATTTTTTATATAATCATTCATAATAATAACGTTAATTATATCTTAAATTAGAGTTTGAATAAAAATTGTAAAACATATTATTTTTATAAATAAATAATTTGTATAAAAGTATCAATATATAATTATGATTAATGACTGTAAATTTTAGATATTAATTTGAAAAACATTAAATAACAATTAATATCAATCAAATTTTAAAGAGTGATTTATAATGAACAAGAATATTATAATTATAACGTATTTACATACATTAAAACTTTTTGTAAATAAATAATTATGATAAATAAATTAAAATAATAATAAAACAATTTATAATAATTAACATCAATTACATTGTAAAAGGAGTTTCATTATGTATAAATATATTTTAAATCAATTTATTTCATTTCCCAAAAATATATACTTTTTTAAAATTATTTATTTTACTTTAATTTAGTTGTAGCAATTGCAATTTTTTTAATGAAGAATAAACAAACTAAAACAATTGTTTGTTATATATAAGTGTTTCTCAATTTTTTTTTCGCGCGATCTGACATATTTGCTTCAACAATTCCAATTTTTGTTACAAGGTGACAGCTGTCAAATTTTGAAGAAAGATTTAATAAATCAGTACTATGGTATAATACAGATATAACGTACAATTTGAAAGTAGACAAGAAGAGGTTGAAAAAAATAATTGCAATTAAGTAGAGTGACAAGTTGAGTAAGTATAGGTGGATTTGTGGTGCGTTTAGTGTAAAATATGGGGTACACGTTCGTTAACCAGCAGCACCTTTCAGAGAATCAGAAGAAGTGTGGACTTTTCTTGTGGCTGACGTGGGAAACGAGCATAGTTTATTAGTCCGGACAATTAAAAACGGGCAATTTCCACGAAGCGAGCAGGAAAAGTGCTCGGTTTGTCACACCGACGGCTGCCGCCTTCGATTTTCTTTCCAACCCAAAGCCATCTTATTCTTCTGCTCTCCCGTAACGGTCTTTCTTCGTCGTGTTTTATGTAAGTGCATCCAATCCATCCGTCTAATGCGATCGCTACGGGCGGATGGGATCTGGTGCGACTGAAACTGAGGTCCTGTCCTGTGAGAAAGTGCCTTCAGCGGACGTCGCCGGCACGCATCGACACTGTGAAGAAGAAGTCCGAGAAGAAGTCGAATAATAATAAACATAATAATATAAGAACTGGAAGAAACCGGACGACGGACATATATATGCACTTCTTCGGAACGACAACTGTTGAATCTCATGATTAATTTGATTGATCTTCAACATACCATGAATATAATATATTACGAATATTTTTTCCTCAATAAAAATCCTTCTATATACTAATCGAAAATTAGTAATTCGCATAAAGGTACAAAATACACACTACAAATAATAGATTAATTTAACATAAAACTTAAAATTTCCAATTATTTTCTTTTTAATATTAACTATAAATCAGCTTTAAAACTAAACAAAAGGTCTGAATGTATATACTAGTAGAAAGACCATAAATATAAACACATGCACATCAATTTTGTCACTGCTTGAAACTGAAAATAATATTTCTTCAGTTGGTGTGATCTGATGAGTGTTTCATAAACATTTTATTACTTCAATCATCCAAAGGACTCATAAAATTTAATTGCTTATATCATGAAATACTTGACTTGAGGATTACTTTAAAAGAATACTGAATTAGATGTATATTGTATTGGGTGCTTTCTTGATACATGATCGACATTGGGATTAAGGTTCAGAAAAAGTATTAAAATTCTGGATTTCCTGAATCCGAGCATGTCTGAATGTTTCACTGGTTCGAAGGGCTGTTGGTTGATTTATGGTTGCGGTTGAGGTATTCTCCGTACTTATGGTGTATTGGTTTTGGCACCAATTGGATGTAATACGTGTATCGGGTTCATCTCTGGGCGATTAGTTGAAAGAAGGAATGGATGGCGCGCGCGTAGGTTTCGCGGTCTCGGGTCGGCGGACATTTGAAAGTCAATTACTGGCTGTCGCCCGGGGCTGTCGAAAGGGCGAGTAGGTCGGTCCGGGCCTGAGGGTGTCGCCTCTCCGGCGCCGGTCCAAGTCCAAGTCCCGACCCGATCCGACCGGTTGTACTCTTCTCCTCCACTGTCCTTCCTATACCAATACCACCAATGCTTTACCAGATCATAACATACCATAGCTTTCAAAGACATGGTATGATGCTGTGGAAGTATCACTGCTGCGGGTCTGATCTCCCCACCGCCGATGTTACCTACCCGCTGGTCCTGCACGTGCAGACCGAATGATAGCATCTCGCACATTCAAATATTCACCAATTTCACAAACCATTCCACTCCACACGCCGAAACCACACGCACCCATTGCCTACAAAACACTCACCGATTAATTGGTCACGAGCTCACTTAATTTTCGACCGGTTCCATGCTTTCTCCGTGTTTACAGAACAAGAGATACTTCGATTTTTGATCCTGCAATAAAACTACCAAATATCAAGAGATAGAATTAAACAACCAGTTTTTTTTTAATCAAATTAAACCATTTTTTAGCCACAATATTTTTCACAAACATCTGTCAGGTACAAATGTCAATACAATGACAGCTGTCAGTATCAAGAAATGGACAGCTGACAAACAGTTATGCAACGCAATTATTTATTAATTGTTTTGACTGTGCAAACAACTAAACTATTTTTCATTTATGTTCAGGATTTGAATTCAATTTTTCCTTTCACATGTTGCAAATTGTTAACTAATATTTTCTGTAAACTTCAATTAACTAAAATTATTGATTAAACTATATTTTCGCTTCCTAACATATTTTAAATCTATCCATAAAAATCATGATTCGCATTTTCAGAGTTGTTGTCGCGATTTTGTAATAGAATTTACTTTAAAACAAATAAAAAATGTATGATTACATTTAAGATTAAAATAATCCGACCTCCTCCGAATTCAAATTTAAAAATTTCATTCATCTCAATTTCAATGTGCAATTTTATTTCCCGTACATCGAGAGACATCGTCGATATTTTCTCCGATTATAATAATATAATAAAAGCAAAGTATTGGTTTTAGTATCGACAAGAGATGAAAGAATTCAGTAAACTCAGGAATGACAACTGGAGGAAACTATGGATCAATACAATGTATGAACAAATTTAATTTATATTTATATATTAATAAAAAATGAAAACATTTTTTATTGTTATAATTCATGTTTCAATTGAGGTTGACGTTTAAATATGATTTGACGTTTAAATGTAAGTTGACGTTTAAAAGTAAGTTGACGTTTAAATATGATTTGACGTTTAAATGTAAGTTGACGTTTAAACGTAAGTTGATGGATAAATATAAATTGACGTTTAAATATAATTTGAAGTTTAAATTTAAGTTAAAGTTTAAATGTAAATTGATGATTTAATATAAGTTGACGTTTAAATGTAATTTGACGTTTGAAAGTAAGTTGACGTTTTAAATTGAAACGTCTGGAAAAGTCAAGAATTCATACATAAAAACGTGACATCTAATAAATAAAAAAAATGATATAATCTTAAGTATCTTGAAGGAACTAATAATCTATCAATATTATTAGTTAGGACAGTATAAATTAGACGCGTCGAACGCGATCGGGCATTATGAAGATCGATGCAGTCGAAAAGCGTTTAAGGAATTCCTCACGTGCATTACGTAATCTATTCGGATCCGAAACCGAAGGTCGACAATTATCTCTCATCCTTTTCGAATCCTTCCAACATTTAATAGTATCTCATCTCCAACAGCGAAATGCATGCACATTACAAACGGTCACAAATCACGAACATCGAATTGCGTAACGATTGAGTGACAATTGCCGCGATTATTGCGATCCGATGGATGGATGAATTATCGAGGCGCTTTCTAATACTAATAAAGTCGTAATAACGTTATTTACGTTTGTGCGCAAATTGGAGCAACGCTGCACTCACTCCGTTCACCTACCTCACCTTTCATTAACTTGTCCCAACAACAATTGTCCGTCTTAATTAAGTGCATAGTTAAACTAAAGTGTTAGCAAACAAATGAATGGACATATGCAATTACCTCTTGCTTAATGAATCATACAGTAGTTTATATGCGTTACTTCATTAAGTCCGAAACTCATTACTTGATACTTGCCAAGTGACGCAACAATTAAGAGTTGTAATTAAGTGCACAGTTATAGTAAAGTGTAAGCAATCAAATGAATGCAATTACTTCTCGCTTAATGAATCCAAGAAATATAAATTTACAACCAGTTTTTGTTTTCATAAATTAAACCATTTTTTTAAACAATATCTTTTACAAACATCTGACAAGCAATTTACAAATTTCAATAAAATAACAGCTGTCAATCAATTTCATGGACAGCTGACCAACAGTTACGCAATGTATTCCACTATACTAAATTTCAATAAATATCTTGAAAAAACAATATAATTAATCCCTATTGTCTGTGCTAATTAAGTGCATAGTTGTAAGCAATCAAATGAATGGATACGTGTAATTACTTCTTTCATAATGAATCATGCAATAATTAAATTAATAAGTAAAATAGTTAAAATGGAACTATTAAGAATTTTAATTAAGTGGACAATTAAAGTAAGTTAATTTTAATAATATGACTTAATTAAGTTCAGAGTTAAATTATAATAAATACAAGTAATATAATATAATTTAATTTAACAAATTAATTAACTAAATTACATTTTATTAAAAAAAAATGCATTTTGTAATCCTAAAAAATAAGTAATATATTTGATTCAAGTTATTTGCTAAATATCAATTATTCACTAATTTATAAATAATTTTTAAACAAGTTATTCAATTATTATAAGATACTTGCTTAAAAAAATATTTACTGCTAAATACTTGCCAAGTTTTAATAAAAGTAAAAATTATTTGCATAAATGCTTGAAAAAGTACTACAAATTATATACTAATATTATATACAAAATATCAAGATAATTCAACTTAGATATTCAAATTGAACTTTACTTGTCACTTTTAAAATCAAGTTTATACATTGCGCAGTTACTTGTATATATCGACCTAGTAATTAAAATTTAGTTATTTCACATTATTTACTTAATTAACACTTCATAACTTTTTTTAATTGAAAATTTTATATTTTTTCTTTGATTGATATCCAGAAATTTGAATTTAATATATTTAATACTCTTTAGTCTTCAATATTTTGAAAAATAAATCTAATCTATGTGTAGAAAATACGATAAATCGAATATAAAATTGTTAAAAATAAGAAATCATTACTTTTTATATTAATAATATGATTTAGTAATATAGAAATGATTTAATTGATAAAATAACATTATGAATGATTTTCTTATTTATTTCCAGTTTATATGAAATCCGGATAAATACTATTACTATCAATTGATAAATATTAAAATACATTAAAAAAACTTTCGTTTTATTTCTTTTTTTTATATAAATTTAATTGCTTCGTTTGATCGATCCGTTTGATTGGCTCCTTGGAGTTATCATCATCAAAGGGTTCAAGAGCATTCCCGATTCGCCACTGGACGAGCTTTAATTAATTGAAGATTTAATATTTGCTCATTCAGTGTAAATGACCGTTCAATGCAATTAGCTTTTGATGTGATTAAGCGTTCCGAGCAAGTGGTCAGTCAGAGCGATTGCACAGTTTCCATTAAAATAAATACAAACGGAAATAATAATAAAAAAATATATACGAAGCAAAATCAAAATAAAATGCAGATTGAAAATAACGAATGTTATTTAATTATTTATTTTTGATTACAAAATGAAATTTGGAGATCTCGTTTCGAATTTGTAATATGTGTAGTGTAGATGTATATAGTGCATGTGTATAGGTGGAGCTGTCTTAGAGATGGACGATAAGTCTTTTGATGATTTATAAAAATGCCATAGCACACCTGAACGCTGCAAGGTATGGCTGGAGGGAACGCACGGGACTCAAGGTTGAAATACTGGATTTTCTATATGGGCACAGCGCCCTGCCCGGGGGCAGCATCATGCTCATTCTCGAAAAGGAAAGAGAACAGAGAAAAAAAAGAGTATATATATATATATGAGAAGAACGGAAAAATAAAACCACTAGTATATTCACTGCCCTGGGTAAGGAAAAAAAATATAGAAAGAGAAGAGAGGAAAAGGATATGTAATAAATAAATGAGAGAACAACAAAAAAAGCAATACCGCTTTACATCAACTACAAATGTTAATAACAATCATCGCTTAACAAAGAGAAAATAATTTTTTCTCTTACGTAATCTTTGATGTTTTCGCTTCGGTTCATGTTTTCTGCATGTGTATAAGTTTGAATTGTTTTGAAAAGGGGGAGCGTATAGGTATTTGGTGCAATCGCATTCCTTAGCTCTTAGGAAGTCCACCTTGTCTCACATAGCTCCGATGCTAATTTCGATTTACTTTTGCAAACTAATCGACTGTATTCAATTTAAATGTTTACATTGCAAATGCTGTAATTCAAACGTAATCATAACATTACCTTGAAGTTATCCAAAATTTAGATTCAATAAATTAAATTTAATACAATTGTTCTGCAAAATTGTGCATTAGTTTAGCATATTGATAATTTTTATAACTGAAATTGTTATTTTGTAAAATTTTGCTCAAATATAATAAATAAAGTTAGAAGTTTTCAATCGATCCCTAAATTTTAAATATTTTGTTGGTGTCGAAATTGTAGCATTTTTTTTATTAAACAATTTTACAACTTTTTTTTGTACTTATAATCATTTCATTGCAACATAAATATTAAATACATGAATAATAATGAACTGAATTATTAACAATATTTTATAGATTTCATGTTTTTTTTAATAATATTTCAATGAAATTACCTTACGACAATCAATAAATTTCCATATATTATTATAGATTTTATGATTATTTTCGTGGAATTGCGCAAAAAACTGTAACAATATTATAATTATAAAATTAATAAATTGATTTTTTTTCATCAACTTGCGAACATCACAAATTTAATTTCAAAAATATTTATAATTTTTATAACGTTATGTTTGCACAAACTAATATTATTTAGAATTGAAATTGGATTTTTTCTTTACTTTAATATAGTTTTTTTTTTTCAAATGGTGACAATTGTTGGTTATATTATAATATTATCTAGTGGAATGTTCTAAACTAGTTTCCATGTTTGATGGAGTTGAAATGAGTCAGAGGAAATTGAAATGAGAGGATGGAGAATTGCTTCTATCGGAATAGCTGGTGGGTCGTGCGCTTCAAAAAAAGACAATAAGAAAATAAATTAATAAAGAAGTAAATGGAAAATAAATGTAATGTAAATCATACTAATCGATGAACTAAATAAAATAGAAATAAATTATAAAAACATTTTTTTTTTAGTTTGTTGTAAATTTAATTTTGTATCAATCTTCTGTTTAATAAAATTTATTGAAATGGTGATGTTATCATGTGAAATGTATCAAATAGTTTCCTTATTTGATGCAGTTGAAATGAGTCAGAGGAATTTGAAATGGGAATTGAATTTAATCGTAAAGCCATTTTCGTCGTTGCTGGTCGCTGGTGGGTCGTGCGGTTGTCCGAAAAAGGACAATAAGCAAATAAATGAATAAATAAGTAAATGGTAAAAAAAAACAACTAAAGATTGAGAAGAAGTCGTATTTAAATGCAATGAGTCAGAGAGGCAGGAGAGTGAATATTTAGTAAGTGGGTTCAGTTCGAGGTTCGCTCGATCCACCCGCACTCTCTTTGAGGCCGAGACCCCGGCCCATCGCCTTAAGGTCCGGTCAGGTCCTCGGCCCACGCCGTGCCTCGCCCTCCGCCGTCGACGATACCTTCCTTACCTTCCTTACGTTTCGATACGTTCCTGTCTTCTTTTATATATTCGTAGGCGCATAATATACAAGGCTCGTGGCAAAAGCCTTATGCTTCTTCTCGCTCATAAAACCGAACATCAATCCATCCATCCATCTGAAGACTCAACCTCTCTCTCTCAAACGCACACGCTCTCATGAGAGTAATCCGAAACGAGAGCAAAGGTTGTCCTACGTGCATCAACCTCCTCATTCCTCCTTTTTGTTTTTCTTCAGTCTCATTCCATTTTTAACATTAACAAGATTACTTCTTTCTTCTTCGTCGACAATCAATTATTGTCTGCTAATTGGAGCTCATCATAAAAAAACCATACAAAAATGCAATAATTTTACTTACTTTAAATATACAGCAAAATCCTGAATTATTTCACTATGATTTTATATTTTATAAAAAAAAAATAATTTAAAATTAATAAAAAAAAACACCGGATATCAAAAATAATTTATCCAATACATCATAATTTTCGAATGCATTTTCAACGCCATTGTTTAATTTTACAATATTATATGACAAAACTATAGTTATAATGAAAATCATTTTATATAGGAAATTAATATCTCGGTAAATGTGATCATATTACAAAATTAATTAAAAATCATGTTTCATTTTTCACAATAATTTTATCTATATTATTATTATTTCATTTATTTTTCGTTGACAAAAGTCTAATGCAGCAAATTTGTTATGAACACTTTTCGGTAGAGCGGCGGATATATCCGCCATCAATCTTTGTCAACATCCTTCATTAAACAATAAAATAGCCAATATAACTTGGTATTTTTTACAGCCTTAACAATAATTTACTAGTAAAGTTCTTATAAAGTATTGTTGAATAATACTTTTTTTTCTATTAAAAATTTTGAGTTTCATTTTAGGTAATTTAATCTTTAAAATTAAATTACATAAAACTTTTAGTTATAAATTTAGTTGCTTTCAGCTAGCAAAATCTACAAACAATAATTGTCATCAGTTTAATTGCGAATAATTTCCAAAAACATTAACATCCCACAGCGTGTATAAATATTGACAAAACACTGAGGATTTTGCGAAACTCTGATGAACAGGAAACTCGCGAAATTTAAAATTGTTGCGGATGCGAATCGATATTGTTCATTGCAAATTGGTTTTGGCGTCAGTCGAGAGCGCGAATTTCGAGGCCTGAACGTTTCGTAATTGCATCAACTTGATTAATTCCCGCGACTGCATCACGTTTTCAAATGATCACAAAAATATTCACGAGAATGATAATAATTATTAATTACATTTACCGCATCATCGGAGCGACAAACACAATTTATTCAATGTTTGTATATTAAATGGAAAAGTTCATAACTCCGCGGATTTCATTTTATAAGTTTGTTGTTTTAAACAACATATCTGTTTATTTATAATCTATCACTAAAAAGACTTAATTAAAATATTATTTTTTACGATATTTTCATTCACATTTTCGTTAATTATAAATTCAATAAATTATCCAAAACTGTTCGTAAATCTTTAATTATTCCTAAACAATAATCTATTACTCATAAACATCTGCAGCTTCTTTTGTATAATATTAAGAATATTGCATAATTTATTATTAATTATTGTTGCCTATTCAAGTGTCAATTCGCCTATGCTTATGAAAATTATTGCTTCGAAGTTGCTGTTGTTAATAATATTTTTTTTTGGTGTGTCTTAATTTTAATCGGTTTCCTCAAAGTTCTCTCGGCTCGTGGGCGAAATTTCTGCCTCTGCCCACCATTATAATTAAACGTTTACAATATAAACTTTGCATCATTATACAAGAAATCCGTTAAAGAAAAAAACAGTTTCACAAAAGATTTTGCGCATAATAAACAGAAGATTCCATACAAATATTTTGTTAACAATAATATTACACTCGTGTATTTTAGAATTTATATCTTCCCACATTATTTTGTTGTAATAAATAATCTACAAGATTTTATTTTCAAGAAAAGAAAATTATAACTTATCTATATAGTGTAAAGTTTTTGTCTTAATTTATTTGCTTTTTTTTCTCTATATTTTTGTAAGTAATAAATTGCTTCAATTTTATAAGCAATTTTGTTAAATTGGAAAATGCTTTAAGAGGAAGCATAAATTGATTTGTAGCATCCTCATTCCTGGTTACTTCACCTAAAAATGCAGTTAATATAATCAAAATTAATTTTCATAATGCAACATTTTACTTGATCAAAAAATATAAGGAGAATTTTAAGATTTAGCTCATCGACATTTTTTAAAAATTATCACCCATGATTTTGGTGGTTTTAAGCTATTTAAAGTTTTAAACTTGATTCAATCATTATTTAGACTTCAAAATTGAAAATACGTATGTTGTATGCGAATATATGAAAAAAGTGTAAAAATGTTATATTTTGCTATTAAATTTAGGGGCTAACATCATTTGGGGCCCTCGACTAGTATAGCTCGAGGGCCCCCTACTAACACTATCTGTGGGTCTACCTAATTGACTAAATCCGATCACGTATATTATAAGTGTTAACTGCATTTTCTATACTCTATACTAAATTGCTGTAAGCAAAAAATCAATGGTTTCATAAAATTAAAGCAAAACACATAAACTTTAACTTTGAATTGGGTTAGCTTATAATATAACAGTTAAAATAAAAAAAATATAGACATTGAAGAAATGTCTATCAAACTTTAGTATGTTTAGAACTTACTTACTTTTCGAGTAGCGTATATCAGTCTAGGGGTCGAGTTAATTAAATAATGGTTCTCACAAATGACAGCTGTCACCTTGCTTAAAGTGTCAAAAAAAAATAGGTTATAACCAATTGGGTTTCATATCAACTATAAACAAATATGTTGGGTCGCGCGGCAACGAAATAATTTTTTTAAAGTTAATTAAACTTTTGAAAAGTTTAGAAACGTTTGGTAATTTTACTGAAGAAAGGGTAAAAGAAATACTGAGAAAAATGCAGTGGATATGTTTAATAAATTGTAGTGGAAGAAAAAAAAGTAAATAAAACTGGATAGAAATCAAGATCCTAAGTATCTTAAATCATAAAAGGAGCAACAAAGACGTGTATGATGTGTACATAGATAGACGAGGTTGTTAGTTCGGTTTAAATGCATTCTTTTAACTGGAAACACAAATAATGAGGCGTTCCGAAACGTACGGAGACGATGCGGACGACGAAGAGGACGGCGAAGTTGGAAGAAGTAGAAACGGGCGGATAGAGAGACAAAGAAAAACATCCTATTGTGTAGACATAAATCATGTTTAATGCGCTTTTAATTAACCTTACACGTTGCCTTTTATGGCCCGTTACAACAGTATGTACATGATCGGCCCAGGTTCCAGTGATAATGTTCAATCGTTCGGCCGAACCCAACCAAAGAACAACAATAAACCAAGAGACGAAGACTATTTTATTTATTTATTTCTTTAAATTCATATCTGTATTACTTTACACAATCTTTAAGTTTATTTATTAATTTCATAAAAATTATTCCTGACTTCTGGAACTATTACAAAATTATGTTGGGTAATACTCAAATTAAATTTTTTATCTTTGCAATTTTATACAAGTAATATTCGGCTTATTAGAAATCCTTTTGTCGTCGTATCCTGTAGGACTCGACTTTATATATAGAGATATATATGAATGTATACATATATAAGGACAAACAGTGCGATGTTAATTAATACATGTCGACGGAGAGTTTGACCAAAACGGCGTTATTGCCGTTCCGCTTTCGCATATACTCTCAGTCCGAAGTTATGTAATTTTATTTTTACATAAGACTATACTGTAATTACACCGATTTTTCAACCATTTCAATCACTACACTAGACAGAATAAATTTAATTAGCAAATACACATTTAATTGCAATTTTATTGTGTCTTCATCACAACAAAATTCATTTTCTCCCACATTGTTTAGAAAAAAATGTATTACAATTTTATATTTATAATTACACTATTTTTTATTAATTATATTAATAGGAATAAATTTCACTCATTTTTCAAATAGTTTTTTTTTCAGGATGTAATTTTTTTCGGGAAAAAATTGTACTTTGTTTACTTTTACAGTTAATTTAATTAATACTTTATAGCTTTTTTTGTCTTTAAGATAAAAATAATTATATCATTTTTTCTTGTTTATTTACAGGAGGAAAGTGGACATCGCGCGAAATGACTTGGAAAAGGAGCCAAAAGACTTAACTAATCGTACGATGTTCCCAAGCACACAAATTAAAATGAGGTATGTACACAACAATAATTAATAAAATAACATTTATTTAACTTTACACACGTAATTTCAATATTGAATTTTTATAAGTTTACAAAATTTATGAATAATTTTAACACTTGTTAGATTTATTCTAAAATGTTTATTATAAAAAATCTTCCTAAAAAGTGATTTAGAAAATTTATGAATAATTCTAACACTTGTTAGTGCAAAATTAAATTATTCTAAAATTTATAAAACTAATAAATAATGTAAAATTTTTACCATTATTAAAATGTTTAAAGTTATTAAATTTTGTGATAAATTTTCTTAAAAAGTGATTTTGGTTAATGAATTTTAATTTACGAAATTTAAGAATAATTTTAACACTTGTTAGATTTATTCTTAAATCTGACTGAAACTATTGGTTTGGATAAAATTATAACTTTCAATTTGAAAAATGAAACTCTTCACTTACGATTCTAATAATTAAAAAGGAAGTATTATTTTCTTGCAGGATTTTGAAGTGAAAAAAAAGTTAATCGAATTTATTTCTGGTTTACAATTTACGAAGTGCAAAATTAAATTATTCTCAAATTTATGAAACTAATAAATAATGTAAATTTTTACCATTATTAAAATGATTAAAGTTGTTACATTTTGTGAAAAATCTTCCTGAAAAGTGATTTTGGTTAATGAATTTTAGTTTACAAAATTTAAGAATAATTCTAACATTTGTTACATTTATTCTTAAATCTGACTGAAACTATTGGATAAAATTACAAGTTTCAATTTGAAAAATTAAATTCCTCACTTTCGATTGTAATAATTAAATGAGAAATATTATTTTCTTTCGAGAAAAATGTTAAGAATTTATGAAGGGCAAAATTAAATTATTTATGAAACTAATAAATACTGTAAATATTTACTAAAATCTTCCTAAAAAGTGATTTTGGTTAATGAATTTTAGTTTACAAAATTAATAATGAGAAAAAAAATATAATAGATTTCAACTTTCTAAAAAACTTAGTATTGATTATTACTGATTTTATAAATTAAAGTCGATCAATATCCAATTACGTTTCTTGCAACAGATGGTTTATGTATTAGAGATGCGAGAAAAAAATATATAATTTCATGGATCCAAAAGGAAATCGAACGAACCAGAGAGAGCATTACGTCCACAAAGGACGCTAATGTCGTAATCATTATGAAATTATGATTGAAATTTATTTAATATCGTTCCCTCATATTTTTTACTGACTCTCTTTCTCCCTCCACTTTAATCCTTCTGGTTGTTCTTCGGCACGTCGAAATGACGGTCCAATTTGTTCCGAGTTAAAGCAAATTATATCACATTACATTATCGTTTATACCTTGAATACGGTCAGGTTTGCAGCAGCTGGTTAACGTGATTCTCGTATCTTTTACATATGTAACGCGAGAGTCCATTCTTCTTGCATATATATATATATATATTAATATTAATGGTACGAATATAGAAGGAGAGGATACAAAAATGAAAAAGAATGCGATCGGCGGGGGTCGAAGAATGGGAATTTGCATTTCATTTGCATTTTCTGATCTCTGCCGGCTTTCTTCGCTGAATAATTAAACCAATAAATTTCTCGCATCCAATTCTCTATTTTTTTTTAATCATTTTATTTTCTTTCAGGCGGTGCAATTTTTTTTATATTCCGGCACACGTGTAATTTAAATAATATATGGTAATAATGAGTTTCTTCATTTCTTTTCGTTAAAAGAAGAAATAAATAATTTATAATAATTTTTTTTAATATAACTTAAATTTTGTTGATAAAACCTCTAAATTTATTGTTGCTCGAAATAATCCAAATTTGTCTACACATAATTTATTAATTTAATTAAAAAATAAATAAATGAATGTTTTTCATAAAATCTATGTTAAAATTATAAGAAATTTTTTAAAAATACATAACAGAAATCTGTAAGTCTATCTAGAAACGAGATAATTAAAACTTCAGAAATTATTGTTTATCCATTCAATCTAAAATAATTAATTTAAAATTTTATATAGAAAATTTCACTAAGAACATATAGTATACATTATAGGTATCAAAATTTCTTAAATCTTCGTTAAATCATCAATAAAATGAATACAAACTGTTAATTTATTTGAAAAAGAATAAAAATTGGATAAGTGTGTTCAAATATTTACATTCATCGATTATTCTATCATAAAATAAATAATATAAACTGATAATTTAAAATGAAACTTTTATTATCATTAATGTTAAAAACGAATTTTGTTGTTAAAATCACTAAATTTGTTTGAAAAAGAACGAAAATTGTTCGAAATAATTTAAATTTCATGAATTTCTATTAATTTAATTAAAAATTAATTAATTGAAAATTATTAATAAAATTTATATTCGGAAATTTAAAAATTAAATTACTCGAGATAATCCAAATTTCTTCATTCGTAATTTATTAATTCAATCACAAAAGAACTAACTGAAAACTATTGATAAAATCTACAACTCTGTTAGAAATTGAACAAAAAAATTACAAGAATTTGTCAAAAAACTTTATTCATTAATTTATAAAATACATAACAAAAAATTATTGTTACCTTTTTTTTAATCTTTGTTAATTCATTTATTGACAAAATAAATAAAAGAAAATTAAATATTCCACTGCATACATTTGTTCTTAATCAAAATCTGTCAAATCAAATCAATTTGAAAAATAGAAAACTGAAAATAATTGAAAAAATCTATTGAAAAATCAATTAAAATTCATTCATTCAATAAATTTAAAAAAATAAGTATTAATATTCTATTACAATTAATTAATCTTGATAAAATCTATGAATCTAGTTAGAAAATCATGAAAATTACTTTAAATATTTTTTCTTAATTATTTGTTTATTCAAAAAATACAAAAAAAATAAATTATTGATAAAATCTTTAAATCTATTGAAAAGTGATCGAAAATTATAGGAATTTATTAAAACTTTGTTAATTTATTCACTCAAAAAACAAATTTAAAAAAGAAATTTAGATATACTACGAATGAATAAAAATGACTGCTTTTTATCAAATCCAAAATTTATTATTTCAGCCAAAAAATAAGTAACTAAAAATTGGATTTTACTACCACTAAATAGAAAATCCATAAATCTATATGATAAATGAAGGACAATTAATATTGAAAAGCAGAAATTATTTTTTTGCATTTAAATAATTCATTCGGTACAATTGAATTAATAGTGGAGCTCATGAATACACTTAACATATTTAAATAGTATGAGTGTGTGAGCGTACAAGAAACTGAGACAAATTGTGGATGTGATTAATGTCGCGTGGAAATGACAACGGTCGATGGATAAAATACACCCGTTGAATAATTAAACGTTGAACTTACGATCGAAGATCGTATCGATAATGTTGATTAATCGTCGCAATCTCTCGGAAGAAAATCAATAATAATTACGAACGTTTTCTTATACTTCCTATTAATATTTTTCTCTCTCTTGCAGTCTCCTTCTTTCGGTTATACCATCATTAATAATCGTGGCTATTATTATTATTATTAACAGTATTGATATATTACTGCCGTTTTCGTATCGAGCACGATCGAAGTGCGAAGGAAGAATCATTGGTAGCTTCTGACAGTTATTTTTTTTTCAGTTTATTTGCATCATTCGTTACCACACGCTATTAACAGATGTAATTAGAAATGGTTCATGGAGAATATCTATAACTTCGATCTGCAATAAATTCGAAGTATAAGGTATTTTGCAAATGCTATTTATATTGAAAGTAAAAGTTTATATACATTTTATTAATAACTTTCAAAGTTGATCTATCAATAAGAAATTTAAAAACCAAACGATATTTTCATACAAATAAAAAATTACAATTCGAATATTACATTATAATAATGTTTAATTAACAACAAACTATTTTGTATTTACAAAAAGTAAATGGAAAAATATGCAACGATTTAAAAAGTCAGATTTATAAAAAATAATACACATATTTTTATGTAAAAAAAAACTAAAGTATTAAGTGAATATAAAAATAAAAATTTCGCTAATTACTTTACACTTTTTCGTAATTGTTATTAAGTAAATTTTAATTGTATTCATGTTTCAATTCTGATATATTCGCATTCGCTGTCAACGTAACACCTCACTCAATAAGTTCGTAGGATGACATATAGATGACACTGTAACTTGTGAACTAAACTTCAGATTGCTATGAAATTTTGACAGGCGTCGTCTGAAGATTGGTAATTCCTAAAAATCATATGGATTTATCGATAAAGACGTCATCTATATGTCATCCTACGAACTTATTGAGTGAGGTGTTATATAAATAAAAACTTCTATGTCCATTTTCAAGTTCGAATCATTAGATTAGTTTTGTCACCACTTAACTCTTACCAACCAAAGAAGCAGACCTTACAAACTAGTGAATCGACGTACTTCGCTGACCTCGTCTTTCATTATCTCAACATCCTCTTCAAAAATGAATTAGATCACCTCTTCTTGGTAGACTTCCAAATATAGAATGCATTATTTTTGTGGATATTTTTGTTATTAATTTTCTATGTTGCTGTAGCTGAAGTTTGCAAAAAAACTGTTGTATTCGTAAAGATTATCTAATCATTTATAGTAATTCTGTTTTGCAAAAGTTTTAACATCGATTAATTTATTGTAGGTTGTAAATCAGTTGTAAATATATTTTATAAGAATATAAATAATTATATTTTTTCATACATAAAGAAATTTTTGTATTGCCTCAAATTAATAGAAAAACTATGCATATTAATTTTATTGCGAAAAGTGAATATATTTTGAAATATTAATTATTGTTTAATTTTTATATGTTATTAATGAAGTAACAATAATTATTATAAATTATGAAATAATAAGATTAATAAATTATTGCTTTCGGAAAGAATAATAAAAATTGCAATTAAGTGTAAAATAATAAATTGATTGTAATTCCCACGATCTTAAGGTCAGAACGGCCGTAAGAAGAGTCTGTTTAATCCGCGTGTGCTTAAACGAGCACAAGACCATCACCTCAGCCAGCCATTCCGTTCTATCCGCTGCAGACACATCCACGTCCAATCTCTACATAAATTAAACACTTTAGAGCGCATTTCGAGATGAAGAGTCGAGGAAGCAAATATATAATGGTCGAATCTCGAAAATTTATTGGTTGCTAGGGGAGCAGTTTCCTTCTGGATTTATATGTTAATGAAGATCTTTTAATTAAATGAACGATCCGCGATTTGCATGATGGAACCATCCATATTCGCTCTCAACTCGTATAATTTATTGTGAATATGCGGACAAATTACGCGATTCCAATCGATTATCATCGTTTCCACCCGACGCGTTTTATTTGCATTCCAAACATTTCCGCATACTTAACACACCAACAGTATTTTCATGATCAAATTCAAAATTGAATCTAAAATATTATGTGAATAAACCGAAATATCTTTGATTAGCGCACGAGCGCATTATTGTTCTAAATTGTGTCAATTATATACTACTTATATGTAAACATATGCAAATTCGTCTTGTGCCTGTGTTTAACACACCATTATGGTAATCCAAGAGTTGCCCACACTTCGTTATTAATACCATAAAGGTGTACTCTCTTGCCCACCTATTCCATTCAATCAACAACAAAAAATAATAACTAATAACGATTTTCCTTCATTAATTTCCTGCACTTCGTACACACCTAATCATCATTCAATTGAAATGGAATTCATTTTCTTTATTAGCATAACCCATTATTTTTTTCAACAATTACAAATGCTATTCTATTAACTTTTGAGTTGATTTATAGTCGATTTTCTCTGTTAAATTAACTATTTGCAAGTGCTATAAACTATATAAAAAATCATATTAAACTAACATTTTTCAATACAATTATTATTATTAGACAAAGATTAAGATAAAAATATAAACCTAGTGGAATGAAAATAACATAAAAAAATATAATTTAAGTTGAAATGCAGAAGGTATAAAGTTGAAATTAAAAAAGTTCTTAACGAAAAGATGTTAACAACAAACGACATTGAAAACATTTTTTTTAGTGAAATTGGTCCTGATTACATCTTATTCATCATATTGATAGAATATATTATAGTGTTGGTAATTGAGGATTAATATGATATAATTTTAAAGTAATGCTATTGAGAATGCTATTAAAATGGCAATGTCCCACTTACATAAAGAGAGGATTAAGTGGGTTTTCTTTATTACTAATGGTTATCAATAAAGCAATGGCATAAATCTATCTTCGTGCTGCTTAAGTGTTAAGTGTTGGTTGTTATGTAAGTGAATGTGTATGTGTATAGACGAGTTCGAATACAATAATGTTTATATGTGTATTTGTGTGTTTTCAGACTGATGTCACCAAGTAGTTCACCGGCCACCTCACCGACGATGTCGAATTCCTCATCGCCAACGCCTCCGGCCGTTAATTATAACAAGATGACGGGAATACCGTGTGTGGCGGCAGCCTCTCGTTACACGGCGCCCGTCCACATAGACGTCGGTGGGACGATATACACTTCCTCATTGGAAACCCTAACGAAGTGAGTCTACTGCTGTCCTGCTATCCTCCAGCTACCTACATACTAACTATACTACTACTTATCTACCAAACCAAATGATGAAAGGCACCAATTAATTATGCGCCATTTCCGATATATTCACCACCTCGCGACTATCTGCAAAGACCGTCTTTGCTCTCCTCTCCTTTATCTATCTCTCTTTCGCACAAGACAAACAAGAGTTGGATGCATCTCGTTGTCTCGGTCGTGCTGCGCCGTGCTTTGAACGACGCCCGCAAAGGAAACTTGAAATCGTTATTTATCTGCACACTCTATCGGCTTCTTATATTCCTTACTTACTAACTTGCTCGCTTGCATATAACAACACACACTGGTTTGTTGTACACACACGTACACCACTTTCCGACTAACTAGATACATCATTCATTGCAGTAGATTACTTCGAAACAATTGAGCGCCCGCATATTTATTGGCCGGCAAATAAATAAACTTTTAACACAATATAAATACAATTAACGCTCCTATAGAAAACGAAGCACACTTCTAATTCATAAGATATACTTACAAATAAATATATACTCAACACACCTAGAATATTCTTGTCTCGAACATCTGTTACTATATCATTCTTTCATTCGATCTTCCTTCTTCTGGTTAGCGTTTCTCAACCTATTAGGTCGCGTTAAGTTTTGAATGACAGCTGTCACCATGTGTCAAAGAAAAAAACTAATAAAAATCACTTTGCAATTGCGTCACAGTACAATTAGAAACAAATATGTTGGGTTGCATGTCAACAAGATTAAGAAACTATATTAACAAATTAAACTACATATCTTAATGATTACCAAAAAACATATACTAAACTAAATTAATTCGAAACAACTGCAACTAAAAGATATATTATTCATTTTTCGTAAATGACAGCTGACACCCTTTGTCAAAGCGAGGATTTAGTGATGAGTTTAGTTGTAAGTTTGAGAAACGCTGTTCAAGAGAACTATTCCAATCACTGAAACTGCAAACTTTAATGTTTACCAAAGATAATATATTAAACTAAATTAATTCAATAGAAATACAACTAAAAGATATATTAATCATATCATTTTTTTCCTAAATGGCAGCAGTCACCATCTGTCATAGGTGAAAAACAATTATCAATTGAGTCACAGTACAATTTCATAGTTATTAGCTTTATTTACATAATTAATAAGAATTTCAATAAATTAAAAAATATATTTCAAGTTTAAAACTGTAATTTATTTAGTGTTGTAAAAACTGAAAATTAAATCAAATTTTATCAAATAAAAATGCTGTAGGAAATACAATTATTTTTATATTATTGCAAAGTAAATTTAATGTGAAAATATCTTTAGTACTAGGAAAAAAAATATTATACTTTAAGCAGTGTTTTGCTCAATGCTAAATAACGTTATGCGTGCTTAAGAAAATGAGCTTCGTGAACGTGGACTTTCTTGCAGGTCGTACGCATCGATGGAAAACCGTTGGCGGAGTATAATTTAGAAATCAAATGAGTCGTAATGAATAGTTGGTGAAATGATCGAATCGAGTTGGATGCATTCATTGAGAGGATAACGCGTACAGTAATTATGCATATTTCTTGATTAATTTTCTGTTAATGATACTCGGCATTCGGATTTTAAATGTCGTCGAGGAATGCGATATATTTGTTTACATTTTAAATCGAAATAATATAATCCGTACAAATTATATAAAATTAGCATTTCTATTCCGATTTGAATTGTCGGTAAAAGCAAATGGAAATAACGTCACGCTGTGATTAAAATATTTGAAATGCATTTAAAAAAATGGTTCAAGAAAATCCGGAACAAATGATTTTGTTGGATATTAGTCTTAATTCGAGAAAATGTTTGCATTGACATAAATAAATATACAAAATATAGGAATATTGATGATATTGGGATTCAGCGAGAATGTGAGAAAATGTAGGAAATTGGTGTAATAGAGTTTGTAGGAATCATGGATAAATAGAAGAAAATTTGTTGATATTGGAATTCTTGCGTCGAAATAATAATATGAAAAGAAAGAAAAAATTGGCGTCGGAGGGTGGCCTGGGTTTGGAGAAGTTGGACGTGATCACCAGAGGGTTTTTCGTCCCCGCCGTGAGGAGGGAGCGAAGAGAAGAGTGTAGAAGAGATGAGACCATGGGAACTCAGCCTCCCACATGCGGCGCGGCGCGGATCGCACCATCTCAGGAATGCCTACATAAATCTCATTAAACCGCTCTAAAACTGTAAAAGGTTGCAATCATATGGTATTAAAGTGTTTACAATATCGAATATCTCAATCGGCCGGGACATAAATCAGCCATTTCCGAAGAGTTGTTGGCGCTCTCGCGCGTCGTGTGATGATAATGTGGCTCTATTCCAACCATGACCATAAGCGATTTGCATTGGAGAAGGAAGAGCCGGAGAGATGCAGTGAGAAAAGGATAACAACACTCGAACTGGTCGTAATAATAATAATAACAATAACATATAATAATAATAATAAAGCAAATACTGAAGGTAATTATTAATTCCGAAACTTGTTGCGCGATATTTCGGAATTTCGCTGACGCGAAGGCCGTATATATCATTGGTAGCGAGGGGACGTTAATTTATATATCATCGATATGATACAGATGTGACACTGTTAACGGTGATTTACGGTGCACTCTGTATCTCTCTACTAAATGCGAGACACGTGCATTCATATATACATACACGCGTACGTACAGCTCAGCCTCAAATCTCCTCCTCTTCTGCCATTCCACTAAAATTTATTAAACTCTTGACTAAATAATATGCAGACACACACACATACTCGCACGTAGTGCATACATGTTCTCTCGCTCGAAGCCAACGAAATCTGATTGCCTGCAATTTGTTCGGGCTTCCATATTACTACATTCCCTTGTTTGTTCAATAGCTGTATCACAACTCTATCTCTTTTTCTCTCTCTCTCTCTGTTGAATTCAGTCCTGCAAAGAGAGTCTCCTCTGAAATCCTATTAAATCGCCATTATAAGTATATAAATAAATGTCGGTTTGCGTCGTTTTTGCGAGCAGCAAATTGGTAACGAAGTCGAGGGCCGGTCTCTGTGGTGGTAAAGGTAGTCCCACGACTCCTGGGGGCCAAATATGGCCATTTCCTATTTCACCTCGGGCATCATCCATACCAGAAAGATAAGGCCGACGAATACATTTAAGTAATATGCAGTTAGTTTGTAAGCGACGCACGTTTCCATCCCTCGGGCCAATTTCAGTAGTAGCAGCAGCAGCAGCATCATTTGCTTCTTTCCATCCCGTTTTTACAGATTTGTTTTTGTCGTTCAGCTATTTTAATTCGCTATTTACTATCATTTGCAGATATCCCGAGTCGCGTCTGGCGAAGCTCTTCAACGGCACCATTCCGATCGTCCTGGACTCACTCAAGCAACACTACTTCATCGACAGGGACGGCGGCATGTTCAGACACATCCTCAACTTCATGAGGAATTCCAGGCTTCTCATACCGGACAACTTCAACGATGTAGATCTTCTGCTAGAAGAAGCTCGATATTTCGACATTGCTCGTAAGTATTATTTCTTCCATTTCAAACAGTAATTGCCAATACAATTTCTAACAAAAATGTACTAATATTGAAACATTAATATTTTCATATTTCACAACATAAAATATCTATCACTTTGACGCAAGGTGATAGCAGTCACATAAAATATGTAACTGTTATTAAAGATACAATTATTAGTAAGATTTCTTAATATCTATTATAATTTCATATTCACTATAAATACAGTTATTTAACAGCACAAGAAAATTGATTAATATAGTCTTGAAATGTTTGCAATTATAATGTTATTTTTATTCGTTCTGTTATTGCAGTTATTAAATTTTCTTGCGCTTGATAATAATACGTATTGAAAATTAAATTATACTAACCCAAGTTTTAAACTGTTCGGAACAAATTGCAAATGAAATGTTTATTAATAGATGTAGAAATTGTATTTAAGTTCTATATAATTATAAACTTAACTTTTGTCATTTAAGTCATTGTGGCATTTTATTGTCATTGTGAACAATTTGTTTAAAAGTGTATATTTTTGTTGCAGCTATGATACGTCAGCTGGAGCAATTGAAGAAGGACAAAATTAAGAACGGAGCAATTTCCACGACGGGGTCGTCAAAGTCTCTATTGGGAGGAAGACCTCAGAGCACTTCGAATTCGGATAATTCGAGGACGGGAATGGACACCTACGAGTGCGTCGCGCTTTACGTGAGCCCCGATTTGGGCGAGAGGATAATGCTATCCGGAGACAGGGCCGTCCTCGACGAGGTCTTCCCCGAGACGAATCAGGCCTTGATGGACGCCAGAACAGGCGTTGCATGGAACCAGCAGGACGTCCACCACGTGATCCGGTTCCCTCTGAACGGCTACTGCAAGCTGAACTCTGTCCAGGCCATCACCAGGCTCCTCAATTCCAGCTTCAGGATAGCTGCCAGCAACGGCGGAGGCGTCGAAGGACAACAGTTCTCCGAGTACTTGTTCATCAGGAAAACATTGCCGGGCTGACTGTAAACCCATCTCTGCTACTACACCCATCGACGCACTCGACAATCACTCCACGGGCATATTTATCCTTAACATTATTTATTCCTTTGTTTATTTTTCATACTTTTTTATCGTAACACCTACAACCCAGCGTTTTCCAACATTCTTTTCATATTATAAAAGTAGAAACTTCTTATGCCTGACACAAAAGTCTCTACGAAAACCAATTGCTATTGTCAAAATGACATCTAAACAGATATTAATTTGTTAAGACGAATTATTGGTGAATTTGTTATATGTGTATTGCAACAATGTTCATATTAGTAGACCAATCGTTTTTGTTTAATTGTTAGATTTTATTAAATTATATTATGGTAAAATAAAATTACTATAATTGTTATCACTCACCATACCATAATTCTATGTATAAAAAAAAAATATAACAATAACTACATCTAATTTGATGATTTTATTGAAAAGTTATTGTTTTGGGAAACGCTGATTGGTTAATAGAATTTGTTGAATGATTGGTTAAGTTTCTTGTAAATAAATTCACTGTATACAGGATTGGGAGACCATTCGGTTTTACTTTGAGATAAGGCACATTAATGACTTATTGTTTGTACATACGTTAAATATGATTTATGTTGATAATCGAAGTCCGATCCTGCTTATAAATAAATATTTCATTGTTCCATCGTCGCTTCCTTCAATTCGCGTTTTGATTGATCTCGAAAACTCCAAAATTAGAAGATGGGAAAGAAAGAAACGTTTATTTTATGATATTTTTGTTAACCACTAGATATTTGTATGGTTTTAGACTAATAACAAATACTAAAACTATTAGTTGATACTTGATTTTGAAATATCGACTGATCGAATATTGTGCAGGATTTGCGTTTTTTTCTATAATTTTATTTGTATATTTGCGAACAGGAAATGATGGAAACTGTGGATAATAATATTTAAGAAACTAATATGGAGGAGCATGAGGAGTAGGAGTTTTCTGTACATAAACATATATATTGAAAAGAATAAAAAATTGAATAAATAAATATATATACAAATAAATATATTAAATGCTTATAAAAGATGTCAGATGAGTTTTATTTGGTGCGGAGCGCCGTCAAGTGGCGTCGCGATGCCAGTCATCATCCATCCATTCCAGCTATCCAACCGAGCCGAGCCAAGGCAGGACGCGGAGAGTCGCCCTTTTGCGAAGTGCTCATAACTCATATAGGGGGTATGAATATGAAAACCTCTCAAAAAGACATAATGGAGAGGTATGTAAAATTTGCTTCTAGGACAAAGTGCCCGAAGGTAGTTACTATGGTAACTCTGAACTCAATATCCTCTACAAAGAACCAATTGGGGCTCGGAGCCCTCGGGGGCCCGACAGGCCCGGCCCTGCGAGCGCCGCGGGCCATCGGGCCGGGACACCTCCGGCGCTAGAGATGAACGCCCCCGGCGCCCCAGACAGTCGACGCCGCTCTCTGCCCCTCCGGCCATCCGACCGCCTCCCCATCCCACCCCCCGCTTTCTCTACACCACGTCCCTAAACCCCACCTCACCCTCGCCGCCGCCCAGGGAGGTCCTCCGCATTCCGTTTATAACATTGCCCTTGTGTTTATACTCATTACACAAACCTATGCACCGCACATATAATATTTATTATTTTTAATTAACCGACAACAAACACCGCAATACCACGGACGAATCTCCTCATCTTATTTATAATAACAGCATTTCCAATTACATTTTTAAATTTTAAAACCAACAGTTGCGTCACTATTTACAAACTGATGTAATTACTAAGCAACATAACAAAATTTGTTTTTTAAAAATATTACAAGACCGTCTTAAGAAGATTCGATTTTTGAATATCAATGATAAATTATATCATTTCGGAATGCTTAAGTTTGTATCACTTTTGGTGTTAATCAATTAAAATTGAAATAAAAATAAAGAATATTTATTATCAAATAATAAAAAAAAAATAACATTTTTTTCTACAAACAAAATTGTTGCCAAAAGCCAAATAAAATACTATTTTCCTAAATAAATGATTTGGAAAACGAAAATTAATAGGTTGATACTTTATTATATTTGTTTAGTTATTTACTTAATCAATTAAGTAATTGAATAATATAAATAGTAATTAAAATATGATTTAAAATATTTTATCACATTTGTTCGCGATAATTTAGCAAATCATTACCATTGTTTTCAAAACAGAATTAGTGGAAATGCGTTTCAATAGGAAAGCTTTACTTATTACATTTCCAATATTTACTTAGTTATTAAAGTGCGATTTTCGATCTTTACTAAGAACATAAATAACATTAACTTTCGTCATCTTTCTGATTCAATTAATAATTATTTTCTTATGATTCAAAAATAATAATTATGATTTAATGAAATGGTAGAAGAAAATTGTATAAAATTTAATAATTGAGCTGAAGACATGAATCAATGATTAACCTATACTTACATTATGTTAATCAAGTTTTATGCTCTATTACCAAATTAATATAAGTACCGCAAATTAAGTTACAAAGTAGAAAATTACCGATTGCTAAACGCACGAATTAATTCTCTTTTCGATTATTGAATTTGCTATATGCAAACTATATTTATATATGTATCTGTACAATATACATACATAATATAAATATGAAAATTTGAACGAATTACCATAGGATGGTGAACTTACACATTCTTTTCTCACTCTACAAAGTTGCAAATTGCTTCAGCCGCACGCATCCAGGACGCTCCGCTCCCCCGATTCGCCGATTACTCATTCATAAATTCTTTTGCACATTGAAAATGCACATTCTAATTGGAAGCTAAAGCCCACATAGGATTATCATACACTACAACGCTTTCGTACATTTTAAGTGCGCCCGAGGCTCGTATAAAAGTATTCTTGGAATTTACGATTTGCAAACATTTTATTGATATCACGCAACCAAAAAATGTAAACTTTCTATGAATTCTATTAGTTTTCGCTTTTAGAGATTTTGAAGATAAATTATAATATTGATACATAAATTGAGTATTCAAAAGTGAAAAATAATCTTGAAAAAATAAAATTTTAATACTCAGACAATAATATTTTATAATAAATTAGTTAATAAATTCTACTTTGAGTTATTTTTTTATTTATTTCAATGTAAAATACAGATTTTTAATTTCGTAATTCTGAAATTTTGTATGGTTGTATGCTGATTAATCTTTGTCAACAAATTTATGCTGCTGTTTGAATAACAATATTTGGAATGATACTGAAATTGAGCTTAACGAATGTACATTGTACGTAATCGAAGCATTGAATCATTAAACATTTAATTGTGTTGATTGTGCATTATTCAAAGCATTCCGATGTTTGCTTTTCGGAACGGAGCGACACGCAATGTTTATTATTATTATATTTTTTTTTTCTAAGTGCAACTACCGTTTCAGCCAAAAGCAGTACTTCGCATCGGGTTGTTTATTTGAAGTTTGTTGCTCCAATTATGTCCATCAATATTAGATTACTGATCCTATATTTCCTGGTTCACGTTAATGCGGAACTAAGGCCACCAATAGCAGATAAATACGCGCTGCTGAAGACTTTTTTGGATAACATTGAATTGGCAACAATAGAAACGTACGTCACAATCGGTGTGATCGGGGTTAATCCGGAAATCGCTCAATGGTTTATATCCAAGAGAATCCAATTGAATTACGCCGTGCTAATATGGAATGAAGAGAATGCAGAAGTGCCGGATTACGTGACGTATCGCACGAAGAACATATTCGGTTTCGTCGATGATGTTAAAAATTTTAGACAGTATTTGGTGTACATGGATGATTGCACTTTTCTGCATAGAAGAGGCAACTTCCACTTTATAGTTGGTAACCCGGTGGTCGATGATCGTTGGTTGAGAAGAGTCCTCGAGGTCATCTGGATTGATTTCAGGATATTAAACTTCGTGGTTGCCTTCAATATGTTGGATTCTGTTAAAATCGCCTCGTACAACCCATTCAACGATAGCGTCTATTACCTAAACGAGACCGATGAGTTTTTTCCGAATAAATTGAACAACATGCACGGTTACACTTTAAAATCTTCGATGATTGAGGTCATACCTATCACCTGGAAACGGAACGGAACCTTTTTTGGCGAAGACATGAACCAGTTATCAAAAGTTTCGTCTTTGATGAATGCCACGTTTATAACTATTGAAGCGTTTAATCACTCCAATGCAAAGAAGATGGTCATACAAGAAAAAGTAGATTTTGCCTTCGTCAAATTTGTTGTGATTTCCGAAATCTACGACGTCGGCTACTCGTACCCATTGAATCACGAGGCTGTAGTAGTTATTGTACCAAAGAGCGATTTGCTTCCGGCTTATTTGTACATCTTGTACATATTTCAACCTTTGGGCTGGTTTTGCATTTGCGTGCTTAGCGCGATCTTCCTGCTCATCAACTATTCCAGAAGCAAAGTGCGAGAAAAACTGCTGATGTACTATCTGGTGCTCCTAATGTGGATCGCTTTCATAGTTATAATCCCGAGCGCCTTCACAAGCGGTCTAGCTAGTACTCTAACTAAACCAAAATACGAGGAAGAGATTGATACCATCCGAGAACTGGTTGAATCAAACTACAACATTGTAGCAATAGAATTCATACATTCCGTGTTATCCCTAAAATTTCCTCAACTGAAACATAGGTTCGTTGAAGTCGATCAATTCGAATCTGCAAATAGAGCCCTCAGAGGAGACACAGATGTTGCCTTTTCTGATAGTTACGCCGTCATAATGCAAATTCTGAAGCAACTGAACGAACGCAGCTTGCAGCCATATCATTTGATCAAAGAGAAGTTTCTACCTGGATTCACCTCGTACGCTTTTCCGTTCAGATCACCGTACAAGGAAGAGATCGAAAAGAAACTGCAATACATGTTCCAATACAGATCCAACACATTGAAGTTAAATCGTGCCTCCATGCAGACGCATCGCACCTTGGAAATAGTGCATCTTCAATCTATTTTCATTTTTATGATCATCGGCCATTCACTGGGATTCATAGTTTACCTTTTCGAACTAATTATTTTTAAAAAGAAACGTGTAACGAAGAAAATAAAGAAATTCTTGAAATGAAGCAACAACAATTAAACATTGATATTTTACGATGTTTAAATAATCCAATCACGTGTTCCTATCAATTTTTATCAAATTTTTGATAAAGAGATTTAAACTATATCCTTTCCTTATTTTATAAGCAACGTGATATTTATATTTGATGGCTGTGCTTTGATATTTACAGGTGTGTAAGGGATGTTTAAGAAGTTCAACCAGGAAGACTTAAGGTATAGTTAAGAAGTTTTATTTTCGTTAAGGTATGTTATCAAAATCATAAACTAAATGATTTTGATAACATACTTTAACAAAAATATTTTAGATATGAATGTTAAATCGTTGATATTCAAATAGTTTTAAATATTTAAATATTCAATGTAGTTGTTGTATAACGTAGGCAACTGAAGTACCAAGCTCTTCGTGCTGCCATCTTTACATAATATCCAATTAGTCTGTTTTTGGTGGGGATGATTTTGTTCTGTTTGATTATCATTACTGCCAACAGAATGCACATCATGTGATAAAGCCAGAACGTATTTTAAGTAACCAGTGACCAAAGTGCCCCGAAAGAGTTTTGTTGGTACTTGTTATTGTGATGTGTTATTAATGTGTTGTTACCCATCTGAAGTGTGCATTTAATAACTATTGCACCAAAATAATAGTAACAAAAATCACAATCCCAACAAAAAAATGGTAATTACTCCACGCAGGAAATGCATTGGTGGGATTGTAAAAGCAATTACATTCACTTGGATATGCTACTTTCACCCAACCAACTGCAATGGTTCACCTTCAATGCACTTCCAATATTGCAGATTTTTGCATTACCACACACATTCAAATGGTCACAATTTTGTTATTGCAGGTTTACAAGTGAACCATGGAAAAATACCCATTGAAAAGGGGCACTGCATCGACACCAACACACTCAACATCATATCAATCGGTAAATAAAAAGGTAATTCTATTACTGGGATAATTAGATTTAGTATGTCCACCACCTCCCATCATGACACAGTAATCTATAAATTACAGTGCTCAGCATTGTGCAAGAATGTTTTTGCTGTCATCATATGGCAACAAGTTGATTTATTGCTATGTATCTACAGTCCTTAACAGCAGCTTGAACAATGCACACTCCCTTTAAATGGAATTTATATTACTAATTCGATGCAATTATCGCTAACAATTTGTGTGCGTGTATGTGGTTTAGATGAAATGCTATTTGGGTTGCATACAACTCTAAACCAAGCATTCTAAATAATTATGATTCGCTCTTTATATATTTAGATATTATTGAATATTTATTTGTTTAACTCGTTTTATTGCTAGTCATTAAGATAGTATTAGGAACGTGGGTGTATCATTTCATTTTCGTTTAATTACATCTATCATAAACAACGTCTGTTTTACTATTCAATGACTAAACTAAAACTTTTTGTAATCCAAATTGCTTATACAAGTCTTTGCTGACAAAATGAAAATTGCAAGCGAAACACAACAGTTTTCAACGTGAATTATAGAGGAAACAGGAAGGTTATCGTTCTACTTCTAGAATATAAATATATGAACAAAAAAATAAGTATCGTTAAACAGTTTTACATTGATAAGGGGTATCGAGTACGTGAAACAAAACAGGCCACTTAGTTTTGCATAGAGGCGTTATAAGTATATTTAATTTCTTTTGTTATCGCAAATAAAGAATGGAATATTTGTATAAAAAATATAAAATAAAGATCGATTGATTTCATTCTTATTTTGTGCAGTTCTTAACAGTAGACGTAAACTAAATGTTTTAAGGAATTTGTTGTGCTTGAAATAAAGTCTGGAAACGTTTTTTTTAAACATGTTATTTTGTTTTAATCTTTACAGTTTGATAAACGCGCTTATCGCGTTTTACATCTTGCGAGAGACTTTAACAAGTGGGTGAAATGGAAATATATTTGTGTAGAATTTCATAAATACTGACGATTATCGTTTTGCTACATAACAATTGCATGCATACAACGATTTGAACCATTTCACAGGTTATCGGTTGTGGCCTCTGTTCGAGAATGTACAATAATATTAAGAAATCCGAGTAATGGGAGATGTAATAACACTGTTCAATGCATATGCTTTGAACCAGAATAATAAATGTGGAAAAAGGAAATATGATATTTAGTATATTGAATAATCGATTCATTGATGTATTTATTCGTACATTTGTGAAATACTAACTTGAATATGTTTTTTGTCGCTGAAAATAGACTGATATTAAAACTGTAAATTTCAGTTTTTATTTATGATATAAAAATTGTGTTAACATTATTAACATTGTATTGTTGTTGGTACTAAGAAATATTTATGTAACAACTACTATTCGTTTTGTTATAATATTTTTTTTAATTAAGATCATTTAGTTTTTTGTTGATGTTTAAATTGAACTCAATAATTAGATCAATTTTGTAGGTATTTTGGTAGAACGAAGGCGGTTAGTTAAGAGTAACCAGTTTCAATACTACGTAGCTGAAGGATTTCGTCGTTGATGGCTGGTTATGAGGTAAACACTTGGATTTGATGATAAAACATAAATGTTTCGTTTTTGCATTATAATGTGGAGGAATTTTCATTTTACAAATTACAATTTTGTAAAATTGATATTTTAGGAAGATGATAGGTAGATGCATGGGATTTAATTGAAAAGTGAGCAGTTATAAGTAACATTAAAGCAAATCAGTGCATGACATGATTCCACGAAGAAAGTTAATTAAATTTCCATGCGTTATACTTAATTTGATGAAGTGAAGAATGTACTGTATACAAATTTATTCGTATTTGTTTGTAATTTGTATTGGGTTAGCGGTTGTCGGTAAATATTGAAGGAAATCGTTATTGGTAGGTTGCTAAAACATACGCGTCGGTGCGGAATCCGAATGTGCGATTGTTTGTAGTTAATTATCGTGTTTGGGCGAAGTAGTTGCGACGTTGTGGTTTAATTGCGGTTGTTGAACGGCCGATCTCGCTCCTTGTGAAGTGTCGATGTACATGTGTGCTACAAATACTATATAGTACTGGAAACAAAGCGAAGGGGTGTCAGCCGGGTTTCATTCATGGGATTTGGTGCACATGGACGTGACCCGCTAACACAATATCGATTTGTCAGAATGACGCGCATGTCTTCGCGCCAAGAGCCGTCCGCACTAAGAAACATACTACTACATCCCCTGTGAGGTAACAGCCTCACGTTGCTCCACCGCTCAATCCTCATATTCATCCTTGACAAAGCCGATTATGTGAACCGAAATAGTAGGTACATCTATCTCATTTCTTGGATTCTCTTCCGCAGTTTACGAACGGAACGCGAGTGACCTACGTGCATTCGGATGACGATATGATAGACATTACTACATCAGGTGCTACGGACATACGCTCGGCCAGGCTCCCAGAAGACGATGAAACCAACGTTAACTGTGAGTATCGCTAACAAAAAAAAACACTATATTTCGTATATCTGTCAGTTTATCTTTCAATAATTTTTCTTTTCCCATTTTTCAGATTCTGTCTCCTTCAGCGGAGCTCATGGTAAGCAATCGCATTATCATCCTAATCGACATATGTCTTAATCCGGTGCGAATTTTGTTGGTTCAGAAACAGCTGATATCCCTGGGATTGGCCAATACGATGATTTCCACACGATCGATTGGCAGCGGGACATTGCGAGGGATCGGATGCGCCACAGATACATCATCAAGAAAAAGCAGGATTCTCTTTGGAGTTTAATCGAGGGCGCGCACGACGCCTGGTCGGGATGGCTTTGCGTCCTTCTGGTCGGTCTTTTCACGGGCGTCGTCGCCGGCGTCATAGATATTGGCGCCAGCTGGATGACCGACCTCAAGTTCGGCATTTGTCCTCAGGCTTTCTGGTTGAACAAAGAGCAGTGCTGCTGGTCATTCAACGAGACAAGCTTCGACGTAGGAAACTGTTCGCAGGTAATGCGAGTCGATTCGAAACAATAAGTATCAATTTTATTTACAATATTAGTTCATTTCTCCACATCCAATGTGATGTATAAGAATTTATCCATTTGAAAAGTAATTTTTTATTTCATTTGACATTGGATTGTCTACTTAACAATATTATTTACTTCTTCCATTTCCTCAGAGAGTAATCATATAATCATGTTATAATACGTACTCCTATTGAAGTTTTTTTCACTCATTGGATTTGATGTGCTCAAGCATATTGTAGTAAATTCAATACTTTCTCAAACATTATCTTTCATTCTTTTCATGCCGACATCTCTTCAGCTCTTATTTATTTGCTTTTTTTTATATAGTAGCTATCGTTTTATGATGTGTTGAAAGTTGAACAAGAGCGTTTCTTTTATGGTTGTATTTTGCTTCCGCTGGTTGATTTATAGCTGTTTTTATTTACATTCACTGCTAGAGCTCAGTTCTTGTTTTCTTTTCGTCAGTTATAGTTTGTTTTTCTAACATTGAAATTCAGTAGTTTATCGATTTCTTTATATATTCTTATTTATTATTTCTATTACTTCTTATTTATCAGTATTTAATAAACAGGTGAAATTTTAAATCGAAAATAAGAAATTTGAACAATACACTTCAAGATAGATATTCAATTTATTGAAAGTTCAATTAATATAATACTACAATTCTTTGAACAATGTTTACTTTCTATCTGACTCAAGTAACTCGGAAAGCGGATTTTTTTAAAATTTAATTTTTCCTTTGCTTTCTCTTAGAAGACGTTCACTTTCGGTGTTTTGCATATGGAATTTATAGTGCATTCAAAGTAAAAGTTTGCTTCAAAGAATAGAAATTTTTATTTGTATTA
Organism: Nicrophorus investigator; assembly: GCA_963457615.1. Lineage (NCBI taxonomy): Eukaryota > Metazoa > Arthropoda > Insecta > Coleoptera > Silphidae > Nicrophorus > Nicrophorus investigator. Next base: position 27,158,194 of record OY735142.1, read on the forward strand.
AAAATGATAAATTGATATTTTTTCACTTATTAATGTAAAATGCATCACTTTTCTTACTGCTAATTTACATATAAGTTTGAGGATGAAAAGAAAATCGATTTTGCGTTTGAATTCAAAGCGAACGTAAAACTAGGTAACAATAACATAAATTTAAAACCATGGTCGAACGCCAGAAGATACAATAGAAATAATAGAGAGATAGTTTCTGTGTCGCAGTCTTATCTCTCTGCAAGATAATTGAATTGCAAATTCCCAAAATAATAGTAAAAGTTTTATTGTAAATACTTGCAAAATACATACCAAATACATAAAAATAGTGGAAACATTTAATATTTATAAGCACATTTTAAGATATTTTTTTAATAAATTTGTTATAAATTTTCAGTGGTTGACATGGGCTGAAGTGTTGGGACAAGCTAAGGAAGGTGCCGGTTCCTACATTATATCCTATCTATTCTACATAGTTTGGGCTTTGCTGTTCGCCGCTCTGTCCGCTTCATTGGTGCGGATGTTCGCTCCTTATGCTTGTGGCAGTGGTATACCTGAGGTGAGATATTTAAATTAACAACTGTGGATTCAGCGAAGTCTAATCTAATAATTTGCAGATTAAAACTATTCTCAGCGGGTTCATTATTAGGGGATATTTAGGTAAATGGACGTTGATCATCAAGAGCGTCGGTCTCATTCTGTCCGTCTCGGCGGGTTTGAGTTTGGGAAAGGAAGGTCCCATGGTTCACATAGCTTGTGCCATAGGTAATTCATTGAAATCTACTCATTTTTAAGGTTTGCAATTGATAAATCTGTTCTTTTAGGCAATATCCTATCGTATCTGTTCCCAAAATATGGAAGGAACGAGGCCAAGAAGCGTGAGATCCTTTCGGCAGCTGCAGCAGCCGGCGTATCCGTCGCGTTCGGTGCTCCAATTGGTGGTGTTTTGTTCAGTTTAGAAGAAGTAAGTACACAATTAATTGATTTACTATTTGACCGATTACTTAATACAATAATTTATGAGCTGGCAATATAATTGACTATTCGCATTTAGTAATTAGCGTATCAAACAATACCACTTTTAGTTTTATTAAACAAACAAATAGAATAGTTTTTCAATTGCGCATAGCTATATTATAAGTAATATATATGCGAACACTAATCAATACATGGCGTGTAATCACTTGCTGGAAATTTCCACCACGCCTTATTATAAATATGAGCTTATTTTCGTCGAGAACAACACTGAAAGAAAGTTAACTCAATGTTATTATAATGAAAATTGAAATATTTTCCTGAACGGTGTTGAAATAATTCAAATATTTTTTTTTCGGTTGTAATTGTAATATTTTAAATAACTTACTGTTATTTTTCAATGTAAATTTTTCAAATATTTTGCTACTAGTTGTATTTATAGAAATATTTTAAATAATTTATTAGACGATGTTTGTTTCTTAGTTCATTGACTTAAGAAGTAGATAGTATTTGTTTATGATAAAATTGGTTTAATTATTATGGAGATTAATGAGACCAAAGCTATTACATAATTCTATACGTTGAAGTTTTAATATTTTATATTTTAAAACATATATTTTTTATTTAAAATTTGAGTGATTAAATAACAACAGTTTTGATAAATATTTGCATATGTGAATTTATTTATTTAATGGATTATTCAAACTTTATTACTTAAAAATGCGGAGAAAGAATATTTAAAAAAAACATGCATAATTTACTAAAGGAATTTCTTTACCGAGATTTTTGTAATGTAATTGTGTCATTTACATTTTTAATCATCAATACGTAAAAATATGTTTATTGATGAATTTTGTAAAGAATTTCATATATAATCGATTCATGAATTTCGTGACGCAAGTTCTAGGAGTAAAGGTCTTTTATTGGAAATTGCATATTGATAACTTATGAACTATGATAATATTGGCCTGATTAATAATAGTAAAAATAAATAATTTTATATTTTTACTTTGTAGGTGAGTTACTACTTTCCGCTGAAGACCCTTTGGAGATCGTTCTTCTGCGCGTTGATCGCCGCTTTCATCCTGCGATCCATAAATCCGTTCGGAAACGAGCACTCCGTTCTGTTCTTCGTCGAGTACAACAAACCATGGATTTTCTTCGAGCTGATACCGTTTATCCTTCTCGGTATCATCGGCGTAAGTGACCTCGCTTATATAATTGTTTTTTGCATTTTATCTAAATTTATTTTCCATTCCTGCTCTTTTATTTATTTTTTCATTGAACTCTATTGAATTATTTTCCAACAAAGCTAATTGTATTTCCGTAATTGTTTCTTTTTGTTGCATTCTGAACAGGGCGTAATTGCGACGATCTTCATCAAAGCGAATTTGTACTGGTGCCGCTACAGGAAATTCTCGAAATTGGGTCAATACCCAGTGACCGAGGTGCTCGTCGTTACTGTAATTACGGCCATCATCGCCTATCCCAATCCGTACACCCGCATGAACACCAGTCAGCTGATTTATCTTCTCTTCAGCCAATGCGGAATATCCAACACCGATAACTTGTGGTAATTTTTTTTTTTTAAATATTTATTGAATTTTCCAACTTTTTGGTTTCATTCTAATTGACAATACGTAAATACGATATGGTTGTTATAAAATATACTGTTTCAAAATCTGTGACGGGCTGGATATAACCAATGGGCCACATCTGGCCCGCGGGCCAAACGTCTAAAAATAATACTTCAGTTAGGATTTTTTTTAAGTGTTATTAATAGGTCGAGGTTACGATGAAATACTTGATGCGTTTTATTTTCTTAGATATTTGTGTAGTATATTTAGTTCAGAGTGATATTTAGAGTTAGTTAATGATCTTTATTTATTATTTTTCTTAAAGACTGGATAAGATTTTCTTTCATTTTGATCGAGTAACAATCTATAAATTGTAATACTTTCCTATAATAATTTATGAAAGTAAATATGTTAACGTAAGTCAAAAGGAAATGTATATTGAAGTTGGAAAATATTGTTTTGGAATTTGTTCAAAACGTTGTTTCATCCAATAACAATCTTTAATTTATACTAGTTTCTTATGTTTATTGATGAAATAATTTGAATGAATCAAAACACGGTAAGCAAAGTCTGAAATAACAAGTAATATTAAAATATCTGCATAAATGTTGAAGTAAATTTAGAATTAATGTTTGTTTTTTTTTTTTTGTTTGCAGCGATTACAATAGGAATTTCACGGATGTGAATTCGGCTATTGAGATTGCGGCGGCCGGTCCTGGCGTCTACCAGGCCATCTGGCTGCTTATCCTGGCTCTGATTTTGAAGCTCGTTATGACCATCTTCACGTTCGGTATTAAAGTGCCGTGCGGTCTGTTCATCCCGTCGCTGTGCCTGGGCGCCATCGTCGGTCGCATCTTCGGCATCGGTGTCGAGCAATTGGCCTATCATTACCCGAAGACCTTCTTCTTCTCCGGCGAGTGTTACGCCGGCGATGATTGCATAACGCCGGGTCTGTACGCGATGGTCGGTGCGGCGGCCGTCCTCGGCGGTGTCACCAGAATGACAGTGTCTTTAGTGGTAATCATGTTCGAATTGACTGGAGGTGTTCGGTACATCGTGCCCTTGATGGCAGCGGCCATGGCCAGTAAATGGGTCGGGGATGCACTGGGTCGTCAGGGCATCTACGATGCTCACATCGCATTGAATGGATACCCATTTTTGGACTCCAAGGACGAATTCGCGCACACCTCGCTCGCCGCAGATGTCATGCAACCAAAGTAAGAACTCTTCCATATTTATTCATCCACATTTCTGCCCACACCATTTATCGTCACACGTGTCCATATATTATTCATCATTTCCAATATTGAGCTAATTTTGATGCAAAATCATTTGTTCTTCCCTTTATAATTTTTATAGAATTCATTCATATTTTGTCTTAATATTTATTGCAATGGTTATACTAATCAAAAGGTAATACCTATTGTAGGTCTTTTGGCTCTTCTAAAATAATTATCGATTTTCAATAGTTTATATTAAAGTAAATATTTAAAATATAATAACTTTAGAAATGTTACATCATTGCATAAATACAAAAAAAAAAATAAGAATAATCAAATTATTGAAAAGATTACTCAGAAATTTCGTAGGTGTGAAAGAAATTAACGAATCTATAGAATGTATTAATTCAATTTGCCTGCATTGATAAAAATCCAAAATAATTGCGGAAGTTCATATATTTTAATTATATTGCAATCATATTTTGAATGATTTTAACGATTTTGATGTAATTTACCTAATTTTTCTAATATCAATAGATTATGGAAATTTTATATTACTTATTCAAATTCAATGCATTTTCTAAGTATAGTAATTGATTAATCTAGTTTAATCCGATTTCAACTACCGAAAACGGATTTACTCAAGTTGTATTATTATTCTCGATTTTTCTGTTTCGATTTTGCACAGTCAATTTTAATTTTTTTATTAGTTAAAAAAATCATTAAAAAACGGTTTTCATGTATAAATAAGACAATATTATCGATATTACTTGAAAAAAGTTACTGATAAACATTTTAATAAATTTATGAATTATTTAACAAAAGATGTTTTATAAACATAAATTAACTTAACTATAAATATCTAAATGTTGTTTTGTATGCAAATGTATACATAATAGGATTCATTCAAAAATCGTACTTTATATGGAAACTCGTTATTTTAATTTTCTCAAATCCTTACTATTTTATTAAATTTGCTGATAATAGCAAAAAAAGGTATTATATAAAAGGGACCTTAACATTTTTTTTCTTCTTTTGAATGAAATTAGAAATATTAAAATATTACCAAAGTCTAAGTAGTGTTTAAAGGCAAATGGGGAAAATGTAATGATTCTAAATAAACATTCTATTGATTTTATAAGTGAAAATATGAGTAAAGTATCTACAGACAAGTATTAATTTTGTGACGAGATTTAATTAGTTCCTCGATTTAGGTTCGGTTTCAGAAAGTCCGGGCTATTAGCGTACTAAGCGAGGTATTACTGTATACCTTGAGGCTAGTGTTTACTAATAATACATATTTAAAAAAATCTCGATAAGAAACTCGCATTTCAAATTTCAATTGTACTTTTTTTTTAAGAGATGCAATCTCTTTCGGTTTTGTTATGCGAGATGTTGAAGCGATCGTCCTCACATTATAAATTCCTATTTCCGCTCCAGCTGAATTGCGTTTTCATGACCAATACCGTTTAGTAATAACAACAACGTTAGCAGCAACAATAAATTGCACAGATAGACCTAACAGGCAATTTCCTGCAATCGGTTAACATATTAACCTTTATTGGCATTAATGCACTTAAAGGCAGTTTATTTTTCTCACTTAAGTGGAATTAATCCGAGACAAGATAGAAAAAGTTGTCTGCAATTTTCTCATCGAACAATGACTGCTGTCGTCTATAAATAAACTTAATTTCTAACTGCGACGGAAGATTTCCGAACAATTTTCGTTATTTTCCTTACGTTTTTCGTACGTAATTCTATTTCATTTGCGTTGTTGTTTGTGTAAAATGCTTTGCTTGAAATTGGAAATAGAATAATACGTACTCATCTATCATTTCCTTACGTCGTTTGTGTAATTATCAACTTTTGTATTTACTTTTTTTGTATTGTATTGTTATTTAATAATCGAGAATTAGTAAAACAATTTAAGTGCACTACGCGAAAAACAACAATTTTCGTAATCATTATAAATCGGTGCCTGGGAACAAAAAAATCTGCTTATCTGAAAATAAAATTACAAATTTGTATATTTTTCTCAAACTCAAACAAAGATTATACAAACTTATAATTAATTATAATTGTAGTAATTTCACAAAATTATCAAATACTACAATTTGATCTATCCCGATATTAAAATGTCAAATGTTTAGTACAGATACTAATCGTTTTTGCGGTTTGATTTTATGGATATTTAACTATAAATAATTAAGTTTTATGATTCATAATGCACTTTTTTTTTGTAATAATTACGTTTAAACTCATAAAAATAATTACATATTTTCTAAATTAAATTTAATTGCTTATAATTGTTCTATATTTTCTATTAGCATAATAATTACATAATAGAAATTTAGTAAATACGAAAAATAAGTTTAGAAAAATATCATAATGCAGTTTCTGTTGCATATTCGAGGCCAGTCTACATAATTATATACTATTTGAAAGAAATTATGTAAGTTAAATGTCTAGACTTGAGAAAAAAAACTGTTAAAGAAATGTACTAATCTCTGGATTTTCGTTGGAAATATTATATAATGTTTCTGATTAGTGCTGCAAATCCATGCGATAATGAATAGTTATTAGGAACAGTTTGAGTGTAATTAACAAATACTGTAGATTCGATATTTTTCAAATAATTATAAAAGTGGCGTGATTTGTTTAATTTATGTTTTTATATTTATTAACACTTCAATTAAATGATTGTAATGCACTAAGATGATGAATGTTGAGTAAAAAATATAATAATATGCTGAAAGTTGTTTAAAAATAAACGAAACTATTATAAAATTAAAAATAATAATGTAATTATAAAAATTAAAACAAGTACATAAATGGGTTATTAAAAAAATAAATAATTGTGTCTTTTTCAAATCTTTTACATTAATTTAGAGTAAAATTTCATGTATAGTATCGCAAAATCAATTTATTTATTAAAACGAAAAATTTAAATAATTTTTAAGCAGATTTGTAGATAATATATAAAATTTGTATAAAAAAAAAATGTAAAATGCATGGTAATTTTGTTGTTGTTGTTGGGATATTGGTGCGTGCAAAATGATGACTGGCAATCATGTAATATTGTAATCCACAAATGATGGAAATAGTTTTTTTTAATTGTAGTGTAGAAAAATGCGAATTTTCTATTTTCCTTTGAGGATCGCCACAAAATAATTGTTTATATTTACGCGTGGTATGTCGCATCTCCGGTTAATTCTGGTATTTAACTTGTTTACCACAAAAATAATTTGATAACGCGACGTATTGTATTTGTATTTTTTTTCAATTGGTTCGCAATTAGTTGAAAATTGTTATTTTATGCATGTACGTAATGATGCTGATACGCAAATATTTCCAAAATGTAATATTTGTTTCATCTTCATTATAATGTTGCAAATTATATTTGGAAGCAATTAATTGGAAAACTGAAAATTTTTAATTATAAACAATTAATTTGAATTGTTTTATCGAAGTTTTAATTGGCAATTAAAACATGTTTTACTTGTTGTGATTTCTGTGCGAAGTTGATTGTATCATCAGCAGATTCTTAATAATTATCCTTATCTTGTTATAACCAGACGAAACGAGACTCTGAGCGTAATAACCCAAGATTCGATGACTATGGATGACGTGGAGAATCTTCTGAAGGAGACTGAGCACAACGGATATCCGGTGGTCGTCTCCAGGGAGTCGCAGTACTTGGTCGGATTCGTTCTTAGGAGGGACCTAAATTTGGCTATAGGTATAATGTCATGCTCTAAACCATCTTGAGGTAAATACATTTGTCCATTTCCATATTCTTGCAGCTAACGCGAAGCGATTGGTGGACGGAATTTGTGGGCAGTCGTTGGTCGTGTTCTCTAGCGGAAACCCGCCCCAAACCTTGGGACCTCCTCCATTGAAGCTGAAGAAGATCCTGGACATGGCACCAATCACCATCACCGATCAAACGCCGATGGAAACGGTCGTCGACATGTTCCGAAAGTTGGGCCTCAGGCAAACTCTAGTCACACACAATGGGTAAAATCAATTTAAAATAATTTGAAGAACAAATATAATTGTGTTTTCTCTTTTATTATGCAGACGTCTTTTGGGTGTGATAACGAAGAAGGATGTGCTGAGGCACGTGAAGCAGATGGATAACGAAGACCCTAGTTCCGTTTTGTTCAATTAGAGCTGTATAGAGAGATTCCTATACATAAGATATATTTTTTTAAAGCTAGCGAAGGGAAAAAAGGAGAGAGCGCAACACGACGTTTTCTTTGATTTAAACAAAAATTAAGGCGATTTCGTTTTGCGCGTTAATTTATACTATTTTATCGATTTATAATTAATCAATTCAAAAGTAATTTATTATTATTATTATATTTTAAACATCTGCGATTTTGTTGTCACTGAAGTCAACAACCCTTAAACCACCACAGATCACTCGACGAAACCCTGCACATTCTCCCCAATTAATGCAATTAGTTTGATTCGCGCTTTGCAAATTCATCCCAAAGTCTTCCGAAAATATTATAAAAAAAAAATATATCACCCAGAAACCCTCTTCGGCTAATTTTATATCATTATCATTTTTATTATTTCTATTATTAGAAGAGATCGAGTGCGTATAAAAATATATTTAAATATTATAAAATATATATATATGAATATAAAATTATGAAGAAGGAAATATTGTATATGTATAAAAATGAATATATTATTATAATTATTAACAGAGAACAGTCAAATTGAATGCTCATATGGAATAAAATAAAATAAAACGAGAAATCATTTTTACAAATTCGACATTTTTTTGAGTTGTGGAAATTTGTGTTTGTTTATTTATTTTTGTTTGTTTCGTGCATCGCCAACAATAAAAATACGAAAGGTACGTATATTTTATGATACTTTATTTTAATGATTTATTAATCTAAAAAGAAAAAAAATATGCAAATAACATTACGCGATGCTTGGAAAGTATTAGCATATAAAAACTTGAGATAACTCCATTTAAGTTGTTACGGTTGTCATGGAAACGTATATCACATTGACATTGAGGTTTATAATTATTACGTTGTGTTTTACACTTATTACAATTAATTATACTATTTATATTCAAAGATTACTTTTACTTCTTAAACGAACTTGTTTTTGTTACTTGCAAATACTTTTAACATTAAGACAACTTGACAGTTTAAATAATTTAAAAATTACATGTGTCAAAGCACAAACTTGCAGATTGAAGTTATTACGGTAGTCATGGAAACCTATGACGTTGAAGTTTATAATTATTTCGTAATGTTATGATTTTACGTTGATTACAATTAATTATATAATTTATGACAATTATTACCTTTTTCTTAAAAAAAAACTTGTTTATTACTTGCAATATAATCGTAAGTTAAAAATGTAAATAGTATTAATATTTACTTGATTGGCAACGTGGCAGTTTTAATAATTTAATAGTAAAATTAAAAGGTCATATTTCCGGTACTTGGCAAGTTATATTACTAGTACATTTTTATAATTATTTAACTGCGTAAATGCACAATTTTCAGATTACTCCTTAAAAGGTAGTCATGGAAACATATGATGTCAAAGTTAAAGTTTTTAATTATTGCGTAGTTTTGTTTTAATTTACACTAATCACAAAAAAATATATTGTTTATTATAAATTACCATCAACAAATATTAATACTTGATTAGTAAAGTGACAGTTTAAATAATTTAAAAATAAACATGAATTTTATTAAATCATAATCACCTTTATGCGCAACAATTGTGAATCATGTTGTTATTAAAACCATAACATTTTAAAGGTAATAATATTTTTTCTCTTTGTATTACTTTGATGACCTTATATAAAAAAACACATTATTTGTGCTTCCACCGCTATTAAATGATTCATAACAATTTTCAGAAAAAGTTATTTTTTTTTAGAGAAAATAAATTTTTCGTATGTAAATACAAAAATCATCTACAAAAGAGTTTTCAATCTCTTAAATTAATGAATTAATAATTTGAAAAACGTAAAAAATTATAAAATGTGAAATAAAAAATTAACTAGGAAATATTATTTTATTTATAAAGAAGTATTAAAAATAGAATTAAGACGTTACATTTTTTTTAATTTTAAGGGAAAATTAAATTAAGTAAATAGACGTTTTCATTTATTGAGCAACAAAGTACTCTGAAATGTGCATTGATATTTTCATGTAGGTCACAAAAGGGGAAATTAGTAGAAGCCAAATAACTTTCTTGAATGATTGGATACATTGTGTGATTCATTGTATTTTATTGCACCAATTATTTTAATCGTCTGCGTCAAAAAATAAATCGTTACCGTCACAAAATTTATTTATAAATAAAACTTCCGCCAAAACAACTGAATCAAGTTTAAATCAGTCGTAATATTTCATATATATTAATAAAAATATTACTAATTTTCTTTAATAATCTTTCTATAAAATCTGTAATTAAAGTATGAAGACCGCAACTCTTTACATTTAATGTATATGATAATATGAAAAGTCAATTGATTTTAAGATAAATTAGTATAAATCTTATTTATTTTTAATAAGTTTTTGTACAGATAAAGAAGAAAAACCATTGTTTATAAATAAATAATAAAATTGTTGCAATAGCGTTTTTTTTTTAGATCTTAGCACAATAATTTTGATTTATTATCTTATATATAAATAAATACATGAAGACTATATTTTATATAATATTTGTTAAAAACATTTTTGAAGGTCAAAGAAGTTAGAAAATGTAGTATAACGAGCACAAACTGATGATAATAACCGTGATAAAAAAACGGAGAGGAAGCGTTTGAATTGTAATTTATTGCGAAGCAAAAATTGAATTTTTAACGTTTGGCCCGTTCAGATGTCAAGGACAGTTTTGAGAAGCAGCAATATGAAAAGTAATTTTAAATCGTCAAGTGATATTTCGATTTGAAACAATAGAATTTAAAGATGTATAGACGCATTCTTGATAGACTGACTAAGAAATTGAATAAAAAAAAATGTATACGAGAAAGGTTGCATTCATATCTACAAGTTGAAGGTCGCATTTTTGTGCAAGGATAAATGGAAGATTGGTAGACTTTGAAAAATGCATTGATATTATCTAGATTTAATGTTATTGATTAGTTTAGTGACTCAAAACTAATTCAATTATTAGATTTTTTTTTATTTAATTTGAATATTTTGAAAATTGTTAAAAAATTTAAAAATTATTTTAGTTTTATTGTTAGAACGATTAATAATAACTAAAAATTATTGCATAATTACAAATTTTATATAAATAAACCTAAATAACCTAACCTTATGGATTATACTTTTTTTGTAACAGACCTTAATTCTGATATAACCTTACTTCAAGCCAATGTAACCTAAATTTTTGATTGTACTTGTTATGTGAGACCCTTAAATCTAATATAAAATAATCTAACCTTTAAACCAAAATAACCTAACCTTATGGATTACCCTTGTTTTATGACAACCCTTGAATCTAATCTAACATTTAAACCTAACCTCATGGATTATACTCGCTTTGGGACAACCCTTGATTCTGATAAAAACTAACCTAACCAAAATAATATAATCCTAACCTTATTTGATGTTTTTTTCGTCTTATATTTGACATTTGTATTATTTTTAGATAAACTTCCCAATGAAAGTTTTACCTATTTGGCTTGGCTGGGATATGAACCCGAAACGCACAATCGTGAGGTGGCGACTCTAACCATTCGGCTATGAGTCGCCTTTATTTGATGTAAGATAAATTTAAACGTAATTTTCCCGAATCTGTAGTGCAAAAAAATCAACGAGAATTTATTAATAAATAATTGTTGACAATACATGCGTATATTTGCACTGTAGACAATGAACAGGAACAAGTAATGTAACCTCCAGTTTATTTAGAAGTGGCACATCAAGATTGGATGCCCTTAAAGCTTCGCATCATCTTCAAAAACGTGCCTTTCAACCTCACATATTTTTTTTTGAATAAAACCTTGTCAACGTTGATTTAAGCGCTAAAATGCGTCTCTCATTTTAACGTTTATTTGTTTTTACTTCTGCGCGAATTTAACGAACGATTATCGTCAGACGAAGAGACCTTCGGAGAACTAGCGTAATGGAAAGAATCGTTTGCATACCACGAATTTCTTATTGAATTAACTTATTGAAGTTTATTAACGACTGAGGTTTTACTTATTAACAGGTCCCACTTCCTGATTGCCTGCTTTTTTTTTCTTTTGCAAAACCGCACGTGTGCTTTAGCTAAATTGACCGTACGAAAATCTAATGGTAGATCAGGGTTTCGTGCAAATTTTGCATTTTTTAACGTTCTCAGATTGCGGTTCTAAAGATTACCAGTATATTTACAATAAAAAGTTGCATTTCGCACAAATAATATAATATGTCTGCTGGGCTATCTGCAAGCAAGTGAACCAAAACGAATAGTTTCGAATTATGGATTTGACCCGTTTTTTTTTTCGGACGGTCCTTGATTCCGATCTGACCCCAGAGAGGCTGCAGCGCGGAACAAAGAACACATCCTCTTATCGTCCAAGTGTAGAATTGAAGGAACGAAGAAAGAAGGATAAGTAATAAGTGTTGATATGCTGTGATGCTTCAAGATGAGATGAGTTGGTTCATTCCGGTCGCATCTGCTTCTGAAGTGCAATCACACTGAGTTTCGGAGTGAGTGTTTCAGTTTCACAAATGTGTCTTCGATTGAGTTGCTTGACTTAAGAGATGATGATCATGTCCTCGCTCTAAAATGGTAAGTCTACAAAATTTTAAAATTTATTCTGGAAATCGCTCTTTTGCAATTCGAGTATTTATACGGATTGTTTACAAACATTTCTTAAATATTTACGTACGTTTAGTTAATTGGAAATATGCTAATATTGGCACGTTTCAACGAAGTTTTAATTTTTACTAATTTTGTATGGATTTCCCAAAATAATTATCTTACAAACTAGTTGTATCACTTTACAAACGATTTAGGAATTTCCAAGATTAATTATTTGGATATTCAAACAATATTCTTTAAAAACACAATCTTCTCTGTAAAATGAAAAACTGTTTTTCAGACATTTAAAATGCGAAAGTGTAAATAATAATAAAACGTTTATTTATGTTTATTTTCGTGCGACACTTTTATCATTGACAATTCTGACCTTAAAGCAATCAATATTTTTTTTTACTGAAAAATAAAACATTTTTATTTTCCCAAAATTTTTATTATATTAATTATATATTTTTTAAGATAACTTAAAGTAAGACTTATTAAAAGATCCATTTGTACCAGTATGTTACAAAGAGGTTATATTAAAATCACCAATTTCTAATTTAAAAAACCGATTTTAAATTAACTAAATAGAAGAACCACATTTCATAACAAAGATTGATTCATGGAAAATTGCAAAGAAAATTGGAAATTTATGCATGATGAATATAACACAAATGTAATTGTTGCAACTTTCATGATAGAATTTACAAAAATTTGTATTAATTAAAATTTCACAAGGTTAAACAAGGGCAAGTAATTGAAGCACTAGAAAGTGATAAAACGGTTGATTTATTCAATCTGCGACCAATAAATAATCATGATTAATTGAAGAAAATAACTGTTCGTTAATCAAAAAGTTGATACAAATAAGCGAGTTCTGACAGGATTCTAATCTCCTATTTGTAAGTGAATCAAATGCTTTTAGTATAATATTTCTGACAATTTTGATTATTTACTATTACTTAAATTTTTGAATTAATTGTGGAGATTTTTACTTTGTCCTCGTTATTATTTTCTATTTTATTGACTCGATGCGACTTTTACAGTTAAATTTAGAATCCTATAATATACTAAAACTTCTTCAGAATCATTTGGGACTTTAAAAAATAATTTAGATTTTTTTTGGAATTAAATTAGTTAAAATTATTACTCATTTTTTGTTGTGATAAATTAATTCAAGTTTTTAATCATCCATTATAATGTTATAATCATGTTTATAAATGGTCTACAAATGTTTAAAAAACGAAACGCTTGTTTACGTCTGCCCGATTCTTGAGCGTTTCCTCAATACGCAAAGGTCGCAAATGGATATTAAATCGCAGCGAATCTTATTTTTTATCCTAAAAGACCTTAAACTTGAGATAAGAAGTGATATTTCTATTTGGTTTGGATGAAATGATTTAATGTTTCAGTATACTTGAAGTTCTTAAACTTTTATAGCAAAGATTTCGTTTTATTAAAGAATTATTAAATGTTTGAAATGTTTAAAAAATTAATGAATTACATTTTTGGATCAAGCCAAAATTGAGATTTTGTTAAAAATTACAGTATCAATTTTATTGGATAATTAAAAATTTGTATATAAAAATATTACGATATGTTAAAAAATAATTATTGAATTTGTTGGATTATTATTTTTTGATATCCTTTAAAAAAAAACAGAAACTTGAGGAAAAGAAAGAAATATTTCGCTTAGGTTAAAAATTATTGTTAAAATTATTGATGAATTTCCACATCTTAAAAAATAAGTTTATTCCATAATAATTTAAGAATACTTAAAGTTGAGGAAAATAAAGAAATATCTTAAATTATTGTTGAATTTAATGAAGGATTAATTTGATTGCATTATTATATTTTTGTATCATTAAAAAAAATCTTTAACTTGAGTATATAAAGAGATAATTGTCTTTCATCCATATATCAATTTTATTGGCTGAGAAACAAAGAGGATTAATTATATAAAAAATCAAAGAGTTACGAGTAATTGCGATCCGAGTTATGTGTATTATATTCTCTCATTTCTTCGTAAGCAGAAGATAATAACAACTATTTATAGTGCAAGACATATTTCAATCATAAGAACAAAGAGCGCAAAAACCGACGAATCGCATTGGAATTTACAGTAAACGATGAAAAGGTCGTAATTGTTTGCTTTTTATTTCGAATAAATGAATAAAAGCAAGAATTGCTTAGTTTTCTATAGACGTCCGGTTATGTAAAAAAAAAAAATATATTTTTTAAAATAAAAATATCGCGTATAAAAATTATCGCTTTCCTTCGATATTGTAAGATCAGAGGTTACGAGATGATCTGCATGTATAACAACAAAATATAAAAAATTTGTTTGATTTAGTCAGTCTGGGTACAAACTCCAAAATGGAATATCGATGTGAAAGTATTTAGTGGATGGAATTATTGCTAGGATCGTTGTGGAAACGTCTCTGATTGGGTTTCAATCGATAATTTTCAATAATAATTTCTAAAATATTTCCACACAACTGATTAGTTTCCGACAAACAACAAAACATTCGTAGATTACAAGAATGAAGGAATTAAACAAGAAACTTTTCAGTTTTTCAAACTTAATTTTATTACATTTTTAAAGAGAGCAGATCCATATAAAATCTGCGAAAGAAATCTTCAAATATTATTTATGCCTAAGATGTTTCAATTAGTTTAAAATTAATATATTTAAAATGAAAATAATTTTTATCAAAATTTTTGCAAAAATTTCTAAATTCAGTACTAACTTCACATGAGATTTATTCAATATTAAGCAATAATTAAAATATATTAATTTATTTATTTTTCCCAAGAATTTGCAATTGTGGTGTCTTGTAAAAATAATTAAAATAATTTGTTAAAAATTAATAAAACCCAAAGTTAAAATATTGTAATTTTTATTATAAACAAATATTATAATATAATAAATGTGTAATATAATATGTTTTAATTGTAAGCATAAAATAATTTTAATATGTTTAAATTATTGTAATTTTTTATTATAACATAAGTGATTTCGATATATTTTAATTGCATACAATACAAAATTGTACATGTTTTGCAATTATTGAACAACGATTATTATTTTTTTATAAGTCAAAGTTTGAAGCCGAAACTGAGAATCAAGTTACAATGCAAAATAAAAATGTTGTCATATTGACATATGTACGTCAACGAAAAGTCAACGTCAAGAAAATTAAGGAGTAATCACATATAATTATGACCAAATCACTTTTAACCATTTCATAAGTTGGTAATAACATTTATTCTTATATAATTGATGCTATTATTTTTGTTATTGATTATTGATATTTTTGGTAATCACCCACCAATTCCAAAAATTTCTGAATTAATTATGTTTAAAATAAATCTAAAATGTACAAATACACAAAAAAGAAACATAACATCATGTATAATTTAATAATTTATACAAAATTTATAAAAATTTTCATTTTAGCATTTCTTCTACTGATTCATTAAAAAAAAAATCAATATAATTTAAGCAATTTTTAAATCTTCTTAACAACAGAAAATTCTTTAATTTTTTCTTCATTTCTAACAAGGTTTTCTAAATCTTCCAGTGAAAAACCATCATTTTCATAGAAATTTTCAAAACTTGATTGATAAAATCATTTGGATATCTTCATTTCTAATTACGTGCATGTAATTTTTGCATACAATGAAAATGCAAATAATGATATAAATACTTACTTATGACAAAGTATGCAATTACATCAACAGAAATATAAATAAACTAATTACACAAAATATTTTTTTATATTCTGAAAAAAATAAGAGATTATTTTTATTTTAAACTAACTAGTAAGAATTCAATAATAATTATTATGAATTAAAAAATATTTATAATCGAGGACTTAAAAACTGCGTATAAAGAGATCTTAATATATAAAGTAAGAAAAATAATTATTTATATATAGAAAAATAATTTAATAATATTTTTATTTTTTATTTGTTTTGAAATTTTCAAATTGTGGTGAATCCACATTCCAATGCTAGTAAATGCATCAATAGAATAATAATATTTGTTAAATATAATCAAATATATTTGAATACCAAATTTCCAGATTCAATAGTAATTATTATGAATAAATAAATATTTATAATTGAACTTTATAATAAAGATTGATAGATATTATCGTCTACTGCAAATGAAAACATCAGCAGAAATATGATCTAATTACATATAATTCGTTTAATTTGACGTTATTTCCCAAATACGTATTTTGCAAATATTATATTCCGTGTGTTGCAGGTTGTTACGTAAGGCTGTTTCCTCGTTGGTATTCGGTTTCTGATGGTGCGTGCAGTGTAGTTAGAGCTGTTGATGGGAAAAGCTATTAGAAATGCAGTCGGGCCACGGAGAGTTATTGCATGGGAAGTGCTAATGTCGTCGGCCCGTCGCAAAATCCGAATTAAATATTATCCGTGTGCACCGAGGAAGTCGAGGAAAGTTTGCAAACTTTTTCTTGCATTATTCATCGTCTTGTTACGTGTGCTCGCTCTATGCAAATAATAGATTGATAGACGACGCACCGGTAGATTGATACACATTTCGAATGTGTTCGACACTTCTCTACAGTAATTTCCTTCTATTTTCACTTTCTTTCATTTCATAACCAAATTTTATCATCAGAATTTATGATAATCACTAAAAAAATATTTAATTTACAATTTATTTTATTACATAAATCCGGGTGCAAAAATTACGGTCAATACCCTTTGTATTATATATTTGTATTTTTATGTGATTCTTCATAAATCTAAATTTTAATTACTTTCATATCAAATTAAACTATTTTTTTAAACATATTTTTTGACAATATAAAAGAGTAAACTTCAAAAGTTACAAAATAAAAAAATTCTTAAACATTTTAAATATATGTATATTTTTTATAATTAAAGTTTTTTAACTTTATATTTTTCTTAAAGAATTTTTGTATTCAAATTTTTATTAAAATATAATTTAGTATTTTAATACTTAAGCTATACGTATTAGTATTTAGTATTTTAATACTTAAGCTATACTTAAGCTATACGTCAAAAAAAACATAATGACAGATGTACCAATTACTATTGGTTGCCATGGAGTCTGATAACAATAAAATTGCGTAATCACATATATGTACATATTAGTTGGCACGCCTAGCAGATATTTTTGTCTCATGTCACGCATAGTCTGTGGTAAATACTGTATTAAATCGGTTATTATTTGCAATGTTTTCCAATTTCAATTACTAACAATTATTTCATTAAAATTGTTGTTTGTTACTACTAAATCAAATATATTATTTTTTATTTATCTTTTAAAGTTTATGAAGAAAATTGTATTGTTTTATATGTCAAACTGATTTAGTTTTAATATCATAATAAAATTTTGAAAAAAGATACTGCATTAAGAAAGAAGAAAATTTTAGTATTTAAATGAAAACTAAGTAAATTTAGATTTCCGAAAACTTTTATGTTTTATGTCACAAAATGATTAAATTTCAATAAATAAGTGTGCCATGACTCGCATTTTGTTATTCATTTTCATCTGTCAAAATTATCAAGTTGTCAAAATTTTTCGAATTAAATCGTGCTGCATTAAGAGAAAAGATAAAAATTGCTTCAATATCAGTGAAAATCCTTATTTTAAGACGAAAAAGGAACAAGTTTGGTTATGAAGATATAAAACTATAATTTGCAATGAAACACAATGGATCCAATAAGTTGAGACAAAGAAAAAAATCTTCAAAGTAATATAGACTGCACACAAATTATTAAATGCAAGGACGACGTGCAACAACGATGAAGGTATTTGCATTGAAATATATTAACGTTAATTAATTGAGTAATTTCTGGTTCGTATTTTGCGCAATAGATGTCAGCACATTTTCAATTAATAATAAGAGAATTTATTTAATCCTAATTTGGCATAAATCCCATCCATTCAAGTATTATCCCTAAAACACGTTGCTGAACTATCGACTTCAATATAGTCTATTTTTTATGTATTTAATACAATAAATTATTGTAGACAAATGATTTAATTTTGGCTATATTTAATTATCTAACTGTTTTTTCTTATTAGTAATAACCAATAAAACGTGTATAAATTTGTATTATATACAACAGAGTTATATTGAGCAATTGCTTATAAGATTTATGTATTTTTACAGAAATAACATTAATAAACAATCATTATTGATAATAAAATGTAATAAATCCTGATAAAAATTATCGAAGGTTTAAGAAGGTTAAGAATGTATAAATTCAGAAAATAAAAATTATTGACAAAATAAAAAAAAATGTTGCTTTAGTCTATTAAATCGATTAATTTTACATAAGTTTTACGTTAATTTATAGTTTCACGGACTTTTGAATGCTTCATCAAGCGATGAAGGTAATTATCTAATAAAGTCTTTACTTCCTGACAATAATATCCAATAAATTTATACCGATAGAAGTTGTATAATAATATTTATATGACTTATATATTTTACTGCAACGAAAAATGCAGGATTTCCTAATAGCAATAGAAAAAAAGTAACTTTAATGAGTAAAAAAAAACTACTTGCATTAATTGTCCATAAATGCAAATAAAACCCAATTAAACGTAATTAACAATTACGTTACATAATGGATTTGTCATATAATGTGTTTAGTTGTCAGTTCTAAATCAGCAAGTTTTTTTCGGTTATTTCGATAAACATTGATTGAATAATTGCCTTCACGTGCGCAAAACACTGATATTCCTTAAACAAATTTTAGTAAATTTATGTAATTAAGTTAAGGTTTAATTATCTATTTAACTAACGGTTTATAATATAATATAAAAATATAAAACGATAACCCAATTCGAAAGAAAAAGGAAAATTTTCTTGATCTGTATATAATGACTAAAGATTTGTTTATTTAAAACAGTTACGACGGTTATAAATTAAATTTATTCTTAATTGCATTATGGTATAGAATCAATGATTTAAACATGATTAAATCGTGTTTCTCAATCAGAAATTTTCCGCGATAAAACGCGTGCATTTAATAATAGAATATTCGTACGGAATAATAGTAAACATTGCGACTTAGAATACCGATTCAATGCAAAATAATAGATTAAATTATTTAATAGTTATGTTATTACGAATACCTACATGTTATGCATTTGTTTTTTTACAAAGTTTATAGTAATTTTTCAGTTTATATAAAACTTTCAGTAAAATTTACTAATACGAAAAATAGATAATCCAAAAAATAATTATGTAATTTTCTTATCACGAAAAAAATATTTTAATTAATTTTTTTCTGGCAAGTTGAAGCAATAAATAATAGTAAAGCAATAAGTTATAGAGAATTGTATGAAATAGCTGTAATAAAATCTATTTTTTTTTTTTTTGTAAATTAAAGGCCTTCATTCACATTTTCTTTGTTGTAACAGCATTGAAAAACATTATTAATATTTATGAATTCGTTTAATAATTATTCATTTTTTTAATGTAGAACTGATCTAGGAGAATTGAATTACGTTCACTTAATATAAGAGAAAGTTCTTAAGTAATATGTAGTAAATTATTAATTTCTTTGATCAGTGACAAGATTATTTTTTTTTATATTTGTTATTGTTAACATTTTTGGAATGTTGCTAATTCAGAAAAGGGAAAATTCTGTATTATGTGATAACATTTTTGAAGGTTAACACCTGTTGAAGGTTTAGTGCAGGTAATAAAATACTGGTTTATAACTTTCTTTTATTATCTATTTTCTTCTAGTCTCAAATCCGTGAGTTCGTTTCGTTTTCTTAAACCATTTGTTAGGAGATTTTTGGTTTTAATTTCAGCTATCGACCAAAGTGTTTCTGGGTTTTTCGTACAATATTTTATGAATAAATAAATTATATTTGATAGATTCTTCTTTTGCAAAAATGAAATCCTAATAAGTGGAAATAGCTTCCTATGGAGTATATATCTCATTGAAACTCCAATAATTTTTGTTAGGAAGTCAAATAAATATAAGGTCTAGTTTTGTTCGTTAAATTTTCTAAAATTCATACATCATAACGTATCTGCTAATTCATCAATTATAATTTTAACAAATTACTTTTGTATAGTTATTTTAACGAAAACTTTATGAATTTTCAGTGATAGAAAAGTACCAAAGTCTAAAATACACTTTGTTTTCTACCATTTTCAAGAACTAAACTGACGCAAATTATTTGATCAAAATCAAAACAAAAAATAAAAATAATTCTGATATATTTAGAAAAAAATAGAAAATATTCAGACAAACCAACTATATTCATCTATTTTTTAATCTTAATCTTTAAATGATAAGAAATAATTACTAATTTTGCTTCAGCTTCATTTATTAACTTGATAAATGTTGTCATCATTATAGAACGTGATTTCACTCATGTATCAATTTGATGATATCATAATTCATTTTAATAAAAGAAAAAAATAATAGAAAACGTAGTTAATAAATACATTTTCAAACATATTAAATAGATTTTATTTTTTTATATTACAATCCTTTTTGTTTGTAAGTTTTAGTCTACTTGTTTGCTTTTTAGTTTTATAGAATATTTTATTAAAAAAAACTAAATATTCGTAATTTTATTGTTATTATTATATTATTATTCGTAATTTTATTGTTATTATTAATAATAATAATACAATATTTTTATACTTTTGATGATTTGCAATAAACTTTATTATTAAATAAATAATAAAAAAAATGTTATTTAACAATAACAGAAAAGTAAATAAAATAAATATGTAATAATAAAATGTATTTTTAATAATTTTAAACACTTATTTGTTGTATAATTTTGCTATTTAATTTTATGTTATGTTGCATTCTAGCTATAAATTACTTTTAATTTCACTATATTATAGTTATTATTTAATAAAATAAGTGTTGAAAAAAGTGATTAATTTATGTTTTTAAATAATTTGATGTATATTTATTTTGAATCAATTTTATATTAGGAAGCTGCATACATTAATTAAGTGAAATTGTTTGAATTCATTTATTGCATTTATTGGTCGATCTATGTTGTTTAAAAAACAAGTTTAAAATCAACTAAAATTGTAATATCGTTTATTCGCATCAATTTTGTATAATTTCTAAACATTTTATTGTAATTTTGTAAGGAGTAAGAGGATTTTTTAAATCAATTTAATGTTTTGCACGTGTGAAAGTGCATAATTCTACGTAATCTATATGAGTTGATAAATTGATTAAATTAAAGTCATGTTTGATAGATAAAATCAAGAATATAGTAGTTGTAATCATTTGATCGGCTAGGTCACAGGTGTTGAAAATACAGCGTGCATGTTTCGCTCAGAGACGGTGTTTCTTTTCTGTAAGGTCATCAGCAGCAACAGCAGCAGTACTTCCGTATTTAGTTTTGATTAATTCACGTTTTCGATATGCGCCGGTTCGAAAAACTATGCGACCGAGCGTGCGTTTAGTTTATATACAAACACACTCAGGACGACGTCGACGAGAGAACGATCAGGTGACGGTCATGACGAACCTCTAAGGTCAATCGGTGCGATCTCCGCCTCCACCGACTCCTCCTCCCCCACCTTCCACCCGTGCGAAGCGAACGGTCAGCTGAGAAACTGAGGAAGGGTGGACCGAGTGGTACCCTTCGGCGTAAATAAAAGTTATCGAGCGCCGGTTGACCGGTTCAGTTTCAAAAAAGACGCGAATCGGGTCTATTGTATCAGCGGTACTACTACTACTGCTACTACTACAACTACTGCCTACTGTCCCCTGTCATTGCTACTACAGCTACTGCAGCAGCAGCATAATCAACATACACACAAACATACGTGCAGAGAGTTCGACGCGCTACTATTGCAATCAGCAATCAACAATCGTTGCTCGTGCAGACGACGAAACGAGAGAGCAAGTGGAGAAGCCAGACAACAAGTGTCGAGGAACACATATATCTGGTGCTTGCTCGAGCATCGAAGCGGCAGCGGCAGCAGCAGCAACAAGTGTCGTGGTGCGATGGAGCCCATCATGTGCTACCAGGAGTACAGGGATTCCCTGGCCTTGGCCGAAACCCTCGCAAGGGCCTGCATGATGACTTCGAAGGCTGCACGCAAACGTCTCGCGGCCAGAAGCATCGAGATCAATTTCGGCAGTCTCGATCAGAACTCCGGCGATTACATCCCTCCAAAAGAGCTCCTCATGTATATGGTCAGGTATGAGAAATGAAACAAACCAATTTCCACAGTCTCTGATCAAGAGCCGCGTTTTCACTTTCACCGCGAAACAAATTCTCCGGCCAATTATAATAGTTTTGTCAGCATTCCAACTATTCAATCCGCAACTATACTATACATACATATATAAAGATCTAACATTATTATCACCTCTCGAAATACTCTGTTAAATTTCCATTACAATTTTTTAACAACTTACATCTCCAATTATATACTAAAAGTTAGTAATATTATTATCACCTCTCGTAATACTCAAACTTTACAATATTTTCATTACAAAAAAAGACTATAATTATTTAATTACTTAACAATTTTATTCAAAAAGTTAACTAAATGATTATCAACTCTCAAAATACTCTTCGAAATTTGCATTACGAAAAAAACAATTTATTCAAAAAGTTGGTAAAATTATTATCAGCTCTTGAAATAAATTTGCATTATAGAAAATAACTACATTTTTTTAACAATTTTCATCTCCAATTTTATACTAAAAGTTAATAAAATTATTAACAACTCTCGAAATTCTCAAACTGCAATATTACCTCATACATTTATTGAAAAATTTAGTAATATTATTAACACCTCTCAAAACACTCAATCATTACAATATTTGCATTACAAAAAAATTAACTATAATTATTTAATTACATAACAAATTTATTCGAAAAGTTAGCTAAATTATTATCACCTCTTATTTGCATTACCAAAAAAACTATTATTAACAAAATGTAGGTAAAATTATTATAGCAGTTGGAAGTACTATGTAAATTACACTTAAAAAAGTTAGTAAAAATATTATCACCACTCGAAATTTGCTTTACAGAAAAAAGTACAATTTTCTAACAAAAACATTAAATTACCTCATAAAGTTATCTAAATTATTATCACCTCTCATAATACTCCTCGAAATTTGCATTGCGTAAAAACTATAATTTTTTTATAACTTTTTTAATCGACTTACCAATTTATTCAAAAAGTTCGAAACATACTGCGAAATTTGCTTTACAGAAAAAAAGTACAATTTTGTAACAAACACAAAATTATTATCAAAATTATTATTCAAAAAATTACTTTAAGAAATCCTCATAAAAAATAATCATAAAAATGTAATTACTTTAGGAATTTATTCAAAAAATTATTATCATCATTCAAAATACTTTGTGAAATCTGTATTACAAAAAAATTATTGTATTTTTTTATTTTGGAATAGAAACATTTAATTACCTAACCAATTTATTCAAAAAGCTAGTATTTTCTTTAAAAAATATCAATGCGTCATATAATAACGCATTTAACATAATAATAGATTTACAAAAAGAAAACGATAAACTTATCGAAACCGGAATTTCTAACAAAAAATATTTAATTAATAGAAGACGATATTGTAAATTGTATAATATTACGTTATATAATAATGCATTTAATATTATAAAATGTAAGTAATTATTACTACAAAATTCCATTAAACATGCAATAAGAAATATTAAAATAAAAAATATTTTTCAATAGAAAATTTCGTTATAAGTTTATTATATTTAATACTAAAAATAAATTTCTTAATGCAATTACTAATAAATTGATACGAGAAATTGAATTTGATTGATTAGTAGAAATGTGGACTAAATACATTTCAATTTTTATTAATAAAATACAAATATTTGAATCGTAAAGAATTTAAGATTTACAAGAAGGAACGGAAAACTGTGTTTACAAGACAAAAACTTTTGTATAATTTGTAATTCCAATTAAAATTATTAATTTACGATTAATAAAAAACCATACGAATTCTACATTCTGAAATACTAGTAAATTTACAAAAAAGAATTTCCATCAATGAATCAAGTGTTTTATATAACAAAAATATGAATGATTCGTTGTCGTAAGAAAGTGAAACATGTATTAGCAACCGGATATCCTTTGAAAACGTAAACACATTTAAATGATGAATTAATAGCAAAGTAACATTTTCATTAACAATGAATGAACGAATTGACAAGTTTAAAACCGGAATAATGTGTTTCTAAAAAAAATGATAAAAATAATATTTCTCAATGTCACGATTTTCGTTTTCAATATTTTGCAACGAAAGGTGAATATTTTAAAGAAATTTTATTTACTTTTTATAATAAACGTATGCTTTCAATAGTTACGTGTTAAATAAACATTTAACATTTAATTGATGAATTTCCACAATTACATAATTATGTAACAAAAAAAATTTGGTAACCAAAATGCATTAGAATACTTATAAATTTATATTAATATTTGATAATTGATAATTGAAAATTTATTTTGCAATAAAATATGAATAATTTTATGAATTTATTCATTGAATGTAGATTCAATACACTATTGTTATATCGATAAATTCGTCGCGTGTTAAAAACAATTAACGAAGAGAAAATATATCGCGAAATCGGAAAATGTTTAACCGTCACGAAATAAATTATATTTCAAATATATAAATTACATTTCATGTTAATATATTTGTAAATGTGAAATAATTGAATGAAATTAAAAATGCACTCGAATTCTCACGTTAAATATTTGCAAATTTCGTTTTCTTTATTTATAAGTTATTTTCAAAATTCTCATATATTTAAAAATGCTAAATATTTTTCTTTTATAATTATA
Organism: Nicrophorus investigator; assembly: GCA_963457615.1. Taxonomy (NCBI): domain Eukaryota; kingdom Metazoa; phylum Arthropoda; class Insecta; order Coleoptera; family Silphidae; genus Nicrophorus; species Nicrophorus investigator. Next base: position 27,183,616 of record OY735142.1, read on the forward strand.
TTATGGAAATATTGCTTTCGCATATTAATATATTTTATAATGAGAAACGTGACAACAAAAGAAAACCTTTGGAGAAAACCTGAATATCGTGAGCTTGAAAATAAGAACAATGCGATGTTGAATATAGTCTTAAGGTAAATTTAAATACCAAAAAAACGAAAAAATAACCGGTATTTTCATGAATATTTTACGTATATAACTGGAAGTTATCGCTGAAATAATGAAGATAAGTTTTAAATGCATTGTAATATATTTTCAGATAAAAGTGTAAATAATCAATATACTTAAAGTAAAAAAAATAATCTATAAAATTATTTTACAAAATTTATTTAACTACAAAATTATTCTTGCAAATTTTGAAGTTAAGTTTCATTCTCTGATAGAATGTCATTATTTTATGATTTTGGTCAAAAATTTCATTGTAAATTTTCAATATTATTACACAGCAAATAATCAATCTATAAAAGTGTGTTTAAAAATTCGACATCATCCAAAAACGAGGGAGTCGTCGAGTTTCGGATCGACATTTATTTAACTTTCTATTTTTGTCAACCACAAATTTTGTTCAGACTATTTTCTGCATGCTCTCCGGCATTACGCAACCGCATCCAAAACGACAACTACAAAAATGGATAGAAACGGCGCGAGTTGAAGACGGAGAAAGAAACGATTTGAAAACGCGTGTATATGTATAGATATATTTAGAAATCCTTTCGCCGTTTCCTCTTCGGTTTCCAAGTGCGTCAATGGTTTGGTTTTTTTGATAGTCAAATTCACCTAATTAATCTATTTCACATAATCGCTTATCGCGTAATTTGAATCCTGATTCCATTTAGTTACGAATTCAGCAATAGTTTAATAACCGTTTGATAAGATCGAGATCCGTATACAGTATTTGGAATCACGATTTGCGCAAATTCTGTGTGGCAGTTTTTCCACATTCAACAAAAAAAATGGGATGACTAATGTCTAATTTTCAAAGAAAAATGGAAAACACACGATTATTTATGTTATGACTAATGTCAGCTTATATTGAAAGATGATGAATAAAAAGGAAATTGAATGATGAACAATTAGTATTTAAAAATTATATTTTAAAACGATTTTGGAAATTATAAATTACCACTGTTTTAACATCTGCGGCGGGCCGTATATAACTTGTAGGCGGGCCAAATCTCGCCCGTGGGCCTACATAATTTTACTATAAAACAATAAATAAACTCTATAGTGAATAAATATATAAAGGAAATATAAAACTGTTAAAACTTGTTAAAAATAATTTTCATTCAATAATATGGAAAAAAAAGTGGATTGAATAACGAATACAACTTTCAAATATATTCTTGGAATTGCAAATGCACCTTTTTGGTAAGCAGGTATATTTATGCAAGGAAAGCGAACTTGTAGCAAGAATTTCTTGAACTGAAATTTAGCAGAAAAATATGTAAAAAACTGTATTTTCTAACATAAATTATTGTTTAGAATCAATTTTGCATTACTGTTCAAATTGTTATATGTTTTATATCGTTTTAAATTTATTTTATTTTTAAATCATAATTTTATTTTATTCTTAGAAATTCTTGTACTTAAAATAAATTTTTAACTAATATAAACTTGTTAACTTTAGTAAATAAACTGTTACATAAATATGTAAGATTTAATAGTATTACATTAATTATAATTTGATAAAATTAAAGTTTTTTTTTTAGATTAGTAAGCTTTTAAAATGAAGTGCATTTTTTACACTGAACGTTTTATAAATTTAAAAAAAAATGTTTGCAATTTTATGTAAACTATGTAGTTTTTATTGCAATGAAATAAACAAGAGAAAACTCTTATAATTATTTTGTAAAAATATAATGAAACAAAAAAAACTATCACCACTTTCATTGCAATAACAATAATTAACGTATTTTATAAATTAAAAAAAATACATTTTAATGCTTCTAATTATATAAAAATAAACATCTACATAATAATAGTTTTATTTGCAAATAAAATAAACAATTTTCCACTATAATTATTTTGTAAAAAAAAAAATAATGAATAAAAAAAAAAACTATAAAATACGTGTTTTATTTTATAAATATATAATTTTTTAATACTTTAGAAAAAAAAATATATCAGCATACTAAATACAATTTTTATTTTCTTTACGATTACAAAATAATTGTATCAATTAGAAAAGTAATGGAATAATGATGACATATTTGGTATTAAAGAAGAGATAAACATTGTACGTGATTTAAGACATGATTTTAATTAAAGCTACCTCGAATTATACAAATTTCGAAGTCTACAACGTCTTATTATTTTTATTTTGTCGACGCATTTGCAAATTTTCCAGCAATTTAAGAACAAACATAAAATTTCTTGTTGATCCAATTTTTAATTGCATTGTTGTTCTATTATTAGTGGCAAATTCTAAGAAAAGTTTGTATTAAATATTTGTTTAAGATTATCTCCGCTAATTATCAGCGTTTATTTGTTTACGTGAATCCGAATATGTTTACAAGAAATAAATTATTTAACTATTAAAATGTAAATAAGTTTAATGTTAATTTTTAAGGTGAAAAGACTTACTGAAATTAAAAGTCCAATGACCTAATAATTAATTATTCCTAATGAACCAATAAAATGTAAATAAAATTAAAATAATCAATTTAATGTATTTTTTAATATAATAAATTTAGGAAGAAATTATTCATGATTTCAATTTACTCGGTTTTCTGATGAATCTATCTTCAGTTTAAATTTGTGTATAATTGAGTAACGAAAATAATATAACAAATTTATAGTCCTCGATCGGTTTTCAACCGATTTCCCGCACTATGCTTTGATTATGTAATCAAGTAAATCAAGTATTTGAAGCTAAAGTTATTATTAAAATATAAATATTATTAATATATAATGATAATTAAAAACATTGAAATCTTAACTAAAACTGAAAGTAAACTCAAACAATCCTAAGAATTAACTATCAAGAATTTATTATCATTTTATTGAAGTTATTATTAAAATATAAATATTATTAGTGTAATTGAATGGTAATTAAAAACATTGAATTCTTGACTAAAACTGAAAGTTTTAGAACCGTAAACTAAATCCTAAGAATTGTAAATAAATTAATTAAGAATTTATTATCATTTTATTGATTTTATGGAACGATTATTGAAAGATTGCGAGTTGAAGAAACTGTGGTGGTTGCGAGTGCAGTAACGTAAGTGAGCGTCATGAATCAATTGGGCTGAAGGCTGAAGTGCGTTCGATTTTGATTTTATAAATTGTATTATGTATGACCTCCCGGAGTTAATGGAAATACAAATACAGATCGAAAGAAGGAGCGAGAGATTGCGATTGATTGTGTGTGAGTGTGCAGTCCATTACAGTTAGCATCGAAAGGTGGGTGTTTCGTTTTGTCATCATCAATTCACAAGACAAGGTCAATGTAGGAATGAATTGTTGCTGCATATGATTCAATCATAACTAATAAATCTGAACTACAATTATTCCCAAATCAATTCTGGAATTTCAAATTTATTTTATCAACAACAAATTATTTAAATTGTAATGATTTTACAAATAAACAAATTTTGTAATTGTCAATATAAAAGTGTCAAAATAAAATTTAGTTTTTTCGAAATACGTTTTATATGTTAGGTTTTTCATTATAAATATTTACCATTAATTTAAAATAGTGAAAATTAAGAAAAAATAGTTAAAAACATTAACGAAATTGAAAATTATAAAAAAATTCTGAAATTCTTGTTACTAATTTTCAAATGATATCAAATAAACTAATAATATGTTCAAAAAGTTGTTTTTGAAGAGTGTTAACATTTTCTTTATAATTAAATATAGACGAAGAAAATTTTGAAACTTGATGTTTTATATAAAAATTAAATTGTTAAAAATTTTAATTAGTCACTTAAAACTACATCATTAGTTCGGTTTTAAGCTAAAATAAATTTAAAAAAAAAATAGTTTCCAAATTTTTTTTTTTTAACGTAAAAATCAAGTACATTTTGTGCAGTTTTCAAATATTGGTGGAATCAGGAAAAGGTTATTTTTATTCTTCAAATAAAAATGAAAAAAATAAAATGAGATTATGTAAGTTGCCAAATACAATCAGTTACGTAATATAATGGAATACTATAATTATGTAATCGATCGAAGAAAGGTTTATTCAAACAATTAAGAACTTAATGTATTGAAGCGAATTTGCATATTTCGTATCTGTATTTTTTTTTTGACTGGCAGAAAAAAATAAAATACAATTAACAAATTTGTTCATGAAAAAAATAAATAGTTTTGTAATAGTTGTCTGATGGCGTAATAGTTTCGCCTGGAACCCGTTCTTTTGAGACATTTTACCAAAGCGGACGATGGACACAAAAAAAAGAATTAGCGAATAGTTGAATTAACTCGCACTCACGAAGCGATTGATCTGCAGAACTTTCGATTAACGCCGCGATACGAATCTACTATTGTTATAATATTTTTTTTGAATCTGTGTTCGCAAAAAATAAATAAATATTGGACACCTTAAATAACATAAACGATAAAGGACTCGACTAATTACGTCCTTGACTTTTGAACAAGAAAGACTGTCTTGCTCAATTATTATTCACACTACACACACGGCGTGGATTTCTGCTCCCATTTCATGCACAGTTCATTCCTTTTGGTCTCACAGGTTTCTTCATACAAGCTATGAACAAGAAGGAAAAAAAATGTAATTTTTGCAAATTTTTATTTCCTAATAATTTCAAACAGTTAGGAAATTGTATTTTATAATTACTTAAAATTTTTAAATTTCAGTGAAAATAAATAAATTAAATTGATGAATTTTAAAATATTTTGTACCAACTAATTTTAATTGCTTAATCTTAAGAATAATTGCTTTATTTTCTATGTTTTAATTAGAAAAAAAGGAAGTGTGACATTTGAACTAAAGTAACATTTGACCTACAGATTATTGAATAAGTGAACAATTAGAATTTTAATAAAATATTCATATCATATAAGAAATATTTTGTGAAAATTGCTTTAGTTTTAATTAATAAAAATTGCAAATATGCATGTAAGAGGTGATATTATAAGAACTCGGTTGAAAGACCTTAGTGTGTAATAAATTATATATTTGGAGATAGACTAAATGCTAGTTTTTGCTTCTAACAACTTATTTGTAATGACTCATAAAAAAACAATAAAACAATTGATACTTAATGGATGCACAATTAAAACAAAAGTCACTTTAAAAAAACAAACAGAAAAAACAATCGAGAAAGTGCGATCTAAATTTAAAAAAAAAATCAACAACGGTTTTCATTTAAAATCGTCATTGTTTGATAATAAATGTAGACTAATGATTTTAAAATACTTGACAAATGCGTATTTGATCGAAGATGAAAATAGAGTTAAGCAACATGTGTGAAGGATAGTACTTGAATGGGACTAAAGTTATTTTTTGTAATGATTAAAGTCCATAATACAAATAATATTAAATTATTTTTAAAATAATATAATAATGACGAAAATTATTAAAATACATACATTAGTAATCTATTCATTGAATGAATAGAAATTCTTTTTTGTATTGAAAGAGATTATATTTACATAGTTTATTATAAATTAAAATAATAAATCAATGCTATGAATGAAAATAATGAAAATATAAATTATGAGCAGAAAAAGAAATCATTGATTAAATATAAATAATTTTATGAATTAAAGAAATTAATTATAATAAGCAAAACTTAATAAATATTTATAAAAAAATAATAAGGAAATTATTTATACGTAAATTTATAAATGTTTGAGTTTTGATATGCTTTTATAGTTTTGTTTTTTTTATATATTTTATTTTGCATATATTAGTACACTAAATATTCAAGAAAAACAGTGTAAATTAGAATATAAACTATGAACTATTGATGAAATAAGAATATTGGAATGTTAGTGATTATTTTGACGTAGTTTTATTAGAAATATTTTAGTTTTGATATAGTTTTATCGAGACAAAAAGTGTAAATTAGAATAATTGGACTATAAACTATACATATGAATGAGCTAATCGTTGATTAAATAATAATATGTTTTGGAAATCATGAGATTATTTTTACGTAGTTTTATTAGAAATATTTGAGTTTTGATATACTTTTATAGTTTTGTTTTTATTTTTTGCATTTAATTAGTCAAGAAAAATAGTGTGAATTAGAATAATTGGACTATAAACTATGAACAGGAATGATCTAATCATTGATTAAATATAAATACATATTGGAATTAAAGTGATTATTTTGATGTAGTTTTATTAGAAATATTTGAGTTTTGATATACTTTTATAGTTTTGTTTTTATTTTTTTGCATTTAATTAGTCATGAAAAATAGTGTGAATTAGAATAATTGGACTATAAACAGGTATGATCTAATCATTGATTAAATATAAATACATATTGGAATTAAAGTGATTATTTTGACGTAGTTTCATGAAAATTATTTGAGTTTTAATATATTATACTTTTATAGTTTTGTTTTTTTTTTTATATTATTTACATTTATTACTACACTAATTAGTTGAGAAAAACAGTATGAATTAGAATAATTATACTGTAAACAGGAATGATCTAATCCTTGATTATATAATAATGTATTTAGGAAATCAAGAGATTATTTTGACATTATTATTTATTTTGAGATATAGTTTTGTTTTCTTATTTCTTTTGCATTAATTACTACTTTATTTAGTCAACAGTATGAATTGAAATAATTAGACTATGAACATGAATCATTGATTAAATAAGAATACATTTATGAATCAATGAGATTATTTATACGTAATATTTTAAATTTTTGTATACTTTATACACTTTGAAGCTGAAATAACTAAAAATATTTTTTGCATTTCTATTAAAGCTAAAAATCTAATAATTGAAAATTTATATTAAAATTTCTATATTATTCAAAAATTTAATTTTAGATACATATTTACGGTTAAAAAAATTAAAAATTTCGGATGATTTAATGTTAGTCAAATTTATGATGCTATTAAAAGGTCGACACGTTGACAGATTTCGGATTTATTGTCTGAAAAATGTATATAAATATTTAAGAAATGTAGCGGATCTATGAGAAATGTGTGTAAAAAAAGTGGCAAATTGATCGAAGGTTTGATTGAGTATCCTTGGAATTTAGGTCTAGCTAATGTTTGGTTTAATGTATGTGTGTGTATCGAATTCCGGTTCCGGTTGCGAGGAAGTAAGCGAGATGATGATTTTCTTCTAACCTTGTGCCACTCGTTTTGCAAATGAGCGAATTCCGAATCTATTTATAATACAAATGCGACGATCGTTCTCAAACGTTCACATCGATTAATTTCCAGATAGATTTAGTGATCATGAGCGTTTCTTGCATGAAGATCTACTTCACTTACACCCCGTTCGAGGAGTTTAGTATATAGTGCTGTTGAACTCTAAACGGATCGTGCAAACTCTTTTCTAGTTGTTGTTGTTGTTTCAACAAAAAAAGTAAGCAATAAATTGAAAGAGGTGCGGAATACAGGGAGGAAGATGGTTGCCTTCCGGTCATCTTGCCTCGTCCTTTCGGTGAGAAGATACGCTCGTCTAGTGACCTTGCCCAGGTGAGAGAACACGCTTACTTCTTACTACACCCAAGTTCATACAATAGGAAGTCGCTGAAACCTTTAACTTGACCTCCATTAAGCTATATTATTAACTGTTTACACTAAAGTTCAACCGTTCCAATCACACATCATTAACAACAGCTCAATTTCCAATACGCTTTATTTAGGTCAATTAACTTTACTAACATTCAAAAAATTATTTTCAAAAATTATTAATCATCATCATCATGATAAATCATTTGTTTATTTTTATAGAAACCAAAAGTCATGATAATTCTACGTATCAAAACCTGTAATGATTTCAAACACATTTCGCGTGTTTACACGACAATCGGCCTTGCATTTCATACACCAAAAATAGAATTAGTTATAGTTATTACAATAGTGTTGACTAATGCAAGTTTCTCGTTTCAAAAAATTGCAACATCCATCACATAATCTACTTAATATTGAGAATCTGCTTAAGCTCAAAGTATTATCACATAATTTAAACTAGATATAATATTTACATTTATTTAAAAAAAAACTATAAATATTTATTTAATTCATCGAATCAATCAAAAGTAGTTTTGAGAAAAATCATTCAGTTATTACAATTTTATAATCTAACAAGAAAAATATTTTAAATAATTTTAAAAAACTTAACAAAATTCATTTAAAAAAATGTAACTATTACAATTCGATTTCAAATCAAATACAAATTAATAATTTTGCAATTTGGAAAACACGTAAAAAGTAAATTCCAGTTTACAAATATGTTTAAGAGTACTTAATGTTATTCGAATCAAAGAAAAACTGAAGTTTGTATTTTTTTTTAAATAAAAATCTGCACTAAAACGAAATGATGAAATTCAATAGTGTTGTTGCATCCATTGAAACGATGAAATTAAATGATTATATAAATTTGACCTAATTTTTTTACGAAGAATCCAAAACTGATATCGAGTTTACTAAGGTTATTTCATACGAATCTTATAAATAATGAGTTGATTAACATAGTCTTAATCTAAATGTGTTTATATTTTTGTACAATTTCTAAATGAATTAACAGATTATCGATTTTTAAATTCGTTTTCATTATGAACAAATCATTGAGCTAATTATTAATAATTATTAGATAAAGCTTATGAAAAAAAAAATAAAATAAAATTTGTATAGAAATTAAAAACAACTTTTGATTATCACGTAATTTTGTTAGTAATTTAATTAATTTATTATTAATGTTATATAATATTATTTAAAACCAAAACAATAACTTGGGTAATGTTATTTAATCAATCTCCAATTAAAAGTAGCTGTTAGATAATTACGATGAAAACAAGAAGCGTTTTATACTTAATTGTTGTTAGGTCTAAGAATACGTAAATCTCCAATTCCAATTACGAAGCAGTTTATTTTTTATAATAGTAGTAGTAGAAGCAGTAGTAAAACGTGCGTCAAGGAAAAACCTTTCAATTTGCACACAAAATAGACCGTAACATCGTTTTAAAAATAAACATGTTAGATCAGGAAAGGTTAATAATTTATCATTTATTACTTTTAAACTAAGAAAAAAATAAAAACATCCTGTTCAGACTAATTTATTGTTTTCGTGGTTTATGCTGATCAGCTAATTGCTTCAAGGTGATCCAATCGATCCGGAGGGCCAACAAACTTTTCAATTGTTTCGCTTCTTCTTCTTCCTACTCGTTATATTTTATTTTCGTGACGATCGTTTGGACATGTGTCAAACTCAAATATAGTAGGGTTAGAATGGGAATTCGTTTGAATGCGATTGGTTTATAAATTCGCGGCGAGCATATGTACAGTTATCACGAAATCATCGTCATAGGTGGCACTCGCTAGTACACACTGTAGCTCTCTTTCTGTAAACGTAAAGACTGTGCTCCAAAAAGAGAGAATAAAAAACACACGAAACAGATTAGAACAGATCTAAAGATCTTTTCATTTTCGTGTCCTTCCAAATACCTCCTATATATGAGTAAACTAAGGGAACTTCTCAGACGCGTTTTACGGTTTAGGTAAATAGAAAAAAAAACTGTTTGTAACTCTAAAAAAAATATCACTGCATGTAACCATAGCTGAATCACTGCATTGTAGCCATGTCACGTTCATCGTTAACTACAGAAAGCTACAAGCCTAACTTCAGGACAGGCGCATAGATAGCAGCACCGGCGACCCGCTGTATTTACATTTGAATTTTTTCCTCCATATATTTGTTTATATCTTTCCGTTCTGTGCATCTTTCTTTTAACCGATTTGACTGATAACGCCGATTGAATAGAGCCGCTCCATTCCGCGTTGTTTACCCTTTTATGCGTATGCATTTATTCTATAGAAATATGCGAAGAGCGCTAGACGCGGTTACGTTTTTTTTGTTATCATCTCTTTGTTTGCGAAACATTTTTACATATTTCGTCTAAGTATAAATATGCTGTGCTCTCTGTAATTTCGTTTAAAACTGTTAGCGAAGATGAATGCGATAGACGTTGAAATCAAAGAGATCGAGAATAAAGTTCTGAAAAATGTTAAAATGCAAAAGAAAATTTTGGAGAGGTAATAATCAAATAAATAACGTGACCCTCTCCATCATCGTTGAAAATTTTTACTGATTTTTTGCGAATTTTTATTTCTTCTAGAATGGGCAGCTTCTCGTCATCACCGAAGATAATAAACGATGACATTTTGGATCACGATGTGAGTTTTCCGGATAACATTAGTCGTCAGGAGTTGCTCCAATTTTGCCAGAAGCAGTACGATTTATACCCCATGGTGAAGAGACCCTTCAGGAGGGCCAAGAGTAATGATGATTTGTTGACTTACAGCCTAAAGGCTCGCAAATTAAGTGGAGTTTCTGAAGGTAAGATCATATTTACTTCACAATTTCAAAAGCAATTAATTTGCTGAATATTTTCATAAATATCGATTATGATTAATAATTAATATATTTGCTTTTAGGTTGCAGCGATTACATTTCGAATCCTTTGACTTTGCGCATTTTCCAATGGAACGTCCTTTCACAATGTAAGTAAATTCTTGATTATTTTTCGATTTTCTTTAATATCTAAATTATTTATTTTTGTAGCTCTCGGTCAGTTCAACGACAATTTTGTGAAATGCCCGGATGAGGCTTTGGAATGGCACAACAGGAGATTCCACATGATCGAGGAAATCATCGAATATTGCCCGGACGTCATCTGCTTACAAGTATGTATCGAATGTTGGTTATTTCTAAATTATAGAATCGTGATGTAATCGTCGAGATAATTATTAATGTGTTTGTTTTTATAGGAAGTGGATCATTTCAATTTCTTGCGTTACGTGTTGAACACTCAAGGATACACAGGAATGTTCTTCCCGAAACCGGACTCGCCGTGCATCTATATTGACGGAAATAACGGTCCCGACGGCTGCGCCATTTTCTACCGTAAAGACAAATACGAGCTGGTGAAGAAGGAGTCGAGGATATTGGAAATCTGGAGAGTGCAAAGCAATCAGGTATTATAATTATTTCGAAGGAAATATTAAATAAATTGATTTAATTTTGATGTTGTTGTTGTTGTTTTAGGTGGCTATGCTGATGATCTTGAGAGTGTTGGAAACCGGAAAGGAAATCTGCGTGGTGACTACACATTTGAAGGCAAGGAAGGGTGCCTTGTTGGCGACTTTGCGGAACGAGCAAGGAAGGGATCTTCTGAACTTTGTATCGACGCATTGCGGGGATCGACCTGTCATCCTTTGCGGAGATTTCAACGCCGAACCAACGGAACCCATTTACTCGACACTCCTGAACAACAAATTCAATTTGTCCAGCGCATACGCTGATTGTAAGAGCTCCGAAGAACCACCATACACGACGTGGAAGATCAGGGAGGAAGGCGAGGTGTGCCACACCATCGACTACGTTTTCTACACTAAAGACAAGCTGGAGGTGGATGCAGTGCTGGAATTCCCGACCGGCGAAGAGATCGGTCCGGATCGCGTCCCATCCAACAATTATCCTTCGGATCATTTCTCGTTGGTCTGCGATTTCAAGCTGAGCCATTAGCAAGGGAATAAAAAAATTTAAAAAAATTAATAAGAAAACGCACACTTACTCCGGGGGTTATATTTTTCGTAGCTCTTGTATTTATTTCTGTTTTACATGACACTTTATTTTTTTGTGATATACATTTAGGCTAGATATTAATACTGTAAAAAACAAATCTATTTATAAGTGGTTACTATTATTATTATTACTTTTTAAGACTCGTTTTGTTTCGAAACTAAGGTATTTTTTTATATATACATGTATATAAAATTACATAAATATACGTCACGCACGAAACCTAAGATCTGCTCGTTGTTTGATTGTTCAAAGCTATCACTATCTCTGATACCGAGCAATACGTTCCCACCACCAAACCAAAGCATCCGAAGCAGATGAAGAACAGATCCTGCCACATAATGATCCCACATCGACCGAAATCCGAATCGGGCCATCTCACAAATATCTCCAGTAAAGCAGGAAACGAGAAGCCTAAAGCCGATAAGCAGAACGCTCCTAACATTGAGATGAATAAAGCCAAGAGTGGGATCGCCGCTGCTGCAAAAACTGAAAAATTGGCGTAATTAAAGATATTTTATAAGAAATTTATCTGGTAGAAAATTCACTGGCAAAAGATATTGTGATTACGATTATTAAATAATCGAAAACCCATTGTCTCGGGCTGTCCTGATACTTCTTAGTGTTGGCCGCGTATCCGATTAAGTACTTCACAGGCGGATAAGCTTGTAAGCCAAAAGTGAAGTAAATTGCTAATGCGTATAAAATTTGCACAACGGCCGATAAACTACAAATTAAATATTAACAAAGTCAATATTATTAATCAATAAACTTACTAATTGGTTTGAGGCATATTGAAAGTTATGCTAGGCTTAATCTTCTCTTCATACTTCCAATATCCAAAGAAGCCAACCGCTGCGTAAAGCAACGTCACGATGACCATGGATACGTTCAAAACCCCGAACCAACCTACGAATTGCCAAGGCTTTGACATGTTCTTCTCCAGCGACATTATCTATATCAAACCCAAAAACTAAGCAGATTCCTAAATCCATCATTGTTAACACTTACCACTCCCACCGCTTCAAGCGCGAAGAGCGTTGTACCGAAGTACAACGGTAAAGTGTAAAAACTGTTAAAAGCCGGAAGACTCTTGATATGCGGCAAATTTTGAAAGACAAAATACCCGATGATTATGAATGCTATGAGCATAGTGATGTTAGCAACCATAGAGAAGATGGCTAAAAGCTTTAAAGTCCTGACGCAGCAAACCAGTACTAAAGGGATATGGAATATCAGTATGTAGTAGATCAAGGACATCTCGAAACCAGTAAATTTTTCCACAACCAATTTCACGTTGCCAGGGATGAAAATTGCGTAAACGCAGCAAATGCCCAATTGATAAACGATTATAAAGAAATCCACCATACCTCTACAATATCAATATCTGATAAAGATATTTAGACATTTTACAAACTCACTCGAAGAAACCTGCCATTGCCCGAATACATCCCGACGGGCAATCTTTCATCGCGAATTTCATTGATTCGCCGTACGTGAGGAATGGAACCTTCATTCTTTTGCATAATCTGTATTGGTTTTTCAACTGAAATCTAACTTGGATTCAAAAGTAACTAATTTCTACTAAGATTTTTACCAGCATGTGAAGACAGTAAGTGCAAAAAAAACCTATTATAATTGTACCGATCAATCCGACCATTAAACCTGAGTTAAAGAAAGCGTTAGGCATTGCGAGGATTCCCGTTCCTAGAGCTCCTTTGATCATATTAACCACAGTCTCGAAATAGCTGAAAGAAGTTTTTATTTTGCAATTTTTAAAGCGATTTTATGCAATTTACTTGGTTCCAAATGGAATTTCGCGATGCAAATGCGGATTGTAATCGTCATCATCGTTGTCTTTGTTCTCAGCATCCCTGCAATATCATTATTGAGATCCACACTAACACTAAAATTGATCAACGTTTAAACACTTACTTTTTCATTGTAAAAAATAATAAAAGAAAAATAAATAAACGATTGACATTTCCGTTATTTTGACTGATATTTAAATGTCATTTCCTAATATTTGCAATGTCATTTCCTAAATAAAATTACACATAGTGATAGAAAATGATGTCATTACAAAATATATTAGTAATTATAAAATTATTAATACTTACCGTATATTTCAAGTTTATAATATTGTGTTTTCTATCATTATAAAGAAAATGTTGACTATGCAAAATTACCAATATACTCATTTTATTGTTTTTATATCCAGAATTGACATATTTCTTTATATAACAATATCAAGTATTTAACAACAAGTTTGCTATTTTTTAACGAAACGCTAATGCAACGTATTGGCTCTTTAGAATTAACTTTCTATCAAATGAATGATCTATGATCAATGCGTTTGCAATGAAGAAACAGTTTAAGTAAATATTTATTGAAGCCATAACATTTCTACAAATGATTAAGAAAAAAAAAAGGAAAATTACGCTCTTCGCTTATAGAATATGAAAGAAATAACAATTTCCTCAATATACATTATCTACATTTCCTACCAGAGTGCTTAAGTAACTTAAACACTATAGTATTAGTAATAATAATAATAATTAATATAATAATAAAATCATGTCTTTATTCCATACATGTTGTGCGTGAATACCGTATTCTCTCTAGTACATAATAAATAATATTGTAATATTACTGTCAGCTAATAAATAAAATAAACCATTTACTGATTGGTGTCTTCTGGCGTCTACTCGAAGCGAAACTAATTAACCCTTGCTGAGGGCCGCCACGATCTCCGATATGCAACTGTAGCTTCCCGCCAGCAATCCTACCACACCGAAGACGATGAGCAGAACGTCTTTGATGAGGACGTATTTGAAGGGTCCCAGGTTGTCTGGCCAGGAAACGCAAATCTCCATAATTGCCGGAAAGGCTAAGCCAAGAGCAGAAAGGCAGAATGCTCCGAACAACGAAATGAACAGACCCAAAAGAGGGATAGTCACAGCCAGGACGACTGAAAGAAAACAGCAAGTGTGTAAAAAGGATATTTTTTTGTATTGTGGTTTTGTTAGGACTTACAAGTAATGATGACGGCAAGAATCCTGAGGACGTATTCCCAGGCCAATTGATGGTTGCTATCTTGCAAGTGCTTGAAGATATAGGTGTCCCACATGATCTTCACTGGTACGTAGCCTTGCAGGCCGTAAGAGATGAATATGGCGAGTGAATAAAGGATGTTAACAACTTTGGCCAATCTGTGAATAAAAATTGAAATAGCAAAATTTAATTTCCAAAATTTTGTAGAGAACTTACACATCTTCCGCTGGGAAGTTCAAGGTGATGCTGGCTTCGCTCTTATCGCCGTACCTCCAGTAACCCAAGAAACCCATTCCGACGTAAAGGAAGACGATGATGACCATGGCGATGTTCAAAACTCCGAAGTATCCTCCGAACGATTTAGGCGTTTTCATGTTGTTCTCTAAAGCGATTACCTTGAAGAAGATGTTTGAAATGAGTGAAATTTATTAAAAAGAAAAAAAAATAACTTACGACGCCGACGGCTTCTAAAGCGAACAGCGTTGTGCCGAAGAACAGAGGGAAAGTGTAAAGCGTACCAAAGTTGGGTCTCTCCTTGATGTCAGGTAGATCTTGGAAAATGTAGTAGAGGACGATGCCGAACGAGGCGAACGTGAGGACGTTAGCCAAGGTGGAGAAGGGCGCCAAGAGTTTCAGGTTTCTGATTGAGTTGATGAGGATAAACGGGATTAGGAGCATCAGGATGTAAAGTTCCAGCGCGATGGGGTTCGTTGTGTATTGGTCGACAACGGCCTTAATGTTCACAGCCACGAAAACCACGTAAACACAGCAGATACCGAGCTGGTATATGATTAAAAAGAAGTCCACCAAAATCCTACCAGAAAATAAAAAAAATATATGAAGATGAAGATTTAATTAATCAATTAATTAATTAATAATGTATACTCACGGTGACATGTTAGCAAATCTGCGAAGGCACTGCGGGCCCGATTCTAAAGCTATCTTCATCGATTCTGGATATGTCAGCATGGGCACTTTCAGTCGTTTGCACATAACGTATTGAGCTTTGACCTGAAACGGACGATCCGTTATTTATCAATTTCAATATTTTCGTTAAGAATAATTTTGAAAATCCGTTGATAGATAAATCGGAAACTCACTAAAATGTGAAGGCAATATGTACAGAGGATGCCGATGAGCACGGTGCAGACGAGGCCGTTCAGTAAACCTGAATTCTTGAAGGCCTCGGGCATGGCCAAAATTCCGGTACCCAAACTTCCCTTCAACATATGGATCAAAGTTTCTCCATTACTGAAAACACACAACAACAACAACAAAATTAGTTAAAAAATATATAATATATTAGTATATATTTTTATTTCTCTCTTTAAGTCGTATAAAATTTCATATAATTTTATAAAAATAAATATTTTTACTTTATCTTTAAAATAAATTGTGGATGCGCCGGGTAAATGTATCTTTTTTTTAAATATACGTTAGTATTTTTGTTAAAACCAATTTTTTTTGATAATTATTATATTTTTCAGATGATAATATTAGATAAAAGACATTTTCCAAAAATATTTACTAAAGAAAATACGAGAATATGGAAAAAATATGATAGAATTAATATAAGTGCATGGAAGCTTGTGGAAAACGTATCCTTCAAGGATTCTCAAGAGGATTTGCATAACAATAAGGTCAGCATTACTTTGCACATAATAAACTTGTTGATTCTTGGAAGTCGTCCAAAAATTCGTCGTCGTCATACTCGACAATCTCTAATAATATCACTCAAGAGAGTTACCATTAATTATCAAAAAAGCGTTTCAATCAGCAACATCCTTCCAGTTATAAATGAGCACACAGCACATTCCATCTGAAAACTATTGTTTTGTCATCCTTCGTCTGCCAAAATCCAAAATAACAAGAAAAAATAATGTCGCTTAGACCTTAGAAAATTTAGAAATAATGTTTCGATCTTGAAACTATTTTTGTACGCGTTTATTGCATTTTCTTCCTTAAACATGTTATGTTTTATTAGATGCGTATTTTGGCTCGCGAAATTTCCGAACCAGATGTTTTCGCGTTTCGTAACTTTCCAATATATATTTTGCATGCTTGTTTTCGGTCGGCGATCGATTGAAATTCGTTACGGTTACAACGATTTGCGCTTGCCAAAACAAACTTGTTTAAATTATGGCATTCACATGAACATGAGTCAACTCACTTTACCGTAGAAAAATATATTATCATACATTTAAAATTATCTACTTTTCCAAATGACATATTTGACATTAGAAATGTCATCATGATATTTACATATTAATATTTAATACTAACATAACTTAACTTAAAATGAGTAAAATTAACTTAATGAAAATATTCAATAAAATATAAAATTATAACATTTCTTTCTGTTATTTGTACTTTTATTAATATACAAATTTAGCAGATTTTTTTGCTTTTAAATCTGAAAAAATAATATTTGATTGGAATTTAATTAAAGTTACAAATCTATATATTATTCTGCGGTAATGAAAAAACTTAAAGTTTCTATTTTAACGCATTTAAAAAAATGTTAAAAATTAAAATTTGATTGTGGATTAATAAAATATTTGTTTTCTGTTTAATTCTGAAATATTTTAAATTAATTTTCTTTTTTGAAATATGAAGATATTGGTTTTTAGTGAATTTAACAAAAAATGTGCTTTTCTGTAATTAAACGTAAATCATGATTTTTATCCTTGCATTTAAACAGTGTTTTCTATCGATCAAAAAGGAAGGAAAATAGATTATGCGATGTAATTGAACAGCCGTTAATGGATTGTTTGCATTGGAGAGAAGTATTTATGGCTTACCTTGTGGGAGCATCTATGTTCCTGTGTAAATGAGGATCGTAATCATCAGAATCCCCCTGAGGACTGCTTCCACCGCCGCTGCCGCTCTCGACATTATACCTATACGAAAAAAAAAATAAACAGCGGTAATTTCAAATTGGAAATGTATGCATGTGCATCTTCGTCCTTACTTGTTAGAACCGACCGGTTTCAATTTCATCGATTCATTTGCCATTTTGGATCCCACTCGTTTCCTTGCACTAACTTATTTTATTCCTGAGTATGATTGCGTGGACGTGTGTGTATGGGCACCAATCGCATACAGTTCTGCACTTTTTTTCGTTGTATCACATAAGTTTTCTAACGCGATGCCAAAAATTCACGTAAAAAGAATGCTCATCTCCGCCGCATTGGTTACCTAAGTATACAGAAACAATAAAAAACAGATTTAATAATTTATTAATTAATTCCAATAACAATTATTACTTAGTATAACTTTGAAATTTTAATCATATTTTTATAAATAAAACTTTTTCAGTTTGTTTTCTACCATGCTTTTACATCTTACTATAAGACGTACCACAAAATTGTCATATAGAATCATAAACAAAAATATAATAAGAAAAAATATATTTTGTAAAAACACAATTGATTTTTTTTATGAACTTTAATTCAGTTAGTTTCTGTTCGAATCGATTTATTGAAATCCCACAATTGGTTCAAGGCCTTCCTGATTGTAATCCGTTTCAGTCTCTTCAGTTTTATGCACATCATTATATTTATACATTTATGTAATATTTTCTAATACAATTTTTTTATATATATTAATTATATAGTTTAATAATAAAAATCTACAAAAAAATCTATTTTTTAAATACATAAATAATTAAATAATAACAATTATTATGATGGATTATCATCATTTATTGTTATTAATTGATATTTATTATCGTTTAACATATATTAAGAATTGTGTATTTCTGTAGTTTCAATTTGTATAAGTTATTTGTGTAAATGCAATTTTGGACTTGTTCGGAATGTTCGGTAACGTTCTATTTATTAACCGAAACACCTGAGATGAAACCGTGATTTACGCGTTTCGTTTATGCAACGTCGAACACGCGGGTGTATTTTCGTTACATAAGCGAACGCTCGCGACATGTTTTATTTAAAACGATTTGGCCGAAAACCAATGCTTCCTCCCGCAAAACCCATTGTTATCACACAATACACATATAACAGCATTATACAATTAATACATTTGTTTTAACTATTTGAATTTAATTTATTTTTTTGAATTTCAATTTTGTAATAAGTTGTTAAATCTTATTATTAGAATAACATTAACGGTCAGCCATTAAAGTTAAATATTACTTAAACCAACGTTTCTCAATCTTTTTTTTTGTTTTGACACAAGGTGACAGCTGTCATTTCGCGACCCATATATAGATAAACGCTTCTTAACTTGCATAATGCTTAAAATGAAGTGATTGATACTAGAATGATTTAATTTGATGATCCAATTTCGAGAACTATTTTTTTTTACAATTTTATTAATTCAATATTTTAAAATACAGTTGGTATTGATTAGTTATAAAATTGTAACTGTTGCTAACAACTTAAATAAATTAATATCACTATATTCGATTCCTTTAGGGAAATTATTTTATCTAATATTTAAATGTATCTCGCAATCTCCATAGTAACGGATACATTTGCAGAAAATTGGTGAACGATGAGATTTATGTTTTATATAAATATCAGTTTATAAGTTTTTACAAGGTTGGCAGATGCACTTTGGTTGTTAGCCAGGATAGCCAATTGTGCATGCAACAAAGTTGTTCGGTCTAACACCTGACTGACACCTACGAAGTAAACTAATTCAATTCGAGAATCGTGACTAACGTTACATCAAAATATTTATACACAATGTAATCGCATTATATCACAGTGTTATAAAACTCTAATCAAATACCATTCAAATATAGAGTTACATAAGAAGCAAAGAAGATATTTATATTTAATCAGTGAAACGGTAAGAAGTATTATAACATATTATTAAGTTTAATATTTCTTTAAAGTTTGTATTCATTACATTATTCCATTTAAGTGATTAAAAAATGCATGTGTTGTTTAAATTGATGCAATCATTGTTATTCAGTTTGTAAGCAGAGAAATGTATTTAAAAGTAAATTGGAACACGAACGAGCAATATTGAAGTCTCGAACGTCACATTTGCAAAGTGCATCAATCAAGCGCATAAGGATGATCATCATGATGATTGATGCGGCTGCGTTGAATTTACCTAAATTAATGGCCAATTAATCAACACTTTATTACGCACTTAGCTTATTTCCAGGACTCGTGAACCAACGTCCATTGTATTAATATTATTGTCATCCCAATTATCCTCGATTAGTTAAACATTGAGTTTATTGATTTTCTATTCTATCGAATTAAGAGAGAGAGAGAGAAAAAATATGAAGATAGTTGCAGCCGCGTGAATAACACAAATATAGTAGTAATGTATGTATAAATAAGTTCAGTGAATTTAGAAACGATTTATCATCATCAATGACGTTCGCCCTGACTTGTCTGGTCTGCTGCAAACAATTTACTATGTAGTACACATAATTAGATTTAGACGTTTGTGTTACGTCAATTTCGTTACATTTTTGTTTGTTCGTTGTACGTTTCATAACGAATGAATGAATCTCGCAAGTAAACTTTTTTTAAAGTCCATTAACCACAGAAAAAAATATTTTTAGATTATTTCATTTACTTACTATAGAAAAAAAAAAACAATAATATATTTAAATTACATAAAAAAAAATGTTTTGGATGTAATTTTTAATGATTTAAAATAAACCTAAAGTGACCGTTCAAAAAACTTCAAAAAATTTGACATTTTGATGGAACTAATTTAAACTAATTAATTAATATAAAAACGTTATACAATATTGGAATATTAAAAAAAATAACATAATTGGAATTACTTTAAAAAAATGCACAATTGCTAAATGTAAAATAAATATTAAAATTTTTAAGGTATTTTAATTATTAAAATAAAAAAATCACTTGAAATAAATGTTAAATTAAGCCATAAAAAAAATATGTACAAAAATAAATAAGATTTGTTTTGTCTGGAATTGTTCCAATATTATTATAAATGAAATAATGATAGTAAATATTCTTAAATAAACTAATTGAAAAAATATCTTCAATAAAATGCGACATTGAATTATATTAATTATTGATGATGTGAGGGAATTTGCAAGTCAATATGCAGATATTGAGTTATCGTTTAAGATTAAATGCAAAACTGAATGGAAACTGTTACGCTCCGCACAAATAAACCTCAGATGCGTTTCAATAAGCGTATTCGTTATTAAACGATTTAAGTGCCAATTAAAATTAACTGGAGACCATCCAATTCAGAGGTTCGCCCCCCAACGGAAGCAATTGTCGAATTAAAGTACATATCATCAGTTCATAAAAGAAAAGTCCCACGGTGCAACAATAACAACAACAACAAAAATAAATAATAAGCAACAAAACAGTTTTATCAAATCAATGGAAAATAAAATGAAACATAAATTTACAATTTTGTTGATGAAATTCCATCTGGATTGAATCATAGACACTTACAATAAGTGGAATCAATTATATAATCTTTTTATATTCTTCTTCTAATTATTTGGTTGTTGCGTGCGTTTGATTTTGATGGCTTACCCCTGGTTTATGGTTGAAATCTTTCGCTTGAATCTTTCTTATTCAATAGGTTATTTAATGTTGAAGATGTAATGGGAAACGGCACAAATAGCACTTAAGTAACTTGAATCCAGAGGCTGACTGATGGTTTGGGTTGTTAACGAATATAGAACTCGTACAGTGAGAGAGAGCCAGGAGCCAAGAGCAACTAATTGTACGTTGTCCCTGTTTCGCTCGGAACCACTGAATGTGCGGTCGTCTCTGTTGCTCCAATTATGTAAAATATCAAACGAGAGACAAAAAGGCGCAGGCGGATCTCTCGCGTTTTCCTTGTGATTACCAGCTAATTCCCCACCAAAAAAGAAAAACATTGTGTTTTAACCAAACGAAATGTACGAAACTAATTCCAAACTCTGCAGCCATATTTTTAATTAAAACATAATTATTTTTTAATTCTAAAAAGATTATAAATATTTAATTTGATTAATATTTTTTTAAATGTATCAAATACAAATTAAATTATAATATTTGCAAGTATATAAAATACGAGAAGAAAACGATTTCATCAAAGAGCAAACATTTTCAATATTCTTCACAATAATTTTAGTCTTAAAAAAATAAAGAAAATTTGAGAAAAAAATAGTTATAATTTGGATTTTAAACTAAGCAACAAACGTAGTTAATAATGAACTCAAATTATTAAGGCAGAATAAAACTAAGTTCTAAGTAAATAAATACTCGAATTTATGGTATTACGTAAATATTTATTTCTGCATCACACAATTGGATATTAAAATATTACCTCGTATATTAGTAATTTATTCTCCACTGATAATTCCGACTTTTGCCTTAATAACTATTAAAGTTTACTAAACTATATATGTAATTTTTCTCTTAACCAGAATTCACGTTTCAGGTAAGCCTAAATATTTGACTTTCCTTGATTTAAACAATTCTTGACTATTGAGTTCAGTTCTAATTTTTCCAACAGATTTTCAGATACAACAGTCGCAAATGTTGAATTTTTTTCTGCAACATTCCTAAATACATTGGATGTAAACACCGATTTATTCGTCTTCAATTTTGTATCTGATAGTCAAATAAAAAAATCATAAGAAAACTTTTAGATTAGTATGAAATATAATCAGTATTGAATAAATTATATAATTATTAATTAAGATATTTTAATCTTAATTTTTAATTTACAAAAAAAATGCAACTATTTGAAAACTCAAAATTAAAGCAAAATTTCACACATTTATTGTTGCTTTTCAGTTATTAGAATTTTTTCTCTGAAGCATGAAAACATATCATATAATAAGGAATAGTCTTTATTGTTGTTAATAGACAATTTCAGCCTTCATACAGTCTGGAATTCCGTCATCTCTTTTAGACCAGTTAATTTTTATAATGATACATCTTCCTTAATGTCTTATTTATGAGCATGTTAGTGGACATCTTCAATTACTTTCATTAAATTTCATATTTAACTGATAACAGCCGTTAAAAATACTTTCAATTTTTTCAGTTAATCACGATTAGGTTTCAGCCAAAAAACTTTAATTAAATAAATTTCTTAAAACTTTATAACAAAATTATAAATATCTTAATGTTCTTACAAAACGGAAATTATAAACTAGGAATGTTTTTCCATTTTCTCATTATGACTGAAACTATTTTTAGATTATTACTAGTCCTACTTGCTTCAGGTTTATTTTTCTATTTTTAGATGATCGTCATGTCGGTTATAAATATGAAAAAACTTGAAATATTTTACCAGAATTAACATTATAGACTATTGTAATCAAACTGTTCAATTGACACACATTAAAGTAATTTATTAATAGCTTCGTGTGCGGAGATTAGAATTAAATTCGAGTTTGTCAACAGCGTTGTCGAGTTTAATGACCCTATTTACGCATCGCATTGGTGATTTCAATTATACAACATCATGATGATAATACACTGGGAAGATCTGCATTTCAAGTGACTCGCGTATATCCTGTCATTTAGATTTGTTTCATTCACAATATTTATTTTAATTGAATGGATTTTCAAAATTATAAATTTTATATTCAATTATGTAATTTACTTATTTACTTTGAATCAGATTATAGCAAAAAATATAAATTTATAAAATTCGAACATTCAATTTTCATGAAAAACGAGCTATTTTGTTATGACATTAATATTCCCCCAAATAAACTTTATAAAACATAAAGTAACATTTCTTACATTTCAATAAAAATGCTAAGAAAATCACAAATTTTGATGATTTAATTTATGTAAAAAAATACAAATATTTTTTGCATTTCTTACAAAATACTACAAAAAAAAATTATTACAAATTCAGAACTAAATTTTGAAATATTTTCTTATTTTATTAATAATAAAAAATAATTAAATAAATAAACTTTTTTTATTAATTGCTAAAATGATAAGTTCTCGATATAAAGTATTTAGAATATAGTTGTTTACAGCTCATTCTTAATATAGAATCATGATAATCTTGCATACAATAATATTACGAAATTGTAAATATTGAAGTTAATTTCTTCGCAACATCCTCAGCAATTGATAAGCGAAACTTGCATGCTTCTATTTACGGCCTATGGATGTTGCACAAAAACATAAATATAGATATTTTATTTTCGGTGTGATTTACGCACAAACACGAAACGTTCCTCGTCCTTCTTAAAAAAAAAATTTTTGAGTACTTTATATCCCATAACAAAACCTAGAAAGAAATTTATAAACATAGTTTTCTTTAACAAATTACTACGATATTTTCATTCAACACTTTATCAAATGTCTACTAAAAACATAGTAAAAGAAGTTTCAAATCTATAGATTTCCATACAAGAAATAATTAAAAAGTAATACATTTTTTACCATCATCATCCAATTTTTTAATTTTTTAATGGTTCAAAAAGAAACTAAAGATGTTTCCATATAGCGTTATTTTATTAGACGATTTTTCCGAATTTTAACTAAAATATTGTATTTTATTTTCAAAAGTTTTAAAATATCTAGCAGTTATTTTTACAATTTTTATCAAATATTGCAAAAATTCAAACTAAATTCTTAAAAAAAAAATGATTAAAACATTACTTTTTCTATCATTTTCATCTTTTAATAATTACTAACAGATTTTAAATATCTATGAGGAAATAATAAAACAGAATTGCAGAAAAATTGCATCGAATAGATTTTTATATTTCAAATATATAATTTGTCGTGAACTGCTATTACGTAATGACTTGTTTTTTGTTGTTCATATTATTTTTTTTTGTTAAAGATTTTAAACTAGAATTCGCAAAGGAAATGGTTTTTTTCTATTAGCGTCACGTAACTAATTTTCTTGGATGTCTTGTAATAACGTTGACCCAAGTAGGGAATGCGGAAGCTCCCATCCAAGTTGATTGAAGCACTTGAGCCGCGCTCCAATTGCAATACAATGCAATAAATGTTATCTTTCCGAAAGAAAAAACTTGAATCAAACATCGATTGAGAACAATGAAAATATCTATTCTATCGACGCAATCGTTATCAGAAATTTAAAAAAAAAATGCATTTCTGTATCAATTTCTAATATTTGCTAAACTCGAACAAAAATGTCAAGAAATTGCAAAAATTGATTGAGAATGAAGATAGAAAGATATAAAATTATTTACTAATAATTGTTTAAAAACACTGAAAAAGTTATGTAAAATTAAAAGTGAATTCTTCATTGAATTTGAAAAATGTAAAATAAGAACTTTCTAAATAATTACCAATAAATTATTACATTATAATTAATAAATGGTTCCCAAAATGACAGCTGTCAATGTCAAAAAAAAATCTTATTAACTACTGAGTCGCAGTACCACTAAAAACAAGAATGTTGCGTCACCCAACAAAAAGGTTGAAAAACGCTTATGTAAATTAATACAATTAATTTGTTATGATTTTTCGAGTTGAACTATGCAGATTTTTTTAATGGTTGTTTTAATGTAATTAATTCTCGTCGTTGTTTACGTGGAAAGCTCCATCCAATATTTATACAGGAGAGTGCGTCACATTACCCTGATTAAATTGGGATGAAAGAACTTTTTTTTTTCATCTTAGTAGAATTAAGTCGATTATCCGCGCAAATCCAAACATCAAACAATCAGCTTGATTGTTAAACTTTGTAAAGAAAATTAAATTATTATAAACGACATTTCATTCAAGAATTAAAATAATACAAAAGTTAAACAATATCTGTAACGGACATTAGTTGAATGATAAATTTAATATTTCTAATTTAAAGTTTTCTATTTTAGATTAAAAATTCGTCTATACTTTAGTAGGATTATTTTCATTAAATATAAATTAATTGAATTATATTTTATAGATTTTATTTCTTTTAATGGATTTCGACTTATATAAAATAAATGACAAAATTAAAAAAAAATAATCTACTTATTTACATAAAAATTAAACAATTTTTTTAAATGTTTCTCATATAATAATGTTATTTTTTGAGTTCGGACAATAATATTTTATTTTACTGAAGAGATTAAAGGTTTTGGAAAGCAAGATACATTTATTGAACTCATAAACTATCGGCAAGAAATTACTAAAAAAAATATTAACTGAAAGTTTTAAGAGTATTTGTTTCACTGAAGGATTTGTTAAGTAGATACATAAATATTCAATGTTATATCTCTTACGTAAACTTCTCAAAAATTAATGGTTTTTATAATTATTGTTGTTAAATCGTGTACTAATGAGTCTATAGTATAAAATGAAATAAGACATGTGTCATTAGCTATAGTATAAGATAATAATCAATCCTGGAGATGATTAGAGAAAAGAGTTATTCCTTTGATAAATTCCTAGGTCGATTAGATTGATGGTGTGACCCAATTCAATTTGGGATTCTAATTGCTATCGTTTCGCGTTCCAGAAATACTTTGAGTACCGTGCCCAAATAGACGTTGGTCGACCTTTGTGGGCCGAAAATAATGAAATTATTTGGCCGCGACGAAAACCAAATTGCTGATCATAACGATCACCATCAAGTTTGAGTAAGGTCTTTTTTACTTGAAGAAGGTATTAGTATCGATCACGATGGGTTTACTCTTAAGAGGTTTTCGTTACATAATGGGTTTATTTTTTTTGTAGTATATTGATCCTGAATGAAGGGAAGGATGGAACGACGGTTCGACGACCTATTGCGTCACACGGGTCGTGGGAGAACCGCGTGCTTTTGGACGTCACGTGCGAATCGGACCCGAACCGCGAATCTCTCCCGCAATGAAAAACGCTCGAACTTTCCTTCCTTTCCACCCTCATCATAACCGAAGTCCGAACCTTATATGGTAATATTTAAATTATCTTCATCGCGCAGAGATGCACCTTAAAGCAGTTTTAACCCTTAAATAAACCCTCGAAGGTTTCATTTTTCTTTATCGTATTTGTGATCTGTGTGCGTGGTGTGAATGCGTGTGCTCACTTACCGATTGAAAATTTCATAACCAACGCGAGGTGTCGCACGTACTTTAAATTTAAAACAGAAGAATCGGGTTCGGACTTCCGCGTCGCCTGCTAAATATAGATTGCGATGCCACGACGCTTCGACGCCATCTTTGAAAATCCGTAGGGCAGCGTCGCGGCGCGCTTCCATCTGCCATCTGGCCGACTTACTACCGTTCCAAACACGCACCACCCCACCGCTACCCGCAATTCATCCACTGACATCGAAACAGGAAACCCTTCTTCTTCTCTCACATCACATAGAAACGTTTATATTCAATACAATAATTTTGCTATTAGTCTAATATATCCTTCGATATTTCCTCCTAGTTTCTATTATCTAATAATTATTATATAATATGCATAAATTACATTCTATACATTTCATACAAGACGAAGAATATTTCAATCTACTGTATTTTTATTTAGCATTTTTCAGGATAATTTTTTTTCAGTCATTTGAGAACTATACTTACAATAAAATTTTATACATTTTATGTAAGATGAAGAATATTTCAATCTACTGTATGTTTATTCATAATGTAATAATTTAATTTTTAAAATTTCAGCATTTTTTAGGATCATTTTTTTCAATTATTGGAGAACTTTACTTACAATTACGTTCTAAACATTTCATAAAAGATGAAAAATATTTTAATCTACTGTATTTTTATTCATAGTTTAATAAGTTTTAATTTTCAAAATTTCAACATTTTTTAGGATTCTTTTTTTTACCATTTGGGAAATATGCATACAATTACATTATATTTCATATACGACGAGGAATATTTGAATCTACTGTATTTTATTCATAAGTTTATTTTAATTTTTAAAATTTCAACATTTTTCAGGATTATTTTTTTAGTTAGTTCCTATACATATACATTTCATAAAAGATGAAGAATATTTCAATCTACTATATATTTATTCATAATTTAATAAGTTTTAATTTAAATTTCAAGATTTTTCAGGATCCTTTTTTTCTACCATTTGAGAAATATACATACAATACATTCTATATATTTCATATAAAACGAAAAATATTTGAATCTACTATATTTTTATTAATAATTTAATAAATTTTCTACTATTAATCTATTACTATCCTGACAAGTTCATATAAAATATTATAAATTAGACTCAAAGTATTTATATTCATTTTAATAAATTAACTGCTATAATATTGCAAGATTGCAATTTCAGCATTTTTTCAGGAATTTTCTAATGATTTATCTTATATATTTTATTCTCAGAAAAAAAAAATTAAACATATTTTATTGTAATTTTTTTAAAAACTTAAACACTTTTCACCTGCAATCCTATTAAGTAATAAAGTTTTCTGCAAAGTTACGTCTACAATCTTGGCATCGTGTATCATTAAATGTAAACAGAAAATTGTTTCTGTTCTCTATATTTCAATTGGCAACATTTATTATATTTTTTCAAGTAATACAAATTACATTGTTTGTAAATTCTTGTAGCCAAAAACTATATTTTCAGAAAATCTTTTATCTTAACAAAATATTTTTGATCTATTTTTTTTAATCTACATTTAGCTACATTTAATTAATTAAATCTAAATGTTCAAGTTGATTGATGTTCCAATTCCAATGTGTTGAAACTAATGGAAGTTTTTGGAAGTTCTTCATGTACTACAGAAGCGAAACACTTATCACTTCTAATCCGATTTATTCGAAAACTTTTCTTCCCTTCTCGAGGGCACTTACTTACTACAAACTTGGCATCTGTTAGACTTTATATAAGCCAAACATTGTACGAATCTACTGCATTTTAAGCTACAATGTAACAAACAATTTTCTCAAGAAATAAAATATACATGCAAACGATACACATACTTTATACAGTTTAATAATATTTTCTCAAACAAAAACGAGTAAAAAAAACTGAATTATTTTTTTATAATTAAAAATCGTTACAAGATTTTAATCTAAAACTGATGAATTTATTACGTCCATATTATTTTTAATAATACAAATGTGAATAATCCATCTAGTCAAGCAGTCAATCAAAAATAATCCCATTTTAACACACTGACTCTGCCATCTGGAAAGCAGTGACATAAGATCGGGTTACAGAAAACTTCACACGATTTTCTTACAATTTATAGAAAAAAATAATGAACATTTATAATTACAGCATTTATCAAGTAATTAATGATTTTAATCCGAAATTTGATTTATAATTTCTGAAAAAAAAACCTTATTATATAAATATTTCTAATGAAATTTTGTGAAAAAAACTAATTTTTTATTTTCTGTTTAATTTAAATAAATAAAGATATTTTGTCAATTTCGTTTAATTTATTCTTTAATTCAGTATCTGTTTAGTGTTAAATTATTGTAAAGCATGAGTTAATCAAAAATAAATAATAAATTTATTAAAATTTTATATTTCCATTAGACTTTAAACATTACAATAGTAAATCAATTCGATTAATGACTAAAATATGATTTATAATTATTGTCTTAAAATAACACGATTAACGAAACTTAACAATTATTTCTATTAATTCTGTATCATTTAATTATTTGTTTTGCAAATTGAAATACAATTAATAAATGATAATTGCTTATAGGCAACTTCTTATACGCAATCAAAAATTTATTACGAACGTAATTTGGTACATCAACTATTCATAATAATATTGATAAATAGCTTAAACTTATATTAATTAATAAAACTAATCGCTATAGTTTAATAATATTCATTTATGGAATTGTAATAGTAACAGTTCATTGCTTAGCTTCTATTAAACATTATAAATAAATAATAAAATACAAACTACATTATATACAATTTTTTTGTGTGTGTGTTTGCTGTAAATAACTTTACATCATCATTTTCTTTAAATTTTCCTAAACTTCTTCTTCTTCTCCTAAAAAAAAATATACAATAATACGTAACACAATTGAAGTATTTAACGCTGCTTCAGTTTCTAAAATCGTGGATGCACAAATAATACGTATAAACACTACATAGTTTTTTTTTGTTGCATACATTTTCGACATTAGACTACGTATATTTATATTATATAAAAAAATAATTGCCC
Source organism: Nicrophorus investigator (assembly GCA_963457615.1). Lineage (NCBI taxonomy): Eukaryota > Metazoa > Arthropoda > Insecta > Coleoptera > Silphidae > Nicrophorus > Nicrophorus investigator. The sequence goes on from OY735142.1 coordinate 27,213,480, forward strand.
GGAAGTAGCAAATGTAAATTTGTATAAAGATGCGACATCTTACGAGTAAATTCACGCACAATGTGTTCTATTAGACTAGATTGAAAAATCACATCATCACGCATTTTATAATTATTATTATCATTATTATTACGATTAACGTTTAGTGGTTGATCAGAATTTCTGCGCGATTTTGCTGATGCTCGTGTAGGTGCCGACGATTAGACCGAAGATGCCGAAGATGACGATCAGAAGGTTTTTGATGACGCCGAAATAGAAGCGAGCACCTTCGTAATCGTGCCAATAAGTGCACATGTCCACTAAAGCCGGGATCGCAATGCCTAATGCGGATAAGCAGAGAGCGCCGAACAACGAGATGAAGAGGTCCAGTTCAGGTACAGCAGCTGCGATTCCAACTGGAAATGATAATCAGAATTGTTTATGTTTTAAGTCTCATGTTTTAGATTGCTTACAAGTGATGAGAACGATCAAAGTTCTGATGCAGTATTCGTAGAACACTTTGCGTTTGCCCTTGGATACCCTTGGGCCCAAGTACTCGTTCCACGTGATGTCCACGGCCACGTAGCATTGCAATGCGTAAGTGATGAAAATAGCGAGGGCCAACATCAGCTTAACAACTTGGGCCAATCTATATTAAATAATGATTGTAAACTGTTGAAGCGTGCATTTTTAGGACAACTCACATATCGTCGACGGGAAGGCTGGTTGTGATTGAACCATCCACTTTTTCGCCGTAAGTCAGGTAACCTAGGAGACCCATTCCGACGTACAAGAAGATGATTGTAAACATACCACCGTTCAGTACTCCGCAGCCTCCACCGAAGGATTTTGGAGTTTTCATTTCGTTCTCCAAAGGCATGATCTAAATCGCATTCAGGGAATGTTACAGAATGATCAATTATTTTTTTTTCATTAAACTTACGACGCCGATTGCTTCTAATGCAAAGAGAACAGTTCCAAAAAAGAGCGGAAGGTTTTCCACTTCCCCGAGGGGCTCTCGGTCCTTGAAGGTCGGTCCTTCATCGATCAGGAAATACAGAACTATACCGAAGCTGACCAGAGTAATGAGATTGGCCAAAGTGGAGAACGGCGCGAGCAATTTGAGATTCCTCACCCAGTTCAGCAAGATCAGAGGAAGAAGGAACATCAGCATCAAATACACCAGGCTTATTTTCTCAGTGTACACTTTCTGCACTGCCTGGATGTTCTCCGCGATGAAGACTATGTAAACGCAGCACGTTCCTATTTGGTAGACCAGCAGGAATGCGTTGACCATGTGGCTGCAATAGATGCATTATTAATGTCAATCCATCTTCAACAAGAGTTAATCCATACCCAGAGTAAGGTGCAAACTTCTTCAATGGTAACGGCCCATTGGCGAAGGCTTCCTCTACCGTTGTTGGATACGTCATGCTGGGCACCTTCTTCCTCTTACACAGCACATATTCAGCTCTCACCAATAAATGTATGCAGTACGTGCAGATTAACCCTATGATTATCGTCCCGACGAGACCGAAAATGTAACCGGAATGGTGGAATGCTTTCGGCATTGCGAGAATACCGGTACCGAGGCTGCCCTTCAGCAAATGCAGAAGAGTTTCCGTATTCCTAAAATACACACATTCAGAAAACGATTAACTATGCTACAACTTGCAATAATCTACAGTTTTCGCAATTTCAATTTAACAAAATTATAAATAAAATAATCTAGAAAAAGTATTTTAAATTTTCAATTAATTGAAATGAGTCAAATACAATTGTAGTAAAACTTCTACATAATTTTAATAAACTAAAGTTACGTTTCATTAAATTGTATTGATTATTAATAATGATGTAACAGATATAATTTATTTTGAGTTTAGTACAAACATTGAAAATTTAAATATTAAATAACAGTTTAGTTATATCTACAAAAACTTAAATAATTCTTTAAAAAATAACCATGGAAGGCTGTTTATTTTTAAATATTTACATAAAGTTAGAAATAAGTAAATGAATATGTTTAGAATTACATATTATTATAGTAAAATGACGTTTTGACGCAAGGTGACAGATGTCATTTTGCTGTCATTAAAAATACAACGCAACCCTTATGTTGTAAATTATGTAATGGATAATTTTGATGATTTACGCTTAAATATGAACAGATTTAAAGAATAATTGTAAGACTGTCGATACTGAAATGAATAGGTTTTAATATATTCAAATTTTGATGATAATTTTTAAATCTCTATTTTAATATTTCAATATTGTTTTCTATTTTCACTGTCTATACTAAACTAATGCAAAACGTAAATATTTCTTTGTAATTCCAGGATAATCGTTATAGTTATTTCATCATACTAGATAAAAATTTCACTATTTATAAACATTACAAGCACTAACTACGTTTTGAATGTAATTTGACGATGGATTATTTCTGGCGAAAGAGCAAAGAACTACGATAATAACAATAATACGAAAATAAATAAATATCAGCGAGAAGAACGTGAGAAAGAAGACGGTGAATTATTATTGCATAACACCGCGTTTTCGACCTGAGTCGCATGCTTGGTTGGCAAAGCGTTACAGTTTTTATTTTAATTTTTTATGGCCAAGGTCAGATGTGTTCTCTTCTGTATTAAATAGTGAATCAGATTTTTTTTTATAATTAATTAATTAAGTTTGAAAACAAAAAATAATACATTTCGCGGTTCTTTCTGGTACTCACGTTGTTGGGCGTTCCACGGTCCTATGTTCGTATGGATCGTACTCATCGAATCTGGGTTTGGTATTCTTTCCGTCCACAGTGTACAGATCCTTTCTGCTTTTTCCTCCGGTATCGTTGGTACTGCAAAATATGTGTTTATATGTTATTTTTTTTATTCTTCGTTCAAAATTCGTTCAAAGAAGAATTTGATGTTACCATTTCGTGAAGGCATCGTCCGGTTCGAAAGCCAAATTGGTCTGGTGGGAGCTCATATCGTCGTCCGAATCCTCATGAAACAGCCTCCTGATGATATCCTGGAAGAGGGAATTGCATGTCAGAAACATCCGCGTCTTTTTTTTTATGTTAAATTCTTGTTCAATATTGACCACCAGTCAGTGTCAACACGTACACTACTGGGTCACCGTTTGCGAAGGCGAAGACAAGAAGGTGGATACACACACACCGCATTCTATCTCGCATATGTATTTTTATATTAATAGAATGGCCCGAGTTGTGCAAAAGATTTTGAAAACGAAATGGCCCTCGCTATTTTTATTTTAGTTCAAAACATTTTCTAACTTACCGAAAGCAAAAACTGTACTTAACTAACTGTTATCGCGTCTCTTAAACGTACAACACGTAATTGGCATTTCATTTCCTTTATTTTTTGCATTTCTCAAACGCTGCCAGTTACTAATTGCAACTTCATAATCTTGGAATGGAAAATCTTTACTATTTATAATTCTTAATGCATACAAATTCAATCTACACGATTAATACCGCAAACTTCAGTAACATAAAATATTACATAATATGTACAAATATTATGGGAAACGATAGGGAACTGATTTACATTTTCGTTTGATCACGATCGGTATGCCAAACATTTCAAGATTGCCAGATTATTAAAATAGATAAGTCGTTTAGAGAAATTCAGATGATAAACTAATAATACTTTAAACGTTCAATTTAAATACATTTTAATAACTATAATAAACTCCAATATTTTAATTTGTTTTAAAAAAAAAACTAATAATTATTAGAATTGGCGTCATTAAAAATGATTGGTAATGACATTTTTCAAAAGTTTACTATTTATTTTCTTATAAAATATAAGCTGAAAAACAAACTTTCAATATTTAAACTTTCTTTTTAAAAAAAAAACGACTTCAATGAATTTTTGGAATATTGGTTTATTACAATATAAATATCATTCTAAATTTGTTAAAAGGTTTATCTCAATATTCAACACTTTCTTTAGAAAAATGTTACACTTTATTTACGCCAAATTATGAAATGATGTCTATTCAAGCACTGTCCCCATCATACGCTGCTTAACTTTTTTAAGGTATTCTACTGTAAATAATTACACTTAAAAAAAAGTATTATTCAACTATATACAATTCAAGTCTAAATACAGTATAATAATTTAAATCCATATTTTTCTTCTTCATTTTTATGAAAATTATAATTTTTTAAGTATTTTTTTTAATTGAAAATTTTCTATTTCTACTACGAATACACGTGAGTTTTACTTATTTTATTTATTATTCAACACAGTATTCAATTACGAAATAACTCTGAATATTTTATTTGGTATTTCTATAATTTTCAGTTCTACCATTTTCAGACAATTTATTTGAAACTCTTCAGTTTTGCGCCATTAATTTCTGATATTTAAATTATATAATTATGTGTTTATAAGTATTCTACTCCCAATTTTATAGATGGAAATGTTTATATTATTGTATATTAATTTTATGTCTTGAAAACGAAATTTCAATATTAAAACAATACTTTTTCTGGCTTTTCTAAGAAATTACCTTGTCCATTTTTACCAGTTTTATCTACAAATATTTTTGTATCAAGCGTAAATTCTTAGTTTATTTCTTCTTTATATACTTTATTATATAATCGATTTAAACTATTAATTAATTTATTTATTTATACATTTTTTATCAATTTCATAATTTATATTAAATATATTTTTCAGTGGTTTTGCCTTCATCAATTTATTATTATACATTTATTATATTTACTGCATATTTCAGGATGATGAATCAAAGACCGAAATTAATATTATACAAATATTTTTGGAAGTTTTGTAAATAAAATCACTATTAATAAAGATAGAAATTAAATTTTCTATTTCATGTAATAATTATTTCATAATTACCTGTTTCATAAATAAATTTTACAAATTTTATATTTATTCATGAGCAATTTTCATTTATTCAAATAATTTATTATGAAATACTATTTTTTATCTATTTTAAACTATTATCGATCATTTTCTTTCAAATTTATTTTCCCATTTGTAATTTATATAAAATCATCAATTTCTTCATTTCGTAATGACAATTATTGGTTTAACCAATATATATTTTGAAAGTAAATTATTTTTCTATTTCAGATAAATTATTATGAAATACTATTTTTTATATATTTTAAACGATTGTCGATCATTTTCTTTCAAATTTATTTTCCCATTTGTAATTTATATAAAATCACCAATTTCTTCATTTCGTAATGGCAATAATTGGTTTAATAAATATATATTTTGAAAATACAGTACATCCTCCAATTTTCGTCAAGTGATATATTTGTCTATTTCGGCCTGAAGTGGGCCACGTGTGGTCGTTTCTATGTGACCGACAATTTATGTTAATACCAAAATGACCACTTACTGTTTATCGCTTCGTCGGTCACAAAACCAAATTGGCCAACATCGGCGATCCACCACTTTAAGAAAGTCCTCTTAACTGCTACTTAACAGTGAACATCATATATGATGATGATGATGATGATGACGTACTTACAGGATCATCGTCGTACCGGAGTTTCTCACGGGTCATCTTCGTCGACCCCGAATCCCGATTCCAGAAGATCATACTGTACTTGATTGTATCCATTACTTTGCTCTATCACTTTCAGCAAAAGCAACTTATTTTCTTCAGCAAAAATGTAACATTCGTTGGACGAAGATGTATTATTTTTGATTGAATGGAACAGATCGTTTCATTGTCATCCTTTTTATATTTCGAAAAGGGTTTTTGATCGGTTGCCCATTTATTCGGGATATGTTAAGGCAGCGCCGCGGCGCTTCCTCGTGTCAATTTAGCGGACGTCGGCGTCGTTTCTTTGTGATAAAATAAAAGGGAGGAGGAGACAAGGATCCGTCTCGACGCTCGAAAATAGACAAAACATAAGTATTGCAACGTCTGTCTTGTTTATATTTACAAATGCACGCGCCATTTTTTAACACGTTACCTAAAAAAGGTTTTGCACACTTTGGACCCATCTACTACGTCCTACATTCACAATAAAAAAATCTTAATATTTCACATTTTACAACAAGAAACTAAATTTTAATTGAATCGACATCTGGACTATGCGAAGTATTGCTGCATTTCTTATAGATAAAAAAATAAATTTTAATTAAATACATTTATTAAACAATTCTATAAGAATTATCGAAAAAATTGCATAAACTTAAATAAAAAAGTATGTCAATATTCTCTAATATTTTAATTAAAGCCAAAACGTCCTATATTCCATTTAATAAATAAATTTTGTTCCAATAATCTAAAATTTTATATAACTAAAATCTATTGTTAATTTTTTTTTTAATTAATTTTGCAAATTATCGGTTTAAATTATTTTATAAACTTTGAAATATAAAATATATTTTTTTTTCAGTATAACGTTTAAAAAGTGTAGATATACTTCACATAGTCCTGCTTCGATCAGTCCGAATTCACCAATTGCTGAAATTGCTGAAAATTATATTTTTATACAAAAATTATTAATTTTTCAAGTCTATTTTTCAGCAGTTTAAAAATCTTCGATTAGTCCGGATTCACCAATACTAATTGATTATTATTTTTTTAAGTGTATTTTTCAGCGATTTAAAAATCTTCGATTAGTCCGGATTCACAAATTTTAATTGAAAAAATTCTAAAAATTGAATGCTGCAAATTATATTTTTATATATCAATTTTTAATCTTCCAAGTCTATTTTTCAGCAGTTTAAAAATCTTCGATTAGTCTGGATTCACCAATACACCAATTGAACAAAATAAATTATAAAAATTAAATGCTGAAAATAATATTTTTATATATAAATTATTATTTTTTCAAGTCTATTTTTCAGAGGTTTAAAAATCTTCGATTAGTCCGGTTGCAAATATTTACTGGGACTATGTGAGTCAACAATATTTTTATTAGTTTATTTATATATGTATACATTTGATAGGCTACTTGGAAAACTATTAAACTATTGCTGTTTCAATTTCGCTGTAGATCTATTAATGTTCCAATTGACATTGACTTGAGGACAAAAAGTCCGCTAGATTTTCTCGGAAAGCACTTGGCCAATCGCGTGCATTTTCTCCCCCCATCATTTCCACCATCATAAATAGAACAAAATGAATAATCCTATTAACCAATAAAACTGGCTTAGATTTAGAAAAGTACCATAACTTGATTGGTTACAAACGCAAAATATTTTTAATTAAAGTTTATACACTATATAATTAGAACTTTTCATTATTTCACTTTTCCAGCAAAATTTTCACAAATTCTCCGTTATTTGTTAATGAAATATTTCATTAATAATTAATAAAAAACTCAATTAAGTACAGAATATTTTTCAATTTTTATACAACTTATAAATTTATTATTTTATTCATATTCACTGTTATAAAATTATGTTTATCTTAATTGATTTCCTATCATAAATAACTAAATTTTCATATATTATTTACGTCTGAAATTTGTTAAACTTCTTTGTCAGAATAAAAACAATATTTGTAAATACTCACAAAAGTTGTGGCATCTGTTTTTTGGGTTCTATAGGGAATTTTGTTAAAAGATTATCTTGAAAAAACTCAGAATATTATATTAGATTAATTATATGGAAAATTTTGTTAAAAAAAGACTTGGTTTTATATAATTATTATAATTTATCTGCACATTATGTAAAGATTATTTATATTCATTCAGTTCTAAAATTCTTCATATTAATTAATAAGTCTTAATCTACACTTCAGACAAGTGGAAGCAAACATTCTGATAATGAACAAATAAATTTTCATATACTTTTCATTCATAGTTCTTTAAATTCATTCATTTAGTAAATTCTTCATTTCTTCTACACAGAAAACTCAAGAGAATATGTTTTTTTTTAATATAATATTGTTTGTTCTTCGCTTCTAAGCATTATCCATAATTTTTTATTTCCATTTATTTGGAAAATTCTTCCAATATTACTTTGATATTATATAATTTTAAATTTGTTAATTAATAAATGTAGATCTACAGACAAGCACAAGTTTACATTCTGAATATGAACTATCAAAGTCAAGTGCAAATGCAGAGGTCATTCACAAAGGACGTAGTCGTCGGCTCATCATCAAATGCGAATCCTTTGCACGAAAACTCTTTCAAATATGTCAAGAACACCGCACAAAGAGAATATCAATTACCACGATTATACAATAACAAAAAAAACAACAACAATAATAAGTTGTTTTATATATTTATAATATTTTTATCTAATTAATCCAGAAATGAATCAGTGTTAATTTCTACTATTTATTTTTAAAACAACAATGAAATAAGTTAAAAGAAAATAAATTTATATTCCTTAAGTTAAAATTAGAAATTACGATTATTTTCTAAGAAAAAAATAGTTCATGTGTTTTAGTGTTAATACTTTTATATTTAACTTCAATTGCAGAGATTTAAAAGTAATTAAATTAAGATTAGATAATAAAAAATCTATTTTTATACTTGCAAGCGAAATACAGGAAGAAAAATTTTAAAAAAAGTTTTGCGAATTTCTCACCTTTCTTTTAGCGTTGATTTTTGGTCCGGGCATATTGCCATGCAGCACAGCGTGCACAAAGAAAACTAAATAAAGTTCTAGAGATTTTCTTTTGAAAATAATACAAAAAAACCGACCATAAATTACAGGCCTAATCCTGTGCAAACTGTTAACACATGTAGTGCGTGTCAACAAAAAACCGCTACCGTTATTGTTAATGATAATACTAAATACAATAGGCGTTGCATGAAGTGAGGCACTATTACTGTTAATTGAATCAACAGATTGGTGAGTAGAAGGATAAAAGTAATAATAATAATGGATAATATTTGTGTAGCAAATATTTCTGTCTCGATGATATTAATACACATTCCTCATTGATTGTAACAAATATTGAATGGGTGGCGCGACAGGTTTGTATAGATGTGATACAGTGAACGAAGGTTCTTGGTTCGAATCTAATTAGATTCTATATAAAAAATATAAAAAAAGTTATGAAAATAAAAATTTATTTTTGATATTTCTAAAATATTCTTCAATCTATACATTTTTTGGCCAATAAAATAAATGCTTTATCAACAAATATCTATAAATTGTAATATATTAATAAAAAGTGGAGATTTTTAAGAAATTCAGAGAAAAATACTTCATTTTATTAAAACAATAGTAATTTATATAATCTGCTTCAATTTGTAAGTATAATTAAACCAAAAAAATAAGTTTTTTAAACAATTTTGTAGAATATATTAGATAGAAATAGGCAGAAACACAAATAAATTAAAATCGAATTTATTTTCTAATATAAATAGTTAATTTTAATGATTTTTTTTTTAAACAATAGTAAATTATATAATCTACTTGAATTTCGATGTGGAAATATACAAAAATTGATTTTTCTGATATTTCTTAAATATTTTTTAATCTATACATTTCATGGCCAATAAAATAAATTCCAAAACGTTTTATCAACTAAAATCTATAAGTTAACAAAAAGTAAAGATTAAAATAATTGTAACTTATATAATCAGCTTCAATTCTGATGTAGAAATAGGCCAAAACATACAAAAACTGAGATATAAATATATTTTCTAAAAGAAATATTTAATTTTTTAAAGCAAAAGTAATTTATGTATTTAGATTCAAATTGTACGCCAAAACATATAAAAATTGAAAATGTATTGATTTTGTAATAGAAATACTTAATTTTATAGATTCTTTTAAAATTATATAATTGGAAGTAGAAATAGACTTAAATAGATTTTGTTAATAGTAAATTATATCATCATCTCCAATTTGAAGGTAGAATAGAATAAACATACAAAAAATCATAATGTATTTATTTTCTAAAAGAAATACTTTATTTTCTCATTTTCTTAAACATTTATTGATTAAATAATTATCTAGATATTTGATGTTGAACTAAGTTAAAATAATAGAAAATATGATAAGATTTAAAGAATATTATGTTTTTTTTTTTAATAATAATAAATTATATAATCTGCTTAAATTAAAAGGTAGAATTAAGCCAAAGAATCGTTTATCACAAACGGAAAGTATTGTTTGTTCAGACAGAGTAATTAAGGAACTTTTTTTTTTTTCAAACTTAATTATAAAAAAAGTTATATAAGAGTAATAAAAAAGGTAACAATTTATCTCGACTAATCAAACAGAAATTAGATGCTGTCGAATTTCCGTTCCACACTTTAGTCAAATCCGAGACGTCGGGTGCATCATAATCTGACCAAAAATCTGACGTTGCGTCACGAGAATGTGAGTATTGTTAATGTATGTCATTCATTCTTGCATCGTTATGAAACTCGTGATAAACGTGCCAAAATTAGATAGTTTTAGTTCATTGATTTGTAACAAATTTATCTAAATTTGTAAATGCGAATTTATTTTAAAAATTTTATCAACATTATTTTTTAAATTAATTTTTATTTTCTTTCAAAATTAAAGATTTTTACATTTTATAACATAATATTTAATATTATTAGAATCCAAAAATATGACGAATTACGAATATATGTAAACGTAAGTCAGTTAACAATAAAAACGATTACATAACCTATCGGTGACATATTTATTAAAATTTGTGTCAAGTAAAAATATAGGTTATAGTAATGTGTCAATAATAAAAAAAATATGAATAATTTTATAAAAAATTAAAATTATGAAATTAATACTCTATATATTTCAATTTATTTATTTTGATTTGATATCGCTTTAGATTAAATTTAATAAACATAGCTTTTTTAAAATTATATTGTTAAAATTACTATGTAATAATAATTAAGGAAAAACGTAATGTAATCTAACACTACTCGTACGTTGCAATGACATTGACGTAATTGAAAACATTTTAGAAAAGGTTTTTATTACCCGCAGATTTAAAGATTACGTCGTCTTAAAAAAATGTTACATTAACAACTCGTCTTTATTTCTTCTTTGGTTTCACTATGAACGCAGATTAACTGCAAAAACTATTTTAGTATAATGTTTGAATGTAGTATGTAAAAAAAAAAAAAAAGTAGTGCAATCTCGTACTTCAATGACATTGACGTAATTGAATACATTTGGGAAAATGTTTTTATTGCCCGCAGATTTAAGGATTACGTCGCATTTAGTTGGTAGTAGAATCTCCTACACTTTGCGCACTTCTTTCGCGTAAAAATAACTAATGCTAAAAAATAAGTAATTTTCGTTAGTTACTTTCCATGAAAATTTGTTATTCATAATAATATTTAATAATTTCTTGTTTTTGTTTATATTATATAGAATTGATTAAAATATTAGATGTGCTTAAAATTGCATTAGATTTCGTGTCTTCATCGGAATACACAAAAAAAAAATACAAATACAGAATAATATTCGCTTGAAATATTTTAAAAATAAACATTAAAATATAATAATTATTATATAGAAACTCACATGTTGTAACGCACTATCGTGCAGATAAGTGTTTTGTCATTAGTTGAATATGTGGAATATCTTAGATAAAATTATGATTTTCAAGTTTACTATTTCGAGTATTTCTGAGCTATGCGTTATTTTATATTAAATATGTGTTTCTTGCTGTTTGCGTTCATGAAGTCCGCGACATTGAAATTAAAGGTGGAATAAGTAGATAAAAGAGAACAATAAACACTTCATACACAATTCTTTCAAGTACGCGTATTCGTTGCATACAATAAATTACAGTATTAATTATATATTATTGAGTTTATGTTTTTCTTTCAACTCAATTAATAAGTTTAATGTAATTGATTTATTTTGTTTATATAGGTTTAAAAAATATGTCATGTGTCAAGTGAAATGTCATGTGTCAAATAAATTGCTTATAGGTTAATTAAAATAAGTTAAAGCAATATGTCAAATTATGTGTCAAATACAAAATGATTATGTATAAATGCATATAAACATTGAGTCTATATTATATCTCTCTGTTTAATTAATAACTTTTTTTGATACGATATAATAAAATATAGGTTAGTTTTTTCTTTGTTAGTTACAGAAGCCAAATTTTTTTTTTTTGTTATGTTATAATAAAATATAGGTTAGTTTTTTCTTTGTTAGTTACAGAAGCCAATTTTTTGTTTTGTTTTATTAAATTCCGTTAAAAGATATTAATTTGTAACGTAACTTCAAAATATGTCATGTGTCAATTAAAATGTCATATGTCAAATGGAATGTCAAGTGTGAAATAATTTTTATAAATCAAATAAGATGATTATGCATCGCTCAGATTTGTATTATGTTTGTGTTTGATTAAATCTATGCAAAATAGTATTTAATTGATGTTTACTAAATCGAAAAAAAAACTACTTTGTTTGCGTAATGCGACAATAAGTGTTGCAATGATAAGTGGATATCTTACGAGAGGTTTATTTACTTGCAATTAATCGAAAAGTGTCCATAATGAGTGGAGTGGATTTATTATTGGTAGATTTGAATTCATTCGAGTTACGTAAACGTAACGTAAATTGGGTAATGATCGATTTTAATTGAACGTGCAATTGTTTGCTCGTATTTCGCAGTGTACCTTTAGTACATGAGAGAGAAACTCACTTGAAAGAATACAGAGAGAGAAAAGGAGAAAAACAACTTATGGGTTTCAGAATTTTCCACGAGATAAGACGGTTATTCTCAGTTCCAGAAGCCAGACCAAGGTTTATTTACCGCGTCGTGCATACATTATTAGTTTAATACACTTTCTACCTCTTACAATTATGCTGCATGAATCGGATCATATCAATCGGTATTTCGTAATACTGATGAATATACATGAACTGGAGGGAATTGAACTAAGGTCGACCAAATCCGCAACGTCGTTACGTAATTCCATTTTTATACTATCAGAAGTACCACGTGCGCAAGTTCTATTATGTAGTGAGCGAAACAAAAATAGTGTGTCAAAAACGATGGTCAATTAAAACGTACAAAACGGTGCACGCAATTAAGGTTTTTTTTTTTATTGCTGTTAATGAACATAGATAATACCTGCATATAAATCCATAAAATATTGTTTAACAAAAAGTGAAGATAAAAAAATAATTAACAAGAAAATACTTTTGTTTGTTATAAATTATTGGAACTAGACTATTTTATTTTATGTATCAAATGTAATGTCATATTTCAAGTGAAATATCATATGTCAGCAATTTTTTTAACATAACAATATATTGATAATACAATAATAAGTATAAAAATAATGGACTCTAATTTGTATAGTCCAGAAGGAATATAATTAACTAGTTATGTAATATAGTTAAAATTAATTAATTTTGACTTATTACGTAAGATTATTTTAAAAATATGTCAAGTGTTAAATGTCATATGTCAAATTGAAATGTCATATGTCAAATATTGGAAGGTAATTTTTTTTTTTAATATAAAAATGAAATAAGTACAGTAGAAAAATAATTCTATAAAGATTTGTTTCTAAAGGTTAGAATTTATATACTTATAAATGTATTGATTGAAATTATTATAAAACGAAAACTATTTTAACCGATTGAAACATATCCAATATTAACGTTGTCTTGTACAAAGTTCATTCAACTTTAGCAACAATCTGATAGTTGTTTAATAGCTGGATAATATTGAAAAAAAAAATATATATAAATAAGTTATAAAATTTATTTTTAAAAAAATATGTAAACATATTAATCCTTGAAACTTCCTGATTAATTCCGCAAAGTCGATCATAAAGATGAAGAGTCCTTGAACTTTCGTGTATGAATTCATGTAGCACTTTCCATTTGACACGATTATTCAAATTCAGCGTACACGGTTGAAATGCCAATATGGAATAGTTTTACATCAAAGCCATTCAATTGAAAATTTTCATAACAATTTCATATTAAATGCAAAACATTTCAGTTGCTTTCAGAATTATATTTTTAATCTTAAAAATTCAATTAATTTAATTTATTAAATTTTAAGTAAAAATCATTGTTAAAAAATAATTTATGAAAATTTTACTTTAAAAAATATTTAAATCAAAAAATGGAAAAATCAAACGTATGTTAAAATAATACAACAGAATAACTATTATTTAAAGAACATGCCATAAATATAGAATTATATACAAATCTGCTGAAAGGATCAACAAAATTCCATATATTTAAAATTCACAAATAATTTGAAATCATTATAATTGCTAATTCAAAATCATTACGTTTCATTTTGGAAAAAATCAATTTTACAAAAATTTCATCAAAATTATTTGAAATAATACGAATTACATATAAATCATGTGAAAGCATCAAGAAAATTCAAAATAATTCCATTTTTTAAATCAACGAAGACATTTTTAATTTACCAAAATATTTAAAATTTCTGAAAAATCTATTTTCTTGTAATCATATTATAAATATACAATTACTTACAAATCAGCAGCATGAATCTAAAAAAAAAAACCTTTACAAATTCACGAATAATTACAATTGCTAATAAAAAATCGTCTAAAACTTTTCACAGAAATTCTTCAATTTGTATAAATTTCGATAAAATTGCTTTACACACATAAAAAATTTAGTCGATAACCAAAAAATTGAGCAAAAAAAAAAGTTTTTAAATTGAAATAATTTATTTTATTAAAATTAATTGAGATTTTCTAAAAAAAATAGAAAATATTTTCGATGTAAGAATTTGCATTAGCTTCAAACTTATTAAACATACACAATTAAATACGAATCAGCTGCTGGAATCAACAGTATTTCTTTAATTTGCGAATAATTCAAAAGCAATTACAATTGCTAATTCACAATCATTTAAACTTCTTGCAAACAAATCTTTTTTCCTTGGAAATTTGATACAATCTGCATGCTTATGTAACAAAGGTTTTAAGACATAATTAAGTGAAATCCAGGTTTTTTAAATATATTTTAATGTAAACACGATGAATGTGGAATATCAAGAATCAATGACAATATTTATAAACTTTTTCGTACAGATTATTATTCATTATTGTGTAAGTTTTTTTTGATAATAACTGCATATTATTATTGTTATTGTCCATGAGGCAATTCGCGTAACCTTCTTATTCTGGAAAGTTAGTTAAATCGTGTTGATGATTTATTTTCTAGGTGTTATGTAAACATATTAACTTACCGGAACACCTCAAACCGCATTTATTATTTCTTTTTGATACAAATAACAAATTTATTTATGTAATAATTTTTATGTTCAGAATATCTTTTATTAGAATAAATTATGAATTGAAGCTACACACATAATATTTTTGCAACAATTTGTACGAGTTTACATAATTAGAAAATCAATTTTCTTTATTTACAGAACATCTTCAAAATTACAAATACAAATTACTAATTGAAGACTTTAATACTAACATAAATTAATATGAAACATTAATAATAAATTACGCTTTCAAACTTTTTTACATCTTCAGTTCTTGCAAAACTGAATTAAATTATTGCTATTTTGAAGTCAACTTATATTATTTACGAATCATTGTATGCAAATGATATAGTGGAAATATAGTTGCGAAACCGAATCTGTCTACAAGAACTAAATTATTTCAATTTTATAAATGTTAATTATATAACGTTAGAATTAATAACTTGAAATTAATTAAATTTGTTTTGACCGCAAATTATTAATTTATTGTAATCTTATTTGCAATATTCATGATCAATAATGACAAATATTTATTGTAAATCTTAATCTTGATTTTTATCTATCGACGAAATGAATGAAAGTGTATTTTTTAATAATTAAAAAAATTAAATAGTATTACAGATAATTGTATTTTTTTTTTTAATAATATTGATTACAATTTTGTATTAATTTTGTAACATTATAATTGAAAAAAAAAATAAACTAAATATTTGAGAGAAATTGAGAATCTTTTAGATTTATTTGGAAATTTCCATCAATTTTGTAATTATCTAATACTCAAATCTTTTCGAAATGAAATTATAATACAATCATCAATTTTATAGTGATTTCAATTGATGTAAAAAATAATCTCTCGAGATATAGACAAAATGTATTATCTAGCAATAAACATGTATTGAGTGATAACGTATGGAATATTTGCGTGGATAAACATTTATTCAAATAATTGATTCTATTCTTTTTTAGTGGCTTTTTATGTACTTGCATACTTGTAAAGAAGCGTAATCTTTAAAATAATAATCAATTTATTATAGAAAATTGATATAATAAATATACTGTTGAACTTTTGATTTAAGTCCAAGCTTAGAAACTTTCTGCGTATTTTTTTTTAAGATTTCATTTATGTCTTAGATTAAACATATTTTAGCAAAGAATCAAAAAAAATATAAAGATTTAGTAGATTCTAATAATTTTTTATATTAATTTATTTGATCGATATTCGGTTTTAACCGCTTATAATATATTATATTTTGTAACTGATTGCATTGTCCCAGTTTCATATTTTCTATATAAATCAGTTTACTATTGATTATTTCACTTTTTATGTTTTCACTTTTACAATTTGTTACATTAAAAATATCTGTAATGCAAAAAATATGCGGGAAGAATCTAAAATAATGGAATAAATAGAATAAAACTCTTTTCATTGTTACCATTTATTTTAATTTAAACTACAGTTAAATTTAAGTTTTAATTTGTAAATGATTATAACAGATTTTAGTTAATATTTGATAATTAATACGTAATTTACGCAAAATCAATGTATATTACATAATAATCATTAAATATAATTAATAAATGTTTCAAGGTTTGTTAAAGTATTTGTGTCAATGAACCAAAATTCAAGGTTTATAAATATATTATTGAATAAGTTATAGAATTTAAAACTTGCAGAGCAATTTTATAATGTTCATAATTATTTATTAATTTTAAATAATTGTTAAATTTTCAAGGTTTTAGTTCTTAATTTTACTTGACTTATTCTATAAAAATTTTGATTATATGGAAATTTTTGGTCATATTCAAATTTTGATTATTTTTCAGTTTTCATTAATGACTTATTTCTGAATTACAAACAGATTTAAGTAGAACTTTTCCATTTTCATTAATTCGAAATAATTTCTAATTTACAGTGATTTAGTGATCAATTTTTATTACATTTTCTATCAAATTACATAAGTATTTTTGTATTTGATCCTTAATTTTTTATTTATTTCTTTTAAAATTTTATTACATAAATATTTTTGTAAATGTAATTTATAAACTTTTATATACTTGTAATATTGAATAATTTCTGGATTTTCATGGTTTTCATACGAACAACAAAATATATTTTTATATAAATTTTAATTTTGATAATTTTTCAATTTTTAATAAAGTTTTAATTCTGAATTGCACAGATATTTAAGTGGAACATATACATATTCATTAACTTGAAATATATTTCTGCTGCACAGGTTTTTAATGCTTAATTTTGAATTACTTTTTTAATAAAAATTTTGATTATATAAACATTTTTGTATATATTCAAATTTTGATCATATTTCAATTTTTAATAAAATCTTAATTTTGAATTATAAAAATAATTAAGTAGAAAATTTCTATATAAATTATTTTTTTATAATTTCTGAATTTACATGGTTTTAATGCTTAATTTAATTTACTTTTCTTTTTTCAAAATTCTGAATACATGAATATTTTTGTATACATCCAAATTTTATACAATTTTTTCGTTTTCAATAAAATTTTAATTCTGTATTATAAATGTATTTAAGTAGAAAATTTCTATATAAATTATTTTTATATAATTTCTGAATTTGCATAGTTTTAGTGTTTTATTTTAATTTACTATTTTTTATGAAATATTGATATTTTTCAATTCTTCAGAAAATTTTATTAAATATTCGAAAAAAAGAATTTAGTAGTTAATAATGATTTACGTAACAAAAAATAATAATTAAAATTATTTTTATTAATATTAAATATATCATTTTTAAACTCTACTACTGATTTTATAAGTAGTTACAGTTTTGGTTAAAATTTCATTTAATTACAAAAGATATATAAAAAATGTAATTCTTTATATTAAAAATTTTATTATAATTATCAGAAATATGTATAAAAACTTTGAAAAACTAAGGATATAATTATTTTGTTAATTAAAATTTATTATGACTAGTTTTAGATATATATTCAAATGTTGACAATTATTAGCAAAGTATTAGTTACAAATAATTACGTCCAGTTTTGCAGGTAGTAAAATTATATATAAATTATGTAACGTTTAGTTTTTCAAAATTATGTAAAATGTTTGAAACGGTAAGAAATGGTTATATAATAGATTATTTACCTTTTCGGATTATTTTCTGGGTTCTTTTACAGCTGATTCGTTTGCACAGTAGTGGCGGTCCGGTGGTATATTCGCATATGAATCGCGCGATTGATTATTGCAGAGTACACGACAATGAATGTGAACGTGCGGCGTTATGGAGTGTGTATTAGTAGTATCAAAACGAATGCATGAATTTAAGCAGTCTGTATATTATAGAAGGGGACCCCGGTCAGATTTTTAAGTACGTGTAATAATGTAATTTACAACGATGTCCCAGAACGTCTCTCACTCACTCTCCCTCGCATTTACAATCTGAAACTGTCTCCTTCCAACTTTCTTGAGACGATAATATCGAGAAGGATCATTGACGGAAATCGTCCTCGCGCCAATCCCATCCGCACTCATCATCATCCTTTAAGCGACATTAATTACAAAGATCGCAACTTCTCTCATCTCAGGGACAGAAGCACATGTTTATACTCTAATAGGATAATCGTTTAATTGATACTCGGACGAAGGAATCACTTAATTCTAGTCTTATATAACATTAAATTATTTTAAAAAAAATATCTTATATTAACATCAACTTTCTTCAGTCAAATTAATATGAATGAGAGCAAAATAAATCAGTTTTATTCTCATTTCATTAATTTGAGTCTTATAAATGTAATTTACTAAATGATAATTATTTAATCTTAATTAAAATCAAATTCCTTCAGTTTCAAAAAATATACATAAAAATTAAATCCAAAATGATTTAAATCATTGCTTTAGAACTATGAATTAATAAAATTGTTAATAATTTTCTTAATGAAATATTTTAAACAGAAAACTATATAAAAATTGTCAATTAAAAGTATTTAATCTTTAAGAAATTTTAGTGTGTTCGAGGAATTTACATTAAATTATTGACTTTTTAAGATTAATAAAATGTATTTTTTTTTCAGATCAATCGAAAGAATTGATGAACTAATTGATTGAATCCATATCAAATCATTTAATTGAAGTCTTAGAATCTAATTACTACAGGATTTGTTTATCATTAAAAATATACTTAGTTCGAGACGTAAATGTAATTAATTTAATTTGTGAACCATTTCTACTATTTATTATCTTCAGTTAAAAAACTTAATAATTATATAATATAGTTGGAATTTCGTGGTTGTGTGAAATCAAAGTTTAATTCGTAACATTCTCAGATTGCGTGATTTTCAAATTAAGCAGTCGAAGATACCTCAAATTTGTCGTGGATGAAAGTTGCTCAATGTATTCCTCCGACACTTTCCAACGAATTAGCGCGAATGTCCTAATGAATTTAGTTCTTACGAATTCCAGCAAGTGTCAATGAAAAGAAAACCAATAATCATATTTCCAATCGTAAAATAGTCGAAATTTTAAAAAATAATACAAGCCAAATTAATTAACTATATAAATAGTTATATTTGTTATATAATTAAGTTATGTATATATAAAAACTTTAAATAACTTAAAATTAAAATATTACCCTAAAATGACAGTAAAATTGTCATCGCTGTCAAATTATTTATGAACAACATTTGAACAGTTGATTTTATAAATATATTCGAAAACAAACTGCCAACTGTTTGTAAATTAATTTTATAACCTGAAAAACAACCAAAATTTTTCTATTTTTTTACTGTCAAATTAATTCCACATTCTGACTTTTGGACTTTTTTTAAACCAACAAATGTTGAGTATGCAATACATTAATTACAAACACAATCTATAGATTGTTAACACAAAATAGAGGTTAAAATTATTATAGCAACAATAACAAGAATAATTAATTAAATTAAGTCGAGTAATTTCTTGCGTAAATTTTCTGTTCGCAAAAAAACAATAACAAGAAAATTCTCCAAGGTGCGAATTTCTTAATTAAACGTGCAAATAATTGAAGAATGCGTTCCAAAATCAATAATAAAAAGATAAACTAGTTTCGCTGTAGAACAATCGGACAAAAATTGTGAAAATCTCGATTATCGAAACTTAATTGATTTTGATAAACATTTCTCACCAATTTGAAATCAGATATCAGATTTTATTTATCTCGCCCGTAGCATTATGTACTTGATATGATTTAGAATAACAACAATTTCTAATTAAGCAAATTCTGAATATTTCGAGACAGATAACGTAAATTGAAGAATGCAGCAATACCTCGCATAGTCCGGATTCACTATAATAAAAATAATAATAAAAAAATTACAACAAATTACAACAAATCTATTTAATATAAATTGATGGAATTTTCCCTATGTCTACACTTTCTAAAAAATATAATCGCGCTGAAAGAACGAGATACGATTATTATTATTATCTAAATGTGAATATTGTTTTTTATTTGACATCGCTGATTGCGTGCACTTATTTCCATTGATTTTTCACTCATACTTCATAAATAATTTGATTGCATAAGCTAACGCACAATCTCTGAAAGACGCACATACATCCACAAGTTTTACATTAAATTGTATATTGAATAAACGTTACGTAATCGTTCGTGACGAGGTTGCAACTGCAGACCTTAGCAGTTCCGTTAATGGTAGACAGGAAGTGTTATCCAACTAAAGGGCAATTAACAAGGTTTCCTTGGATACAACAAGAGACAACATATTTTATTAAAAGTTGGTATTATATACATAACCTTCATATGTCAAATTAACACTTTAACAAAGCAAATATTTTTTTTAATTTTAATTTTGAAATGAATATCGAATTTGCTGAAATTTTCAACTTCAATATTGAATATGTTATTGAATAAACGTTACGTAATCATTCATGCCGAGGTTGCAACTACAGACCTTAAGAGTTCCGTTAATGGTAGACAGGAAGTGTTAACGAACTAAAGGGCAATTAACAAGGTTTTCTTGGATACAATAAGAAACAATTTATTTTATTATAAGTTGGTATTATTTGCATAACCTTCATGTATCAAATTGACATCTTATTTAAATATCTTTTAATAAGTAATAATGTATTCATTATATCACATAAAGTTAAGATATTCAGTGAATAGTTCATTGAGTAAACTATTGGAAATAAATCTAAAATGTAGGACATTTGGAAAATTTCATTCGATTTTATGTTTATTGCATGTCACAAGGAAATAAACTGTATCGAGTCGATCAATCATAATTAATCCCTCATGACACAGTTAGTGCTAACTCTAGTTAATGAAGTGTTCAATAAACAATGATATGGAAATATTTTAAAGAATTTTAAAATTTCTAGGCATTTCTGTAATTTTCTGATTAGAATAACTAAACGATAATGAAAAATAAAAATAAAATGCAATATCGCACAATTTGCGTAAAAAAAATAAGTTACTAATGATCAAAATTTGAATGTGACTTATATGTATGAACGTGAATAGTCATTGCATAAAATGAATAAAAAATGTTGTCTAAAGTTAAGGAAAATGTAACTTGAAATTTAATTTTAAAAAAAAAACTTCAAAGTTATGCAATATCAGACATTGATTTTACATGAATAGATGATTTATACTTCTTGATTAAATAGTAGGAATAGAACGAACTTTCCACAGTTAAGCAATATCAGATTTTGAATTTAGATGAATAGGTGATCTATAGTAATTAACTAAATAATACGAATCAATACTTCTAGACTAAATAATACCAATTAAAAAAAACTGTTTATACTTCTGTATTTAATAGAACATTCCGAAATTAATATATAGAACAAATGAAATGGACTCTTCAAAAGTTAAGCAATGTGTGACGTGGATTTTATCTGAATTGGTGGTTGATATTAGTAAACTTTCGAATCTAGACTAATACCTAGAAATACCCATCCAGCGGAATTCTTCAATTTTTTTTGATATAACATGGCCCATTAGCTCAGTTGGTTAGAGCGTCGTGCTAATAACGCGAAGGTCGCGGGTTCGATCCCCTCATGGGCCAAATATATTTTGTATAAAAATTTTAACTAAAATCTATAACCTAAAGTCATCTATCTGGCAGAATTTGTCAAAATTTAGCTTATTTACAGGCCCATTAGCTCAGTTGGTTAGAGCGTCGTGCTAATAACGCGAAGGTCGCGGGTTCGATCCCCTCATGGGCCACGTAACTTTTGCAAAATGTTAATTATGTTCTAGACAAGCGTTTCTCAACCTTTTTGCCTTGCGACTCAAAATATTTGCAGTACTATGACACAATTGCTATTTAATTGCTGTGACATAAGGTGACAGCTGTCATTTCACGACTCATTTAAATTACGGTTGAGAAACGCTCATCACGACTAAATAAAATAAATAAATTGAAACATTATTTGGTAGATTATCAAAATAATTACAATTTCAATATGTTACAAAACATTACAAATATGAATCCAATTTGATCCAATATAATTCAACTTTATAATATTAATTAAAGATATTTTACTTACTTTCTTAAGTATTGAAACATAAAGTAGAACAAAGAAATGTTACATATCTTTATATTCTATTGCATGATTCAACGAAAATATTTGAATAATTCACATACTTAAAAACTATGTTACACATGCACAAACCCACTAAATACTAATTTTTTCCCGAAAATATCAATATCATTCTAAAATTTCGAAAATATAAATAAATGTATACCTTGATCAGCATTTTATCAGTTCTGTGGATTTTAGCACGGCGTTTCACAAAAACTACTATTTTTGACGAATCCTCGAATTCGTACGAATATCTTTTTGTCTGCATAAACCTTGAACGAAAAAAATAAGAAATAGAGAGTAACAAAAATTCTGCCATCGTTCGTGGCCATCGGGAATATAATTTCGATCAACTATTTTGCAGTTCACTTTAAGTACGCACCGCAAGGCAAGTGGATCACAGTGACGAAACACGTCTTCAGCGTTGACGTGTTGATAATTTTTCATTTATTCAAAGTGAGATTAATTAATATTCAAATAAGGTAAGTTAACATTTGTATTAACGATCATTTTAAACTAAAAATAACTATAGTGACGATGTTGATATTAAAAGTATTTTAACTAACACCATAATACGTCTAGAATTATAATAAAATTCTATTAAAAATATCAACAAATTTACAAATCAAAACATATTTAATGTATTTACACAAAGAATAATAACTTTATTCCAAATAAAGTAATCTTTACTGAACATCTAAAAGAAAACAGAACAATTATTTATTGGATAAAAATAACGTGTTTGCGATCATCTCAACGATTCGTGTCAACACATAATAAGAAAAAATACGTAATAATTATCGTTACATAATTATATTATTTCTAAATTAGAAATGTTTTTTTTTATTCTATTCTTTAATATTGAATAACTAATACTGTTTTAAATCAATTTGTTGTATGAGTTTACACACGACTTGTAGTATACTTGAAACGAAAATTGCGATGCGCTACGATCTGGGTTACCTTGATATAAAATTCCATAAAAAACTTCTTTTCTTTTGTCATTGATGATGTAACTTACCGTAGCATTTGTCCATGAATGCTTCATATTTTTATTTATTATTACTTTATATAACAGTAAATAAATAAATTATTTATTTTTATTTTATTTTTTCATTAATTTATTGTCATCAATAAATTTCATGTGTTTAAACGTTAATTTGGTTTGTTTACTCGATAATTACTAGTTACAAGTGCACTTCCTTGAAGGACTGATAACGTAATAGGAAAATGTCTAATTAATTGCAACTTGCAAATAATGTTTGTTTTGATTAGAATTAGTAAATCTGATTTTATATATAATATAGGGCAAAGTACACTTCCTTGAGGAACAGAAGACAAGATTAAAAAAAATTCCATAAAATAATTATATTTACGTTCATTTTATTCTCGTTTATTTTATCCATGGTAATTGCAAAACTTCTCTAGCTGTTAGACAACTTAACTTACACACGTGCATTTCTATCAATTATTTGTTTTTATTGAATATTTTTAAATTCATGAAAAATCTTTAGTTAATTTTGAGAGATCATCTAAAACTTTATAAAATTATATAATTGAATCGTATAGAACAGCGTTTCTCAAATTATGACCCAACATTAAATTTTGAAAATTGAGAAATGACAGATGTCAAAATGTCAAAAATATTCTTTGAAATTATTACAAAACCTTATACCCTAACTCCTCGCTGGCGCCCAACTAAGCATCGACTTGTGGACTTATTGAATTGTGGTAGTAAACCGGAAACGGTCCATCTTCTCCATGGTAACCAGGATCTCCGTCGATGTGAGAATCCTCTATTTTCTTGAAATAAGGAAGTACTTCTTCGCAAGACCAAGTACCGTTTACCAGATTATTCCAGGTATCGAAATCATCGCGATTCCTTCTACTATCTATCAAACCGTTAAGCACAGTCGTTCCACCTACAGCTTTACCTCTTGGAAACGGGCATCGTTTATCCTTCATACCTGAAGCAACATAATTATTTACGTAATTTAATAATTAATCAATAATTTTACCTAAACACCCATGTTTTTGAGGAACATTAAAATACCCCCAATTATAATCTGTAAATCTGCTATAAAAGTAAAGACCAGGAATATCCGTGAAGTTGTGCTCGCCGCATCCGGCTTCGACCAACAAAATCTTAAATTTTTCCTCTTCAGCTAAACGCGCTGCTAAAGTTGCCCCGGTCGACCCGGAACCCACGATGATGAAATCATAAGACCCAAAATCTACAAATTCAAAAATTCATACCCTCAACATATTTAGAACAATAATAATTCCCTCTAAAGTTTTCAGACGACGTCGGTATTACATAATTGTCAGTTTCATTAATTGTTGAGTTAATAAGATTTTCATAAA
This sequence comes from Nicrophorus investigator, assembly GCA_963457615.1. Classification (NCBI taxonomy): domain Eukaryota; kingdom Metazoa; phylum Arthropoda; class Insecta; order Coleoptera; family Silphidae; genus Nicrophorus; species Nicrophorus investigator. The sequence continues at coordinate 27,238,575 of OY735142.1, forward strand.
AAATGAAACTTGGAAATTAGACCATACATTTTCAGGTACTTTTCAATAAGAAAATTCGAATAATTCATATAATAATTCTGAAACTAATGTAATTTATCTTACACTAAAATCCTATAAAATCTGTACACACAATTTAGAAATTAAAATATAAAAATTTTCAATTTTCAGAAACTTTAATGAGAAAATTCGAATAGTTCATATCACAAATTTGAAAATAATGTAATTTATTTTACATCTGAAAATCTATAAAATCTATATACATATTAAGTAAATGCTATTATTTGTAAATTTTACTATAGAAATTTTCATTTTTCAGGTACTTAGAAAATTTGAACATTTCATATCATAATTCTGAAACTAATGTAATTTATTTTACATCTGAGAACCTATAAAATCTATATACACATTAAATAAATGCTACTATCTGGAAATTTCACTATAGAAAATTCATTATCTTAGTAATTGCTTTGCAGGTATGTTTACTATTTCTACAATTATAAACTTGATAACCGTTTATTTTTATTTAACAACTTTTCTTCAATTGAAAACAAATCAAAATGGTTTGAATAAATAATGTTTAAATAATATAGCGTCCATTTCCTTAATTTAGTTAACAAAATGGTGTTTCCTGCGATGCAGTATGCATAACCTGTCGCACGAATTGTATTGTGGTTCTGGCAGATTTCTCTAGATGGCACGCGTTTCGCTTGTAACTTATGCAATTAATGTGTTACATTAGTTACGTCAATGAAGTTCACGTGAATCATGTTAGATGGTGACAGGTGTATTCTGGTATTTTTCGAATCCGCGACCCGGTCAAAATCGTTCCGGACAAACTTCGAATATTGATGAACGTAAAATGCATACGAACTGGATGGAGCAGAAACAATGAAAGAGGAGAGAAAGAGGAGCGAGAAGTAAAAAAGCGAAACGTCGGTGAGGGCCATTAACATGCACATGTTTATGGCGCGATCGGAATGCATAAATGGTTTTGGTTCTTTTGTAATGATGGACGGCCAAGTACAATGACGTCCAATTGGAATGGAGACAGTGAATTCTATTTGCAGCGTACTACTCTCAATATATATTGCACATCTAAAATTGTTCTGCTCCGGTTCGGAAACGGCCGCGAATTGCTGCGATCCCTTGGGCGTACGACGAAAATTCGAATATCCATGATTGAAAGGAAAAATATTTGCAGGAATTGGTCACGCCCGAAGTATTTCGTATTGTAGGTGGCACACGATCCTATCAAATCGATTTTGCTGTTGTATAACAATGATACAATGACGCAGATGATTTATGTAATGTTTATGCATAACTTTATGTTCTAATGTCTAAATTTGATCACAACTGCGGTTATTCATCGTGCGAACGCTATGTAATCTCATTGCATATGAAATTATACAATCCATCACTTCATGCACCAAATATGAATTGTTACGTGTTTTATATCAATTCTTAATCATTAATTAAATAAAAACATTCTTTCAATCCTCAAAACACGTTATTTAAAATTTATAAACTACGTAACATCAATTACCTAAAACTAGTGAATCATTACGTACTTATCATTAAAAATTATTAAGTCCAAATTTATTTAGTAATAATATAAATTCCACTCCAAATTCCAAGGTGACAAATAAAAATTTATTAGTGATAACCAATACAATATAAATAAATTTAATTGGACTTTAGACTCATAGAATTAATAATAATTTATTTTATTGTCTGCAATAAAATATTATATAATATTATCTCCGTTAACTTTCAGCTAAAAAAATATACCCGAATTTGATTACTGAGAATTAATTAAATTTATTTTGTATTAGATTTTTTTTTAGATGGAAATATCAAATTATTAATAATCAAATAAGCTAAATTTAGAGTCATAATTGAGATATCAAAATAGAAACTCAATGTTTATTTAAAATATTATCTCAAAGTGTATTTACATTTTTTTTTATTATTCGCTTATTAGAACGTGAATGAAATTCTATTTTTATCATGCGAATGGGAAATTGCAGGAAAACTGGTGTTTATCGTAAATATTATGCTTTTATTTTTCCTTCCCCTTGTTGTTGTACTTCCTACGGTTGGGCAATATTCGTCCGCACGCCAATGTGTGGTAGTACGAAAGATTGAATGGAAAATTCCATCGGTAAGTGCTTATACATAGTATTTGAAAAAAAAAATAAAAAGAACTTGCGCTAAGCTGGTTCAACGCTGCTTCAGCGAGACACATGGTTTAAATTAACAGGTTCGGACTCAGGTTACCCGTACGCAACGTTGGAATGCGAAGAGAAGATATAGACTTAATTTAATTCATTATATAATCGTTATGTAAATTACTAACTTCGATTTATTTTTAAAACACAAAGTTACTCATATATTAGTTGAGAAATGACAAATATAAAATGACATTAGAGGTTGGCCTTAATAACTGTTAATAAATTCATTAACTAAACATCTGTTGCACAACAACAAACTTGTATAAAAATAATTTCATATTTGAATGGAAAAGATATGACTGCATTAATTGAGAATAAGCAGTGATTAAGTAAATGCACTTTAAATTTCAGTATATTTTTAAATCAACTGTCATCTGTCATTAAATCCATCATTAGTTTGATTATTTAAAATACGTTACTTAGCAACAAAATTGTGCAAGTTTTATTTTGACATTTGATTTAGAGAGGAATGATTCAATTAAGAAATAACAATGATTACTTAAATACAATTTCAACGTTTTCAAAAATATTTATATATAAAATGTATAATGTTTATCTTTCTTTTTAATATGCGTTATGTAATTAATTTAATTAGTTTATATAATATTACAGGAAAAAAATACTTTACAATAAACGTTAACGTTTAACATATGTTTGACAATTAAAAAGTTTATGTCATTTATCTTCTTCGTAGTTTAGACACCAATTTTGACACTTGTGTAAAGGAAATACGTTAAAACAATATTCACAGAATATTCACTGCAGTTGCACTCATTACAACTGTCATTATAACTAATATGACAAAACCTACTAAAAAACAAAATACATTATTATGAACTGTCAATAATTACTATTAAATAATATAAAAAACATTACCAACTTTTAAATTTTGTTAAAAATTGTTATTTTTTTTTACTGTTTCAATAAATATTATTAATTTGTATAGTTTTACGTGGAAACTTTGTTAAGGATCCGAGTACGTCCCTGCACTAGGCTATATAATAGTTTATGGTGTTTGGCCTGAGGCGGGAGAGTTTTTTCTATTTCTGTAATTTAAGGATAGGCCAATCTTCTTCGGCTTATCTAGTATGACCTTGAGGATGAAAGTCGGCTCCCTCTCCTGTTTGCCGTCCTCGATAGGTGTGAACCAGAAGCCGAACTCAACAGTCTTTTCCTTATCCTACCATCCCGGCCCCGTCCGACAATTCCCCGATACGACACGTTTCGCCCACACAAATAGAAATAAATCAATCGAATCCGCACAAAGACACAATTTATAAAATTTCTGCGAATGCCATCGCTTCGTTTTCTTGTACAATACTGCTTCTGGAAATGCGATTTTAGAAAGTCCGACACGACGAAATTTGTAATGCGCTTTTCGACGAACGCCAATGGCCGAGTGGAATATTCCATTGATTCTTAAAGTGAGCAGGTAAAAGCCCAGTGAACAGTTCACGTGTATTACCTCTGCGTTTGTATTCGATCCTTTTTATTTTCTTTCCCTCTTCTTCTCCTCGTCTCATTCCGTTTTCGCCGTGCATGTGGGTATTGCAATAATGCCCGACGGGTACGAAAAATGTAAAAAAAAAATATCCGAAGCGAAAACGAAACGAAATCTGAGCAGGAAATAATTTGCTTGAGTATATTCGTACGAATGAGAGGGAACGCTAATTATATCTTTCAATTGAGACGATAAATCGGTCGGCGATGAGATGCGATAGGAGCTGTTAAATCGATCGGAAAATGGGATGGAGTGATGAATCAGGAAGCCGACTGCGGTCTGATGGAAAGTTCGAGGAATTAATATTGTTTTGCGAGTAGACGGATCATGTTTATCAACAATTATCGGAACAATACATGCGAAATGCCGATGCGAAGTTACGAAATTTTAAGTGTTTGTGAAAGAGAAAGAGAAAAAGGAGTTTATTACAATAATTGATATTGGTGCAACGATGAAAGCAATGCGTATTTGATTTATATTGGACTGCCAATGGTTATTTGATATCGAGCATTGAGATTGGTTAAAGTTCACAAACTAGGGTCATTTCAATCTAAGCCAATCCGTCTGCATTGTGTGTTTCTCTACATAATATTGCACAGACAAACAAATCGTGATGGACGCCAATTTGTGCAATTAGCCTCGCACAAAAGGCAGCACAAATCGACAGATGCTATTTATAACTAAACGAATAAGCATATACAATGCGTTCACTTCTTCACTAACTACTAAACATCATTTCAAGAGAATTCAAACATACATAAAAAAACATATAAAATTACACAATTACCTAACTCTAGACTAAATCTGTTTGAAATAACAAAAACACATGAATCATTGTCTGCAGCATATAAACAATACAATTATAATCGACATGTCTAAATTAATCTTCCACAAAATTTTTATTATTTTCTATAATTTATTTATTTCATCATTAAAATGTTTTTAATTCATTTTTCATACTATTCACAACAAAAATATAAATAATTTAATTCTCAATTATCGAGAAAATCAGTAAAAACTAGATTAATGTTAAGTTCCATTTTATCGTTTCAAATTACTTGAAATGTTTAAGAAATACATTTTTTTTATATATCAAAAAAATTGTTAAAATCTAAAAATAATTTAAATTTCATTACAACTTTCATTACAAATTTTCAATATTAATTGATTAAAAATATCCTAAATTATAAAAATGCATTTTGACAAATTAAATTTAATTTTCTTAAGAATAACGTTAATAGAAGATAAATTGCAGAAATATAAGGCAAATAAAAAAAAACTAGTAAAACTTCTATTACGTTCGACTTAATTATCGAACTAATTACTTAAATTACAGAATTTCCTATAAATTAAGGTAATAAACAGATAATTAGTCGAAACTAATTATCAATTCCATTAATTTGCATAAATTACAAATTATTGGACCACCCTGTATATTTATACGGAATGAAATTGAGTCGTTTATTTTCCTGCTTAATCGATATTGGCTGGTGCACACTTAAACTGGATTACGACTTGGCAGAACCGCTTCAAATTAAAGAAAGGAAAAATGTTTATTTATTTATTCACAATTTAATTTACGAACTTTGTGCTTAGGAAAATAGAACCGCTCGATGGTTTAAAGCGAAAACAAAAATATATGTAACGCGACGCGTTACGCAACACCTCTTTCGCAACCAGCGTGTGTGCGTTCCAATTGTCGATTGCCCAACAAAACGAATCGATTGGGAATAATTCAACACTAAATTTAAGCAAAAAAATAAATTGGAGTAATACTTGATTATAGAAATGTTTAAAACGTTTTTTTTTTAAATTCAACTTGTTTTTGATATGATTTATCTATTGCTTACTATTGAGAAACAATGGGTTAAATAAAGCATCGATTTCGTGGGAAATACCTATGGAATTTATAACAACGAAGAAGTGACTAATAACTCAAGTGAAACAATAAGATAGATTTTGCACATTTTGTTTTCAGGAAGCGAGATTTTTTGCGTTCAATTAGTTTTTATTTTTTAATTTTTTTCTAGAACGGAATTGGACTTTTATTTTCATTTTCAAGTTCAAGGATGTCTCATAAGGAAGTCGAATTACTTCGAGTTACGCGTGAATTTAAATTTTTGTTCCTCGCAGCTAGTTCAAGGTAAAATGTAAATTTTCACAGAGACAGTGAGAATAAATATTAAAACATATTTAGTTTTAGTGGGGAATTACAGCGCTTCTAAGAACAGTGCATTCGTTATGCAATGATTACATCAAAACTTCTTAAATTAACTTTCATATTTTAAGAAGATAGTAACAATGGACATTCGAAAACATAATTGATGTTGAAAAATCCGTACCAATTTTTTATAATATACAATTTTTTACAGCTGTCACCTGGAATTAAAGGTGACAGCTGTCACTGTCAATTTTCAATATTCATTTAATTTTACAGAAGAATTTATAAATTTACATTTTTTTCGACTGTTTATTAGTAAATCAATGTTAATTATTGAATTATTGTAATTAATCAGAATGATTCGTGTATTTTAGATATCAATATTTAACAATTTTAGACGCATTGACGTAAAGTGACAGCTGTCGTATTGAAAATTAGCGTCATTTGACCTAATTTAACCTAACAAAACTTATCTTAAGTTAATAAAACGTCAATATAGGCAAATATGAAATATTAATTTGTTCTACTTTTAATTGTGTTCTTTGTAAATACAATAAATGGAAACTTATGTAATAAAATTGTCACATAAATAATGTAGTTTAACAATTGATATGTATAAAAATAAATTATTTATATGAAATAATTTCGCGGTTTGCGAAGTACTACATAATGCATATGAATTTGCTTGTACAACAGTTTTTAGCATTATAATTATTTTTTCTTGCTTGGTACCAGCAAAATGGAAAATTCGTCGTATTGAACGATATCAGCCTTGAATTAAAAGTATTTTTAGAAGCAGGAAAATATAGCGTTAAAAATACGATATAAAATGCAATATAATGGTTCGATTGTTTGCAGATTTTTGTATCGTAATAATAATTGAAAAAATGCGCCAAAACTGAAAAGGAAATAATTGAAATAATAGGTTTCGGATGTAAATATTGTAAATGCAATTAGTGGTTTTCTAATTTGCGGAAAACTATCAGAAATTTCGACAGTTGCGCTTAGCTTCGAATATGTAGTGGACGTATGGTAGTACACTATACTCTACGTCTATACACATACACTCGCCTCTATTTATTTTTATGTTTAAGTCGGGGTATTCAAAATAGAAATTTTATGGTGGATACGTAGCCAATTTACGACCGTTGCCAAAGTACCAGTGAAAAATAAACCCGCCGGTCGCCGTTCGTAGATTCGGACAGTGTTTGAATCCGAGCTGAGCAGCAGTAGTAGTATTATTACGACAACTGCAAAATCGTTTTGCGCGAATTTGTAAAATAAAGGAAGAAAAATAAACTGAAAGAAGAAGAAGAAGAACAAGAAGAAAAGGATAAAGTAAAAGGGGAAATTGCAAGCGCACTTATTTCGCTTTTGATGTTGTTTTGTGCTCGCTGCAAATACAAGAAGTCCAGTTGATCTGTGGTGATTTACTGTGGATGTTAATGCGAACCAATCGAAAATGGAAATGAACGTTTTATACTCTGAGGTAACTATCATTATCAACATCATCATCGTCATCATCATCATCCTGTTTGCATCAGCAAAACCGCGATGTCTGTGAATAGTAATTGGGTTTTGATGGAGCAGCCCTTGGCCTATATATTATGACCAACATCCACGGAGTTTCAAGTTTCATTGGATTAAAGTGGTTTAAATAAATCAACTTTGCGGACCGCAATTTATTGCTTCCAGCCATACCCTACGTGTCCACTCCATTTTTTTTGTATTATTATCATTATTGCAGTTGCTGTCATGCGTCGGTTACTAAGCATTATTCAATTGTTTGCTCTTTCTTCTCATAATCAGGAGCTCTTATCGCGAACGTACGCGTTCACTAACTCGCTTTGCATTTTGGGATCGAGTTTCTTTAGGTGGGTTGATGGGTGGTCTTCATCATCTTCAATGAAGGAAATTCGCGCGCGTTTGCCTTCCATCATCATGATTACATCACGTCGATTGAATACAATAGGTGGGATATTTCATAGAGGCTTATTTCCTATCGTGCATTCCGTTCGTGTAGGCCGGTTTTATTTTTAAATTTTGCAGACCTCAAACCGTTTTCTATGTCAGTGTCGGAATACGTAAAGATATATATGCTTGCAAACTCTATTAAACTCAATACGCATAAGGACATTTCGTTTTAAATGTATTTACTTATTTATTAAAATTATACAACAATCTTTGACCGTCAACCATAAAGTCCTTCTATCTTACGTTTTGCATACATTTATATATTGCTTAACTTTCATAAATAATTTTAAAAAAACTTTTCCATTATATATATACTAACAGTTTGCCGCGCAAAACAACATATTTATTTGTAATTATACTGCGACCCAATTGAAAATTTTGACGTTGACAGCTGTCATTTTCAAAATTTGAATATCGGTCAATCTAAAAACTTGAAATAGAATTTCATAAATTTAATCAATAAATAAAATGAATCATTTTTGTAATTTTGTTTATATTTGATGTTATTTTTACTTGAAAACATCCTTTAATAATTTCTATATAAATATATATAAAATTGTATTTGTTAATAAAAATCATCGATCAAGCAGAAAAACATATTGTTTATATATGTTCACTTAACAAAAATGTTGGCATAAATAATGTTTAAGGAACAAAATATTATTAATCGATTCATTAAGAAAAATATATAAATTGGCAAGTTTTATAAAAAAAATTATCGAAACAAATTATTAATATTTTCATGTTTTTTTTTCTATTTCAGTTTTAAACATTTTTTTTTGTAGTGTAGTACGCGGACAAAAATTTGCATGTGCGATAAAAATGAAGGTTCTGAATGCAAACAAAACCGAAAAAACAAAATGAGTGCTTGCATATCAAGGTTGAAATAATCTATAAATATTTTGTTTTAACTTTTAACTTAAGTTTAAATTTATTTATTGGCATAGATTCGATAAACAACATTTAATTCTTAATATTAGTTATTACTATTAGTTACAGTTTTACTACATTTGTTATTTAGATTTAGTAAAATCTAAAATTATAATTTCTTTTTTTTTCTAATTATTACGAAAATTATTATCTTTTAACAAAATTTTAGAAACTGAAAAACTATTTTGACAAAAATTTGGTAAAAGTATTATTAGTGAAACTATTAATGTTTCCAAATCTATACAAAACAATATAATTAATTGAATTCGTTCGATGACCCAGGATGAAGAATAAAAATAAATATAACCGTTAATTAGTTCCAACTGACACAAATACACGGCAGATGCCAAAAACTATATTTAAATCAAATTGTATACCAACAGACACCGTTGACTTACTCACACATCATAATAGAATCTTTAAATACACATTTTTCTGGCGCCCTTTAAACAATCAGTAAACATTTTCACAAAAATAATAGTTTTTTTTTTTGAGTAAATTCTATTAATATTTTTTTTTAAATAATAATTATTAATATGTATATAAATTAGTATTTTTATTTTTCAATTCAATTCAACATTCAATTTCCTTTGATAGAATTTGCATGTTCCGTGTTTTTTGTTCCTTTAATTAATTGTAGTTAGCAACCTTTAATTACTAACGAACATGAGGTCTTTCCTAGTTTCCTGCTCCACGGATTAATTGCTTAGCAAATCGTTTCCTATCTAATTCATATAGAAAAGACCTACATTTTCATTGATTAACAATTTCCATACTTTGTCTTTACTTAAAAATTGCGTTTTTAATAATAATCATTGAAAAATATATAATTTAACTAAATAAAAATTCATTTAATTCTTGTTGCGTATTTTATTTGAATTCCAAGGTCTTTTCACGCGAATTTCTTTTGGCGATTATGAAAATAGAATGCGTGCGAAAATGTGTGCTCTTGAAGTGTCGCTTGAATGGCCTACGTACGTACGTACGTCCGACAGAAAAACAGCTAAAGAATATTAAATCTAATTGAATGATATTGTACGTCGTTCGCGTGTAAAAGAATACTCGAAATACTCGAGGTCGTTCTATAATTAAGTTGTTTATTTCGATGATTTTTTCACATAATTTTCGAAAAATTGGATTTGCAGGTCAAATTATTTTCTATTTCAATTATTATTACATTAAAAATTATATTTATATCAAAATATTATATTATATTTTGATTTATTAAAATAATGAAATAAGACGTAATTCGAATTACAAATTAGATAATAAAAAACAATATGACTTAAAACTTTACTTATTTAAACCAAAATATATCTAAATATTATTATATTTCAATATTGAAAATATTTTTTAGTTTCCATTAATTTTCAATTAGATTTTGTCTTTTGCTGCAACCATACTTTCTTGATATAAGATTTAAACAAATGTGATGTGCACCAGCGACAATGTGCTGTCATCTGTCATATGTCAATCATGTCAAATATTTGTATATCAATAATATCAAATATATGTCAAACATACGTATGTCAAATTGTGACTGGCATCAGGAGTCACAGGATGCAGGTAAATGTAATAAGTTTCTCACAATTTACTTCAATTTATTTCAAACATATGTATGTCAAACTTTGACTGGTATCAGATTCTTCCATTAGCGAATAAGCAATTAACAAAGAAGATGTATGTCAATTATGTGAAATATATATGTCGATCACGTCAAACTTATATGTATGTCAAATATGTCAACCATATTTATGTCAAATAAATTATGTCAAATAAATTAATTGATTTGCAATTAATAAAAACTATATGAAAATAAATAATGAAATCATAAAGTAGGAAATAACTCATTAAACAAGAATTTTATTAAAACCTCAAATTTACGATGAAAAAATATTCATTGCGTTATTCGTTGACGTAAACAATTGTAAAATGCATATTATTTATTGTTTTAGGTAAATTAAAGGAACATTTTTTTGGCGCCAAATTCAAAAGTTATAAATCACTTTACAAAATTTGAATGCGTTTAAAGTATTAAAAAAAAATACCGCATGATCAATATAAAATAAAACCATTTACACAAAGTGACAGACGCATTCAAAGTTATAAGTACCAAAAATTATTAAATGTCACATTTGTAAATAAAAGGAAACATTTTTTGGCGCCAAATTCAAACGTTATAAATCGTTTTGAATGCATTTGTAGCGATGCAGAGGATTGTTTAAAAATATTTTTAAAAAAAAGTATTAAAAAATGCATTGAAGTGTATGTATATGTTATATAAATTATGTAAAGTAACCTTCAATATTCTTATAAATAATGATAAAGTTTATGTATTTCTCAGAGATATTATTCATTGGTTTACGTTTAAGTAAGTGAGTGCATCATCGTAGGTAAACATAAAGAAACATTTTCTGGCGCCAGATTTAATCATTGTAAATCAAATGTCGATGTTTCTTATAAGAGTTGAATCGGCTAATGCGTTTATGGCGATGCAGAGATGTGCAGAAAACATTAAAACATTCGCACGTGGTGATGAGCTCTGCCAAAGATTCGCTCACTAAGCCCACACTTTTTGGACATTCTCAATGCAATAAATCATGCACGTTAGGATTTGCCAAATTCTAACAACGCAAATGCTAAATGTATATTATTGTTAATGTAATAACAAGTTAAAAAAAAATTGCGCACACGCAAGAGAAAAAATAATAATTCAGAGACAGATAAATTATTGCATTAAATTGTGCAAAATTGCTACGCGCATTCCGTGGAAATTCAATTGAGTCAAAGTGGTTAGGCGAACTGCTATTTGTCTAAATTAATTACTTATCTCTGACGAGTAATCTCAAATATTAATCGTAGAGTCAATTAAGTAATAAAAAAAATGTTTAAAAAAAACGTACACACTAAATTGAGTCAATAATATGAGTCAAAAACTTTGTACGCGAATTTTACGTTATGTGCATTACTATGATCAAATGATTAAAGTCAAAACGACAAAAATCGAAAAGTTCATATTATAGTTATATTACATTTATTTTTGTTAGCTCCAATTTTTTTCAAACGATTTTTGTATTGTTTAAGTTTTATTCAATACATTTTATAAATCTATTAAATTTTCTTATTTACGAAATTTATTTAAGTAAAATACGTATTAAATATAATAGTTTTTCATTGGATTAAAGTAATTGTAAAATCTTAAAATAGAATTTTTGAATTGACTGTCGAACATAATTTTACGATTTGATTCATATGAACTTTGTTCATATATTAATATTTATCAAATTTGGTCATTCAATTGACTCGAGTTGATGCATGATGAATCCAAATTATAATAAATATTATTGTACTTGACTATTGAAAGTAATTTTAGTTTCTAATTTCATTTTCAATAATTTCGCAAATTTTCTTGACTTAAGATAGAAATGTCTGAAAAGTGTACAACTGCTATTTGTTTTAAAAACATTGACAGTGACAGTTGCTGTCATCTGTATTTGCCACGTCAAATAATATTTTTTCATTGGACTTTTTCATTTCGACTTCATCTAGTTTGAGGTTGTCAAACTACTTACTAACCAGTGAAATCGAATTGAGGTTATACTGTCTATCTAAAAGTATATCTAAAAAACTAAACCAAGACTTTGGTAGTTTGTTATACTCTTTGTTAATCAATTGGCGAGCAAAATTTTAATCGAATAAATCTACGATCGATTCCATTGTACTGTTACACGGTCGATTTCCTGAAGGGGGGGACCGCGTCCGACGAAAATAACGCAATTACGTAACAATAATCGTCGGTGCCTCTCGTCGTCCGTTCACACACCGAATCGGAGTCGCAGATTCTTCCATCGATAAATTGCTTTCAAGCGAAAATGTATTATTAGTTTCAAAACTGCGATACATTTTTATTTTTTTTATGTTGTCTCTTTTCAATGTCACCCACCAATTTTAGAGTGTTTGAGCGGTGTGTGTCCTGACGTCAGATATGTAAACAAAAACAGCATTTGCGCAAATCGATTGAATCTGTCGCTGCACACAACGCGAAACCAATATTTTATCCTCCATTTGAAATGTTTGCTTGAAATGATCGTTTCTAAGAAAATATTTTTTCCCAAAAAATCTTCGCGTTTACACTGCATTTATTATACATTAAAAATATGTAATTATTAATTAGCACTTACGTGCTTGCAGTTAGTGAAGAATTCATAATTTATTTAACAGGACATTATAATTAACTGGTAATAAGTGAATACTTATTAGAAACATATGCTGTCATCTTTAATTAACTGTAATTTTACAGTTAAATTTTAATTACTTTATTGAACACTTAAAATTTACAATTACATATCAATTAATGAATTTCGAATTCTCAAAATAATGTTATAAATTCTATATACTGAAAAAAAAACATATTGGTAGATAATATTGGGTAATAAATAATTATTCCTATTGGTGCAACCTTGATAAGATACGGTTTTTTGCGCTAGTAATGAGATATGCAATTAAGAATACTCAAACTCGAAACGAACTGTAAAAATATTTATAACTACAGTATTCACAAGAAAATTAATAAAAAATAAATAAAATCACACAAAACGAAATTTTATTGTTAATAAAATTTCACAATTTTTGCACTTAAATTGAAAAATATTATTAGTTACAAACGTTTCTCAATATTTTTACCGCATGACAGCTGTCAAAGTGACAGCTGTCATAGAATTGGCATTGTTTTAATATCTGAGTAGTTTTTTATTCCTATTTCAGAAGTTATGAATTTGACGTATATCAATGTGGTCTTGAATTGTTTTCATGTGAACCTGAAAGTTAGAAATTCATAAAACGAAAATTCGCGAAATGAAAATCACACTTTTACTTTCCATTCCTCTCACATTTATATAATATTCTAAATTAGCGTTTCTCAACTTATGGGATGCGTAAAATGACAGCTGTCATATTTCATCGAAGCATCAATAATTTAAGTCGAATTTAAAAAAATATATATGTTTACTGTCAGAATATAATTTTAGTTTTGATCTCTTGAAGCGTTTTCTAAACCAGCGTTTCCCAACAACCTCAACTCAAGCGTTTGTCGAAGTTAATTGATTGCGAGATGAAATGCTATTAGAAATTGGGTCGTAGTACTAGTGAAAAGAAATATATTGGACCTGAAAGATTTTGTAATATTTGTAAATAATTATATAAATGCAAGTAGACGGTTACCAAAAACGTACATTGCGCCAATTTCGTAAAAACAATCATTACATGTGCAGTGTTAAAACATTTTTTTGGCAAGAGCATTAACGTCGCCGTATTTCTTCACGTCGTTTAGCAGCAGTCCAAAAATTCAAATTTGGAAATGGAAAAAGTGGTGCACGCGTCTGTAGTAAATAGTGCAATAGTGGACACGGTTCAGCCTCAGCCGAAACGGAGGGCCAGTTCCGAAAATAGTTGGCATCTCGTCTGGTATTTCAGACTACGTTTATTCGCGAGTACACAAACCGTTGCGCAACGGATATTTACAACATATTTCGGTCTATATCTTTTCATTTTTTACCAAGTAATAATACGTAAACGGATATTTACAACAAAATATCAACGAGCTTCATCAGTCTTCACATATTTTTTTTTTTCGGAAAGTTAGAGGAAAAAAATTGGCGACACCGCTAAATATATTTACGTGTTTTGCATGCACACATGAGCGGACAACGACCAAATAACTATGCTGTAACCACTTTGTAAACGTCTTAGCGACCCACACAAATTTTAAAAATATGAACGGAAATTTTTTGGAAAAAACATGTACGAATTATTATTTTTCAAAATAAAATTTTAAAAAAAATATATATATATATTTATCGTCGCACCGAATATTGCTTATGTAAAAATGTTGGAGTGAGCGAGATCGAGTGAAAGAGAGTTGTTGTTTTGGCCAGGAATCGTCGAGGCCAAACGGCTTTAATGAATCGGCTTCATTCATAAATCGAATTAAGGCGGCTGCATTTATTTACATTCATTTTTTTTCTCTCTCTCTCCATTTCACCTCTTCTTTGCCGAATGAATGAAAATCCAAAAACGTTTTTGTTTACCACCATGACCAAACAGAACACTAAAGCCGTTACCTCGTTGATTACAGTTACTCCAACTACAATAATAATGCACGCATATTTCAGAATAGTCATTTTATACATGAAACGAATAACAAGAAAACTTGAGTAAACTAACAAACATGCGTATAAGAAGAATACTAATTGTAGCTTAAATTTATCCTATACTAACTATAAACGTAAAACATATTTGAAATATAAAACCAAAATAAAATATACAAAATTTTAAGTTTAACATAAAATAAATTACTTATTTTGTATATTTAATTAATTAATTAATCGTTTTCACAATTATCTATTACTTTTTCATAACTAATGATAGAAATCTCAATCTTTTTGTATTTCACAAATTTATTTACAAATTATTCATAACATTTTCATAATAGATGATAAAAAGCTTTAATTTTCATTGATTATCTTGGTCTGTAATTTATATTCATAATTAAAGAAAAACATTGAAAATTTCGTAAATGTAATCAAATTTTTATAGATTATAAATCTATATTCGAAATTATACGTCATATTTTCATAATTAATTAAAAGTGTCTACAATTTTCAGCAAATTTTCTTATAGTTATGAAGGTAAAACCAAAATATTCATATTTTTTCCTGAAGATAAAATTGTATTCAAAATTATCCTTATTATTTTTATAATTAACGTTAAAAAGCATCAAATTTTCAAGAATTTACTTTGAAGAAAGCTCGAAACTTCATTAATAATAACCAAGTAGTATAAATTTAATCAAAATTTCATTGATAATAAATTTCCATTACTTTTTCCATAAATTGAATTAAGAAAACTCTAAATTACATGGATTTACTTGTATTCTTAATTATCGTTTACATTTTCATAAATAATTATATTTATTCATTGATTTACCTGATTATAAAGTTATATTTACAATTATCATTTATATAATTAATGATAAAAATTGTTTATATCAGTAAACTTCTGCAGTGTTAATATCAAGGTTTTTGCATTGTTCATCAAGTTTTTATTGCAAATATTTAACACATTAAACAATCATTCCTACATACCTGTTCACCTTAAACACAATATTACTATTTACAGACAAAAATAATATTATGTGTTTTATTTTTATTTGATTTTCATGACTTTTCAAGTTTATTTTATACATGATTTAATGACTTTTCTTTCAATAAAAACCATATTAAATAATATATAAATTTTCCGTTATTTTTTTTTATTAAAAGGTTCTTCAAATTTTCGATGATGTAACTAAAATTGAATAATGTTTTTTTCTAATAAATCATTTATTCATTATTAATTTAATAATGAATCCAATCAATCAATAATCTATGCCAGAGTTACATAAGGCGTATATAGAAGCGAATTAACGATAACGTTTCGATATATATTTATTCCCCCTTCAAAAACAGTACCAAACGAACTTTATTTATTTGTTGATAGGTGGATGAGTTATCGCTATCGCTTATAAATAAACAGTGAATGTCAATACAATCTATCTGATGCAATGACTACAGCTTTTTCTAGGATATATTTTGGTTACAAATCCAACAAAAGTTTCGCAAAAAAAATCGAAAATTTAGCAAAACTGGTTTAAGATAATTTAAGTTTTGCTTAGCAATTTATTAAATTTATTTTTAGATTGCAAAATATTTTACTAAGAAACTAACAGAAATTAATTTTAATTAATTTAATTGCTTCTGTTTTAAAAAGTAACAATTATAAATGGATTGAAAGTTGCTTTTCTAAGATTATTTCAACATAAATATTCATTTAATCTTTTTTTTTTTGGAAATTTCTTTGAAAAACTCAAATTGTTGATTTTAATTACATAATTATTATCAGGCGATTAAGATGACTGAAGGAGAAACGACGTAATTGGATTTAGAGAAAGCCTTACTCTTTCATATCAATTTACCGTAATTGGATTTCGAAAAGCAGTAATAATTATTAATTCTATAATTTCAAAAAAAAAATACAGTTTTTAATTAAAAATATAAATAAGGTTAAATCGTTTCATTTTAATTATTCAAAAATTCTAAAATATATTTAACACATCCGTAAGTGAGATGTTTCCAAGAAAAAGATTTTTGACTTTGTTTAACGAGAAGGTGCTAACGAATAAGATCAATAAAAATAGACTTGTTAGATCTTTTCTAATTAATTTAAGTTTGAAGACTAAGTAGATAAAAATTTATTCAAGTTGCAACTATTTTTTTCTTGTTGTTTATTCATTGTTGTTAAACAATTATTGTTGAGGATGGGTGATTTTTGACAGCAGTAGAATTGATTTTCTGCTAGATTAAAGTCAATTTGTTGGAATAGCAAGTTTTTCGTGTGAAAATAAGTTGTTAATACACACTTGAAAATAATGTAAACATCGTTCTTTTCAGTGACTAAAAGTGCGTTCGCTCCATGGAAATTTCCATTATTTATAAACATTTCCATGGCAATTACCAAGCGCATGCCGTTTCGTATTTCATACTTCATTACATTATATGATTAGGACCAAGGCGATAGTGAACCCAAGTAGCGTACTCCACGTGATGTCACTTAACTAATATGAAAAGTAAAAATAAACATAAATAATAAACAATTATTATTGTGTAACTCAAAACGTTGTCTTCGTAAATGCTTTATCACAATTGGATATGTAAACTGAATCGAATCTAAACTTTATTGGGAAAAATAAACCATACGCGCATTTATTTGAAGACGAAATTAGTCATTGAAACCGCACAATATTTATTGTAAAAAAATTCCACATTTTTTTATTCCTGCTGCACGTTTGTTTAGATTAGTTTAATCTTTATGATATTTTATATAATTTATAATATTTATAATTTCACAATTTTTTCATTTACTTTTACATTAAAAAACAATATTGTTAATCCAATGTTATACATAATCTTCATTTTTGTAATTATTTTTTTTAAATAAATAATTATTTGTCATTTGCTTTTAAGAGTTACGATTAAAATAAATAAATTATGTTGGTACATTAAAAATTATTACATAACATATGCGTGGATGGATTATTATTTTTTTAATATTTACACGAGTGAAGTTTGTTGCAATTTTGATTCAAATTCAAAAATAATAATTAAATCCAAAAAAAACTAAACTAAAATATTCGATTGAATAAAGTTTTTCTCAATATTTTATAAATAAAAAATTATTGAAAAGTCTACAAAATTTGAATAATTTATTATCTAACGTCGTTCATAATGCAAATTTTGTAAATCGTTTTATTAATGTCAATTTCCATAGTTACATAATAATAATAACGTCAAATACAGATGTTCAGTAATTCTTTACGGTTGCCATGGATACAATTTTAGCTTCTTCTACTGTTTTTATCATAGTATTTTATTTTTAACATTATTGAAAATCAGTTCGTTTAAACAATTTGAATAAATGCATGTATTTTGTAGAAAACTTCAAATAAAAAATAAGTTTTATTATCTAACGTTTTTCATAATGCAAATTTTGTGAATCGTTTATTAATGTCAATTTCCATAGTTACATAATAATAATAACGTCAAATACAGGTGTTCGGTAATTCTTTACGGTTGCCTTGGATACAATTTTGGCTTGTACTATTTTTCCATAGTATTTTCTTTATGTCATTTTTGTGAAGATTCGTTTATGATCCAACAAAAAAATCTATATTTTAATTAAAATTTGAATTAATTTTGTTTTAATGTAGAATTATATAAAATTTATTATATAAAAAAATATATAAACACAAAACATGCAAAGAATGTAATCTTTATGATCGTAAAAATACGTGCATTACGAAATATAACACATAATCCCTGCGAGAAGGCAAAATCCTCAAAACTCATATAATCCGATTACCTTTCATTTCGTGCGTCTTTTATTTTTAATCGGAGCACCGAAACCCCACAAAAAAATGTATATAAAATATTTAAACGATTTATAAAATGTTGTCTTGGTCTAAATCATTTTATAGACGTGCAATCAAGACGGATTTAATCGTTTAATCCACGTGCAAGGATGACCGTAGTTGCATTTATCCAAAGGAAACAGCACACCTTTGCAAAACATAATCATAAAAAAAATAAACGAAAGAAGAAACAGTAAAACTTTTGTTTGGTCCCAAAACAATAACAAAAACAACCAACAATGAGAACACGTGGAAATCACGATAATTCTTTTATTTATTATAACATTTTTGCATTACGTAAGCAAATTTAATTATTATATATATACATATATATTTCCTATTTTAATGTCAACATAAATCTTATCAACGGACATTGCAAAACGTGCATTATTCACGCAGGAAAGTTTTTTTTCTAAATTGAATATTCAACGAATTATTAAGTTACCGTTTTCTGCGTATCAAGGCGTTCGTTTAGCAATGGTTATCGAGATTTGCATCAGAAATAATTCTCGCACTTATTTTTACTTTCATATTATTAAATTATATTTTTTTTTTGTTAACGCATTCACAAAATATACTTAGTTGCGGTTTACCAAATAATCATCCTCAATTGAGTTGAACATTTTTGACCCACTTCAAAATTCAAATTCTAACATAAAAACAAATAACATTTTATTTGTATGTCTACAACTGGGAATACCCAAAAAACAGCTGATTCATGTCAAAATATAATGTCAGAAATTCCTGTCATTATTGATTAAACAAAATAAATGACATTACCTGTCAAAATGTAATGTCAAAAATTTGACTGAGCATAGAATTTAATTAAATTTATTAGAAATTAAACTAATTTAATCCTAAAATAAATTACATTACCTTAACATTTCTGTGGGAATTTCTCAAAAAAAAACATCTGATTCATGTCAAAAGATAAAGTCAGTGATTCCTATATATGAATGAATTAGTCACAACTCGTAAGACAGATAGATACGAGATGCGGAAAATTTGTTAACAAATTCATATGTGTGGACGTAATTTAGTTTTGCTATTGTTTGTCTTTCTAATTTGCTTTGCCGTTTGTGACTCATTTCTGCTCCATTCATCGAAATAATTTGCATGGTGGTTCCTCGTCTAAAATTGCGTCATTCCCAACAATACGAATATTGAAATAAACTTTCTATTTTGGTTCCAAGTAGACGAAAATCTTCCACTGTTCAAGTTCCAAAATTCGCGGCGTTCCATCGACGCGAATGAGTTTTGTTGTGCAAAATCATCGGTAAACATGATGATTTTGCATAACCTCCGGAAGTTTGCGGTGAAAACACTGTTAATAATCAGCTGCGCTGTGGAAAAACAATAATTTTGTTTTTGAAGTGTCTTAGAATTACCACTTATTAGGTTACAAATATGACAAGAGTTCGCATTTTCTCACGTTGACATATGCAAATATATACTATGAGTTTGACAGATTGAACATAAATATTTAATTTACTTTTTAAATTCACGAATCAATTGAATTTAATATAAAATTTATTGACATTAATTGTATAATTTTAATTTATTTTATCTCGAATTATAATTGTACTGCTATCCAATTATTTATGATAAAAAAAATTTGACGTTTAGATGCAAAGTGACAGCTGTCATCCGGGACCCATTAAACAATTTTCTGCTTTAGGTTATTTAGATAAACGAAAATATTTCAAAAACAAACATAACACAATTTCTTTACTATTTCATTAAAAAAAAATCATATTTCGGGTATTTTATAAAACACCTTTATAATCTAAATTAACAAGAAGTTTTCCAAAAACTAAGCTAAGAAACTGTGTTAATCTTATCTAAACATAATATTATCTATCACAACCTAACCAATATAACAAACCCATTATGACCTAACCTAATCTTTTTATTTTTCTGTCCACTTTTAGGTCTAACCTTTTCCATCCCAAAATAACCTAATCTTACATAGTTTTCATCCCATTATAACCTAACCCTTTTATATTTGTAGAGGAAACCTTCACCAACACTCTGTACTTAACCTATACAAACCTAATCTTTTTCATACCAAACTAACTTAACATATTTAATTTAGAAACTAATTTTTTGCTCAATTTAGTCCAAAATTACATGAATGTAAATACTAACAATTATTTATTTAAAATATTCTTCTTCACGCAAATTCATATAATCTGTTTTTTGTTTGGAAACATAAATCCTCATAAACAGACATTAATTCACACTAATCCAAAGATTTTGCAAACGCGACAAAAAAAATTGTATACACCATAATTTCCTCCGAAACACCCACTTTTACGTATCAACCAAAATGAAAATATAATAAAACGATTGCATTATCTTAATTAACTATTAATCTCGATGCAAATAAACGCAGATGGAAATAAAAAAAATGTGCGAAAACCAACAATAGTTGAAAATGCTACCGTATTATATTAGATTTAATGTCCACTTTTTTTTTTGCATTTGACGTTAATTTAAACATGCGAAAACTATTTGACATTGAATTGTAGAAACGTCCAAAGATCAATTTCAGCTCCAACAAAGTGGAAACGTGCAGTTCCGAGCCAATGATTACACCGTAATTAAGCAATAATATCAGTGAATGGAATTTCATTACCAAAAAAATCTAATTCCTTATCCTATCTAACAAAAAATAGTTTATTTGGGAATTCGATGCTTTAAGGTGTGAATTGATGCGATTCACCTCAATGCGCTTCCAGGATATTGCATAATTTTACAACGTGTTTAATGTTTGAGTTTGAAAAGAAAATCAATAATTATTACGAAATGATACGCAAGGTCGCTGCAATTCGCGCATGCAATGAAACAAACTTTATTAATATTTCATTTTATTATCCATTGAAAAAATTATAATTTTTTTTTTCAAGTTTAATTTAAATATAATAGCTTTCCATATTCAATCACTGATTATATAATTGAAAACTTCCATAGGTTACATAATAAATAATTATAAATAAATACTAAAACTTCTTTAAGTATTATTTTTAACAGATTCATTTTATTCAAAGAACTGTACGATCAGGAAGTGGCATATTTAAGAAAGTATGTGTTACATAATATTCTATACATTTGGTAACTGAAGGTTAATGTAGTCTATATCTAGTTTTGCTTTTTCTTGCGTGTCAGAAAAAGATTATTTGACAAATGATATTTGACGTTTTTTTGACATTCATTTGAAAAAAAGTTGAAAGTTAATAACAACTGTCAAATGTCTATTTATTCTAATTCTGAATAACTTTGAAGTTTGATCCAATTGTTATGTAGAAAACAATTTTTTTCTCTCAGTTACGCAAGAATTAATCTCCTGCTGCGCAATAAAAACTCATTAACCTGCCCATATTTTGGGTTGTGTGTATTCTCTTGCTACATTGTTAATTCAGTGGGAAAAAACAGGTCAAAGTTTCGTTTTTATTTTGTGAATTAGAGTCGCACGTAATAATTATAGTCTCCGGCATTATAAGCAAAAAAGAGACATAACATAATTGAAGTATAATCGTAAGAAATTATTATTTTAATCCTTACAGATTTCTTCTTAAATTCGAAATTTTAAACAACAACAAACTGATGTTTTTCTTTTTTTTTAAAGTAATTCCAATGCGATCAATGACCTAGACCTCTCCTTCAGCACGTCTCGCATTCTAAATCTGTTTCAAAAGCTAATTGTATTGTGAGGCACAATGGATGCCGTATGAAAGGGTCCAGAGGAGACGGCTTCCTGTGTTCTTAATGCAAGATCCTTTTGCAAAATCACGTGCGTCCCATTCCTTCGCATAATGACCGTTTCAGTTTATTTTCATTTTTCAACCACTAAAATGTTTGAAAACTAATTACGCAATTTTAATAATTAACAGTTCTTTTATTCTGTAATTATTAGCAATAATTATTCGCGTTCGTTGCGTTTCGAAACGTAATTAAAAAGTAATTACTGATTACCTTGAGAATATTATTTCAAACGCATTTGAAATCGAATCACTGTTATTAATTTTTCTTTACACACATTAACAATAATAATTAACTCAATTTTAGGGAGGAAAAATGACGATTTTTAATCATAAAACCAACTTCTTCAGGATTTCTATTTAACATAAAGTACCTTAGATTATACTGAAATTTAATTTAATACAAAAATAACGCTGTATAATTTAGTTATAAATTTATAATCAAGGAGAAATATAACTTCTATTTACAGATTTTTAATTATACTTTTAATAGGTATTAATTATGTACCGTTACATTAGCAGATGTTACTTGTACAAAATTATTTCCATGTTGGATTCTATAATTAAAAATTGCTTATACAATGATTTATTACTATTCCCAAGTAACTTGTCAAGTAATTACGTAAACTGACATATTACAAAGATTTTTTTTTTCAAATACGTTCAAGTTAATACAAGTTACTTGGACAATTACCTTCAAGTAAATGCAAATTCATTAACTAAATATAGATTTTACATAATAAAATTACGCTGACTTAGATTTAGAGACACAACCGATATATCAATATTCCCAACTATTAAAAGCGCCGTTACATCACCAAATTATAAGAATACGTTACTTATTAGGAATGACAAGTAATTTGTGAAGTATGCTAACGCGATTTCTACAATAGTTTATTTTAAAAAACTCAAACTGTCATCAATTGTCAAATTATCATTTGACATTTGTTAAACGTTAAAATATACAATTTAATTTAAAAAATGACATTTCAACAATGTACTATTGTCACTTATTGAATTATATCGTTAAGAAACGTCTTTCTATAAAATTCAATCCAATTGTTATTTTGTTTTACCGTCATTATTTTTTTTTCCTCTTTAGGTTATGTCAATACTCATTTGACATTTGTATATTATTCAATCAAATTTTGAAAATTTTGACTTTTCAAAAATGTCATTCTTTAATATTCGATTGTTGAATATTGATACTAACTTTATGTACTTGTTAAAGAAATAAATACTTGTGTCATCTTGGCAAGTATTGCGTAATGCTTAAGTTGGACAATTTTATAATGTGATTTGAGGGTAAACGATTTAAAGGTAAGATTTGTACTATATTTCAATTAACGTATTAAAAAAAAAGAAAAGTCCAGTTAAGAAGTAATCAGATAATAAATAAATAGAAATTTGTGTAAGCGATTTCTCCTTGAGAAAAGAAATCAGTTTCAGTTTATTCTTTAATTTACTGCTGTATTCTATCTTATAATAGTCTGTAGTGCATTATTAATGATACTAATAATTGTAATTGTTATTACGTAATTTATATTAAAGACTATATGAAACCATTAACGATTCACTTATACGATTTCTTCGTGGTCGTAAAAAATGATAGGAAATTTCGTTTTTAAGCGCGAAGCAGTTATTCGCTATTACAGCAGATCACGAAAGACCGCACGGTTTTAAGGTCAAGGTCGCTTAAGACCTTCTGGAAAAATTCCACTCCGTCGGCTCCATTCGTCTTCAGGGTTGATGGCAGCTCAACCATTATGGTACAAATTTCCCTTAAATTTGATTGAGAAAGAAAATTGTAAAAGATGAAAATTAAAACTATTGCGTTTTTTCCTAATTCGAATTAATACACTATAGAGAAGAGGAAAAGAAAATCGCGCAATAGGAGCATATAATAATGCGCAGTTTGTTATTTGCACGCGAAACACTTTCGTGCCGGAAGGTCCAATTACCTTTGCTCCGTCAACGGAATTCGGTTCGAGGAAGGAAAGAACGCAAAAAATACGCGCAGAAATAAACCAACGAAAACACAAAAAAAACTAATTAATCGAATGGGTTTTAGTTTTCTGTTATCATCGAGTGCTTTAGGTCAGAGTTCCTGAATCCGCAAAATCTTAGCTGAAGATAAAGAGAAATGCGCACAGTAGAACCATTGTTTAATGGACGTTCGTAGACTTAAGTAAGTAATTCCGTTCGTTTGCATTGCGACACTGCGTTTTTAGAAAGTCGTCTAAAAATTCTGTCTGGCAAATTGCAAGAAGGTTCGTAAAAAATGCCAGTTTAAAGTATAACATATTTATGTGGCGTTAAAACGGTTTCTGCGCTCGGACGGAAATATGGAGAGGAAAAAAAAAAAATAACTGGTTCTATATGATATTTTGGCTAGCGAGATTTTTTTTGCAATTAATGCACTCGGTTTTTGGCACGTGTCGCTAATTCCATATTTTTTTTGTTTGGTGATTTTCGTAATTTGCACAACTGCAATTGCACAATAGGTAATAATAATAATAATAACAAGGTCCAATTCTGAAATGGAAAAATTTTGCACCGTATTTTTTTTTAATAATACAAATAACGTAAAATAAGAGTGAGTCATGCAGAGACGACGATGGCATTGACATTTCTTTTGGGTAACAAAAAACAAATAAAAAATGCATTCCTTCGGTGGTAATGTCTTTGGTTTTTAGTTAATGGGAGGGTTTCGGGTTTTGTACGAGACGATAACGTGGAAATGGTTCGGGCTGCGATATGAAAACGGAAACCTGTTTTTCTGAGGGGTGGAGCTGCTTCTCTCTCTGTTTCTGTTTTTCTCTCTCCGTTGTCGTTGAAGTTGTTTTATTGTTTTGGGTAGAGGGGGGGAGACCGAAAGGGCCCTCTCGAGGACCCTACCCAGAGGCACACGAAAATCAATAGCGGCTCCGAAAAACCGAAAACCTTTCCAAGAACGCCTCACCGTGGCCATCTCGTGAAGTTGAGCCACAAGAATGCTGTAAATATCTTCGACAAAATAGAGATACGTCACCTATTATGATGCGAGTCAAGCAAAGCGGAGCGTTTCGAAAAAGGAAAGAAACAGCAAAAAAAAAAAATTCTTAATGAAGTTTGCAATAATAAACTTTGAATCGACGAAGAGAAAACCCATCAAGAAAACAATGATCATCAAGGGGAAAACGGTCGTTAAACTTTTTACTGCTTCCATATGCATATATTTTTTATTCCACGATTACTTTTCTTGCCATTATTTTTATACCGATGGAAAAGCCTCGCATTCCATTTAGACGCAATTCCTGGAAATTTTCCTCCCAAGGGTTGCAGGTATATATTGTATATATTTATCTTTCCACCTTCCGCACATTTTTCATTTCTCGCGCCGTCAATGGAATATTCCATTCGATTTTGTTCCTCCTTACTTATTTATTCTCAAATTTCAGCCCTTATATTTTTGTATTTCAAATTCGAATTTGCTTCATACAAAATTCGTTTCATTTCGATGCATTCGCAGCAATCGTCCAAACGAAATGTACGCTCGTTAATTGGGATTAATTTCGGTTGCTATGGGAATCTCGTGGCCTGAGAATTTACTCGCTAGATGCAGACATATCCACTTGCTTTGCTTTGAACCGAGTCATCAAAAAACACATGTCAAGTGTTTCTTAAAAATAACACATTTCCAGTGCATTTTTCGACAGCACTTCGGTGTTTTTCCACACCGAACGATATAAATTCCATAATTTCGTGCAGAAAACCCCAATTTTTGAATAAATCACACAACTATATAAATATACCAATCAATAAATTATATTTTTATATTAAATTTGAAAAAAAAAATATTAATAATACAATATAATATTTTCAATAATTATTAATTAAAATACAAAACAATAATAATTATAATTTATTTACATGCAATTAATATTTATCGATATTTAAACAAATTTTATATATTTTTGACACGTGTCAAAATAACAACTTCCAAAATTATCAACTGATTATAAAAGGAAATAACTGACAGATGTAAATGCATATTGATATTAACGTAATCAAATAATTTAAATAGTGAATTAGATATAAATGACGTCGAGAGATTAAACACTGTGACGTTAGGCTTTTGACGTATTATGTAATCTGCGAAAACAATCAACATAAATGTCAAGGATTGTGTTACAACTTTAAACATCGACGTCTTATTGCCAACATTTAATAACAAACAATGATTATCCAACGAGGCGTGTCTGCGAAGAGGAAAACTTTTATCCATCTGAGCTATAAAAAAAAACTTTGTTATTGTTAATGTTTTATTGCAAGGTGTGTCATTAAAACAACATTTTCAAATGGAATTACACTAAATACTTATGACGAATGAATTGTTGTATCGTGACTTGCCGAATGATAAAACTAAGCTTTTACAAAAAAAAAATATGATATATAATAATAAATGATATTTATTAATAATTAAATTTGTTTTATATTTGTTTAATTAATATCGATGATGAATCATTTTATGCACGTTGATTCGTGTTTTTGGGTAATTAGCTGATGATCTGAAACATTAATGAATATTCATGAAGGAAATTTAATAATACCGATTAATGACTTAATTTTAATGTGTGTTTTGGGTAAATGCACGAAAACTGTGTTGGATAATAATTGTATTACAATTATCCTTCCGTCCATGTGAAGAAGATGTCTTTTTGTTCGGTTTGTTTGTAAAAAACCAGTTTGGCATTCGCAATCCGTGAGCAACTTTTGGTTGCACGCCGAAAACAATCGATACAAGAAGTTAGTGTCAGTCAATCGTTCTCAGGAGGGGAAAAAAACGAACGGCCGCCATCTTATGCACAGGATGCAACGTAGAACGAATATGGCGTCGAAGGAGAAATGAAAAAGAATGGATGCGAATGTGGGAAATTCGAAATTTGAACCGCACGGAATACCAATATAAAATTTCAAAAAAAATTATAGTTTATAATGCCGATACGTCTCGTCCAATCGGACGATCGTTATATAGTGGAAATATTAGAAGAAACAAATGATTTCGCGTTTTGTTTGCTAGATTTCTCGATATATATGCACGGACGTAATGGTGGGGTTGGGTGAGGAGCGAGTATCGTATCGCGTAACTAAGCTCACTCTATTCATTCGGTTGAAACCAGTGGTAGGAAGAACACCTTTTTAGTTTCTGTGACTGCTCGTTCGGCTCTTTGGGTAAAGATGTCTCTAAAAAATGTGGAGTTGGCGGCACCCCTCCATGGGCATGGGGGAAAGGTAAACTAATTTGAATTTTTAAACATTTATCATTACCATGTAGAATTAAGGATATGGACAAACACACACGTTCGCAGGACCAAAAAAAAAATTACCGACGAAAAAGAATTTCGAATTTCGCGACGCGAAGGAAAATCACCACGAATTCGTGCATCGCTGCTTTCTAATGCGAATTCGATCCGCGCCTAAATGCAAGGAGATTCGAACGCGAGATCGCTGCACAAACCCGATCGAAATTTCATCGAATTTCAATTAATTAATTTTTTTTTTCTTCCAAATTAAAATTAGGAATCTAAATTTATCGCAAGCGAAGCGATTTCGGATCTTTACGCAATGCACGCGCAAACATGAATATGCAATTCATAATAATACGATTTGTTTTATTTTTGTAAATATTTTTCGCAATGATTTGTGTTTTGCAAACCGCATGAAAAGAACTCTTCGTGCGTTCGCTCGCATGCGGCGCTGCGTCTGTTATCCAGGAATAGTCTTATCCAGAAATACACCTTCGGGAATTCCTGCGGGACTCGACGGATGCGTGCGCGGGTTTTCGCGATAGCTCTTCTTCGTAAACCTGTTCCGCGGCTTTCCTTCAATGGTCCCCGTTAGCTCAATGCAGAAATGGGCTTGCCCATCGCTTCTGCACGCGACGCCGACAACAATGGGCTTCGATTTTCTTTCTTTCATCTCCTTTTCCCATTCATGGCATATCGGTTTCGATGATGCTGTTGATGACACAAGGTCACTACCATGGCCAAATTGCATGCATTTAGGGCAAGGTTTCCTTCCACAAGGTTGATCATTTTTTCAGACCCTAAAACCGCTCATCTCGCGAATGCAAATTGGGTCTCGAAAGCGCTCCGTCTAAACTAAATCAAAATTGCTGGAGCTAAGAAGGAAGTGGCAAATTTTTGATCTCCGCTCCAGATCGGCGCGAGAATAAGTATATATGCGTGAGTGAGAGAGAGAGAGAAAAAGACATACATTATATCGCAACATAAATATTTATGCGTTCTATCTGCAACGGCAATGTTTAAATATTACAATAACAATTCGTAAAGGAACGTAAATATTTTAAGTAGACCGCTGCTACTGCGACGTACATATTCATAACCGACATTCGTGCTATCGTTTTTTTAAAATTATATATCCGCATTTTTTCCTGATTCGACAATCACTGAAATACGTACGACATTATCGCAAACCAAACACCGCTTATCGCCGCAAAATGTTGTCCCTTAGGTGTGTTGAGCGATAAAATGTTGCGCTGTTACTTTCACATTCGCAATTCGCATAAAAATGCCCATAACTCACCCAAACCATTGTTCAATATTTAACAATAGCGACAAACACACTGCTGCGTTTCGTACAATGTCGTGTGTGTGTCTTGTTACTTTTTTTTGCCGAGGTAAATGACCCACAAAGTAGGTTCATTCTACTTTTTTCTTTCTTTCCATCGGGCGCTGCTCTAACGCGCCATTTTGCTGGTTCAAATAGAAAACCTTCTGTGAAATGGCAATCACGGAGAAATTTCTTCGCTCGCAGCGCGTTTTATTTCAACTTATTTCCCAATGTCTTCCAGCAACAAACATAAAAAAAATATAATTACAGCTTTGATCAAATTGTATTTCATACAATAACTAGCTCAAATAGTTTGAAATAGTATACTTTATTTAGTTATTCCATGTAACAGCGGTCGCGTATAATCTAATAAACAAATACTGGTTAGATATTATCAAGTTGTGGTTAGATAATTAGTATTTATTTCACAATAATTTCATTTTATAAGTTATGAAATAATAAAAATGTTCTATAAATTAACAATTTTACATCAATTTAATATTGTATTTTTTCTTTGTTACAGAGACCCCAACTAATATCTCAATTTGACCAGAAAAAGGGTGGTGTAAAGACAGATGTAATTATGACTAAGTAAGTACTATAACTCCGATCGGAATGCTAATTCACCATTCGCATGACCATTAAAAAAAAAACGGAATTTTTGAATGGCGAAGCGCTGAAATGCAGAGCGCGTATCTAAGAAAAACTGTAGAAAAAAGAAACGAAAACACAAAATCATTCATCGACGCACTATTCTTCATCTTATTACCCGGCGAAGGTATAGAATCTATAGAAATTTTTTTATTTTAATGAAAGGAACACACATATCTTTTTTAGTACTGGTGATTGGACTTTTCCTATTGTTTGTTTTTCTATTAGTAAAGAAAACCATGTATAATGCTGCTACGTACACACACACACACATACATACAGATAAACGCACATGTAATTAGATTCTCGACACTTAAATTGATTATTGTTTGTTTTGTTGCTATTCAATTGTTTCGAGCCAACTTTGTTTTGTTGGCGCATATCATTCATATCAAATGACGATTGTTGTCTGCGATTCGTTTCGCTCGTTAGGTCTGCACTTATGCATGGTTTCAAATAAAAGTGTTGTTGTGATTATATTTTTTGAAGTATTTCATAAGAATATTGGCAATAACCGGAGCTGCCTCAAGTGCTGTTGCCGCAACGTGTTGCGCTGCTAGTGCTGAAGAGCTGCGGATGATATAAGAGGACGATCAACGGTACAGAATTTTTATTACGATTCTTTTTATTTAATATTTATTTTATTTTAATTAGTTCACTCAACCGAAGTTGTATATTTGTTTCCACTTTATCTAGTCTAATTTACTATATTTTTTGTCAATTAAGTTTTTTTGTTGTTGTTAAATTTTAATTATACATTTTTTTGCATCAGTTCACGAGATTATTTTAGTTCATGTTAGGGATGTTAGTTATTATTATTATTATTTTTTATTACAATCACTTCGCGAATTTATCCACTCGTGCGTAAAACTTGTTGCTTAATTACGTAATACTGTGGTGGGTAAATTCAGCGATCTCTCTCCCCCAATCTAACCGAAAAACCATACCACTAACCCATGACATCCAATTGCGAGGACGAGTCTAATTCTGTTCGTATTGCAGCTATAAAAGCGAAAAGAATGAAGTGCCTGTGACGCTGGCCAATGGCTCGACGGTGCCCCTCGTGGAGTTCCGGCCCAAGGATGAGGAATCGGGTGATTACGACCCTTTCGCCCATCGCAAATTGGACCATCCCACTTCGTAAGCATGAGGATCCTCCCATTCAAACGAAACACGACTAACGACTTGTTTATGCAACTCTATTTACAGAGACATGGATACGCTCATTCATCTGCTGAAGGGCAGCCTTGGCAGCGGTATCCTAGCCATGCCATTGGCCTTTGCCAACGCCGGTTTGGGTTTTGGACTATTCTGCACGTTCATGATTGGTTTGATATGCACGTACTGCGTGCACATCCTGGTGAAGAGCGCTCACGCCCTTTGCAAGAAGACGAGGGTTCCGTCGCTGGGCTTCGCCGAGGTTGCGGAAGCGGCCTTCCTATCTGGTCCGTCGTTCCTGCACAAATGGTCTCGATTCGCTAAGGCTATGATCAATTTGTTCCTGGTCATCGATTTGCTGGGATGCTGCTGCGTCTACATAGTGTTCGTTTCGAAGAACACTAAGCAAGTCGTCGATTATTACACGGAATCCGATTTGGATTTAAGATATTACATGGCAGCGCTGTTGCCTCTGCTGATTCTCATGAATTTGATCAGAAACTTAAAGTATCTGGCGCCGTTCTCGATGATGGCCAACGTTCTGATTGGAACAGGAATGGGCATCACCTTCTATTACATCTTCTCCGACCTGCCGGAAGTAACGACAAGACCGAACTTTGTTGATGTTCACAAACTACCGATGTTCTTCGGCACCGCCATCTTCGCTCTCGAAGGTATCGGCGTAGTCATGCCTTTGGAAAACAGCATGAAGACCCCGACCCATTTCATCGGTTGTCCCGGAGTCCTGAACATCGGCATGACCTTCGTCATCCTCCTGTACGCCAGCGTCGGATTCTTTGGTTTCTGGAAATACGGCAACGACACCGAAGGCAGCATCACCCTTAACTTGCCCAAGGAAGAAATGTAAGATCTACGAAGAAAATAATTTCAATGTGAATCACCTTAACTAAAATAATTGTTATTCCAGATTGGCCCAAACGGTTAAGCTCATGATAGCCGTCGCCATCTTCCTAACGTACAGCCTACAATTCTACGTTCCCATGGAGATCATCTGGAAGAACCTGAAGCAGCATTTCGGAGCTCGCAAGTTGATCGTCGAATACTCCATCCGCGTCTTCCTCGTCAGCGGAACGGTGGCCATCGCCATCCTCATCCCAAATCTGGGTGGTTTCATCTCCTTGGTGGGCGCCGTTTGCCTTTCAACTCTCGGTCTCATCTTCCCGGCCCTCATCGATCTGATCACCTTCTACGAGGAACCCGGTCTAGGCCGCTTCAACTGGAGACTGTGGAAGAACATCTTCCTCATCTGCTTCGGCTTGGTGGGCTTCGTAACCGGCAGTTACGTCAGCATTTGCGAAATCTTGGAATCATGAATGCTTTCATGGCCACGAAACCAGGTTGCATTCAAGTATTAGATTGGTTAGTATTACGCCTGTTTAGAGATTTCAACAACAACTAAAAAAAAAGCAACAACAAAACAACACCATCAGCAGCAACAAACCACGCGAACACCTTAACTATTTTGTTAGATCTACAAATCATTTAACTTGCGCTTGCCTATTTTAGTTTCTTGTAGAGTATATTTAAAGAAGAAGGAAAAAAAACAACATAATTAAAAAAAAGTTGCATAAGCAAGAAGGTGGATGAAGGTTTAGTGGGAACAAAGCAAAATCCTATTTTTTTTTGGAAGGCACGACGGAAACCCGAAATATTAAAGTTCCGATGAGATAGAGAGAGCTGTGAAGAATCGTAGTAGTTGAGTAGAATTAGCTAGTGCTTTAGGTCAATCGAAATATTGAGACATTGAAAATCAGATGAGATAATGTGATAGAGACTAGCAAACGAAGGAATACTCGAATTTATTTGTAGTCATTTAGTTTATTTTATAATATTTTTGCTCAAAATTCCATTTTTAATTTCTTTACTAGAAAAATAAAACACTCTGTTTATTTATTATTCTACACACAAATAAAATTCGAATAATTCTTTGTTTGCGATTTAAGATTTAACAGCTAAATATTTTTATTATATTATTGTTGACGTAATAAGAATGATTTAAAGAAACGGACAGGGTAAGCCGTCGCTATCTTATTGTAGCGGCGACTGTTTCAAGTTCCTTAAGGTGCAGACAAAATTTGTAATACTATCTAAAAGCAAAACGAGAATATGTGTATTTGGTGTTCAATTAACAAATATGAAACTTCATTTTATTTTTATCAACATCAATATTATGTACATTTGTAAATGTACTACACACCAACATATATCCTATCGCTGTGTAATAACGAGTAATGCAATTTGTTTAATTTTAAACAGATTTTTTCGAGTATGTGATGATATTTTTTCTACTTGAATTGTTATTTAAGATATTGTTATTATTTCTAACTATTGAATAAAACTAAAATCGTTTTATACAAAACTATTTTACTTTAACCAATTTCCTCCCTACAAAAAATAAAAACGTGACATCAAACATATCCCAAGAATATACTATACAAAATAAAGAACTTGTCAAATAATTATCAGAAAACGAGATATTCGTATCTCAAGTATAGAATATTTCAGGTAAAAATTGATTATTCGTCATCAATTTAGATGCAATATCTTGGGACCTCTTTCACACATTCCTAAAACTAGCATTATTATGATTGCAACATTCGTTGATGGAGCAATCTTGCCATGGAGTGTAACATCTGAATATCTGCAGGAAAATTTAGTAAAATTGCAGGAATTACTTAAAAATAGTAAATAATAGCCTAATAAAAAGTTATATCTTAGCAAATAAAAATTACTGAATTACTGTTGGTTACATTTCAAGTGAAAAATAATATGTGAAGAAAACGCAAAACCTGGAAAATATAATATTGAAAGTATGACATTGACATTTTTCAAATAAATTAATATTTAGTATACAGGTACTAAATAAAATGGTATAAGTTTGTAATAAATATAATAACTTCAGGTTATGTCCAATATTTATTTAAAAATATATAAATACAGTTTGTTTTTTTTTTTCAAATTATAATTTTCTTTTCTTACAATTATCAATGAACATTGATTTTTGTATATTAATTCTTCAAAAAAATAAAGACAATTACATTATAAAAACGAGTGTCTTATAATTTGATTTTTTTTTTTTTTGTACAAGTTTTGCAAATACAAATGATCACTCATTATATACAGGAAAAAATATTTGGAAACAATTTGCATCATTTCGTTAAAACTATTTGATGAGATGTATTATTTACTATGATGATTTGTAATAATTTAATATCAGCAAATAACTCATCTGCCCGTCCTCCTGAAATAAATGTAGAATGATCCGGAAATGAGCAACATTACAGCGGCGAGCGCAACGAGAACCCACTTGATGATATCAGCCACCTTCATCACATACAATGCCACGTCCAGAAGATCGTAGTAGTAGTTGCTCAATTCGATGCCCTAAAAATAATTCATTTGTTATTATAGGTAAATTTGAAAAAGAGATAATTTTTATTTTAAAAAATGCACCTCATCGAACCACATCATTGGTAAAAGGGCGCCTTTAACTTTCTCGGTTCCCTCTATCATGCCATCGCCGAATTTAACTGGACGCACCACCATGTTCATCTGGATCCTTCTGTGACCAACCACCGGAAATCCTAAAACCTTAAAAGTAAAGAAAAATATTAATTAATTAACATTGCAACAATGAAGCACGATTTATAATAGCTTACCGGTTGCAATCGCATCACCAAATTGTGTTTCTCCAAGTCGGGATTCAAATTCTCGACCGCATCCAAGTACTTCTCGTCGGCGTACAGGAAATGCGGCAGAGACAACAACGCTGGTATTCCTGAAAGATGACAAAATATTTTATAAGGTTGAATACAATTTAATGAATATATAATCATACCGAAACAATTTTGAACGTCTAAAACTCCATCCAGGAAACAGGAATCTTCGCCATTCAAGCCTTTAGTCTTATTGGCACAATAACATGAGTTTTCAACGTCCTCATTCTCTTCTGGATAAAATAATCTCTTGTTAACAACGTAATCGTAAGTTTCCACATCTTTGTACATCGACGCTGCATCGTATACAATTTCAGCGGTCCTGAAAAACAAATTCGTATTTACTACGCATCCCGACATCTGTGAATGGAAGGATCAATTGAAATCTTCTTCAGCTGCACATTGCTGAAGCGGGAAAAGACTTTGGTTTAGGTTATTTGGTTTGTAAACAAAGCTCCGCATATTAGCAGGATGGCTCAAGCAGACGAATCTTGGAAAACTGCTGATTCCATTTACGAGTTCACCGTGAATAACATAAAAGGTGAACCGGTATCTCTTGAAGAATACAAGGGACACGTCTGTATCATCGTTAACGTTGCGTCCAGATGCGGACACACCAAGTCCAACTATGAGCAACTGGTGCAGCTCCATGAAGAGTATGGAGAGAGCAAGGGTTTGAAGGTGCTTGCATTTCCGTGCAACCAGTTTGGTGCACAGGAGCCAGGAGATGCAGAGAAGATATGCTCCTTCATTGAGAATTACAATGTACAGTTTGACATGTTTGAAAAGATCAATGTGAATGGACCCAAAGCAGCACCACTCTATCAGTATATGAAGCACACCTTGCCCGATCCCAAAGCCAAGGGAAAAGGCAATGCTATTAAGTGGAACTTCACAAAGTTCATCATCGATCAATATGGAAAGCCTGTCAAGAGGTTTGCCTCCAGCACCAAACCTCTAAACATGGTTAAGACATTAGAAGAAATTTGGTAAATCTATAAGCAGACTCATATTATTTTAACTTGTATTAACCAAATTTATTTTTAAATATATTTTGTTTATTTATTTAATGATTACTAGTTTTATTCAATTAGTTTGAATATCAAAATTGTATTTTGCTGAAAATGTATCCTAACATGAATATTTCATCCGTAAATTGCTTTATCATGCCTAAAATTATAGATTTTGCTTATCAAGTAGATTTTATAAATTAGTTACATATTTTAAGTTATGCAACCGCTATGGCGCTTATGCATAGATTGTGTTCTATACCGCGTAACGTGGATGAGTGGCTTTAATGTGTATTCATTGATGATTGTGTAACCTTTTAGGCAGCTACATGAGAGGTGCAATATCTGATATTACGTGATAAAAAATTTTAAATTATTATCTTTGAAGCCGAGACATCTTTGGATTAAAGCGAGAATTTTGCGTGGCAATCTGCCAAATATATATTTTCGCTAGCTGAGCGTCGTCGTGAGAGTGACAGTGTAAGTTAAAAATTAAGTAACATTTAATGATTTACATTTAGTAATAGCTTGATTGTTCATTTCCGGGCTTGCACGCTGCAGCTGTTCGTTTCAATAGTGTATACTATTTATTCGAATATTATGAATTATCACTAATTATCAGTGGTTGGTACTGGCTTATGATATAGATGTAGTACGTGGTATATTGGATGATGTAGCGCACTTATCGTTATACTATAATACTCGTCGGTTGTTGTGTTGTACTACCTACTACTACGCACAGCATTTGTGGTGACTTGCGTTCTGTTGAAAATCAAAGTAGTGAAGGTAACGCCTATTACATACAATGCTGCTGCGTCGTTTACGGGGGCTGCAGTTGCTCAACATTGCGGCATTCGCATTGCCAGTGTTCTTATGTCCGGCGGTTTTGGCGACAACTTGTAAAGTCACGGCCTCTTGTTCAACAGATACTTGTTCCGCAGATAAGATCATGGAGGGTACATTAGTGAACCCCGAGAATCCGAAGGAGGCGAGCTCCATTTACGACTTCCAAGCTAGAGACATCAACGGCGAGATCGTCTCCTTGGAGAAGTACAAGGGTCACGTCTGCATCATCGTCAATGTCGCATCGCAGTGCGGTCTGACGAAGAATAACTACGCCGAACTGGTGGAACTGCACGAGCAGTTTGGAGAGTCCAAGGGATTAAAGATCTTGGGCTTCCCCTGCAACCAGTTCGGTGGTCAGGAGCCGGGCAGCAGCTCTGATATCTGCAGCTTCGTCGCAAAGAAGAACGTCAAGTTCGACATGTTCGAGAAGATCGACGTCAATGGCGATAACGTGCATCCGCTGTACGTCTACTTGAAGCACAAGCAGGGCGGCGTCCTCGGCGACTTCATTAAGTGGAACTTCACCAAGTTCATCATCGACAAGAACGGACAGCCGGTGGAGAGGCACGGCCCAACGACCAGCCCCAAGGATCTGGTCAAATCGCTGGAGAAGTACTTCTGAGTCTTTTCCTGTCTTTGCACATATTCGCTTTGCTAGGTCTATCAACGTGTTATATATCTAATTTGTTAATTAGATTAATCCCTTGTTACAATTTAAAATATAGTGATACAGAAATGCGCATTTATTCTTGTAACTATCATTTTATATATTGAATTTTTCTGAATAAATACATAAATTTAAACGTTCAAACACTTCTTTAAATCTCCCTTCCCAATTAACCTACGTTAACTACACTTCCAATTTAAATCAAATTCACGATTAAATGTTGTACGCATGAAATGTAAATTCTCCAAAATCAACATTTTCTTAATGTGTTTTTATTGAAATAAACTATCTTACACTGTCATTCCAATTTTTCCATCAACCTTTGTTCTATTTGTAATACCATAAACAACTTATCGTTTACGTTTTCCGGTTATTTATCTTGAGAATGCAATCGAAACAGTAAACATAAGATATACTAATATGTTGATTCAATTTCTTATCCAATTTTAATTAGCTAATATAATGATTGTATAATCAATGTTTAAATACTTATTCAAAGATCATAATAATTGCAATTAATTTATTAGAAAATTATTCTAAAAATTATGAATTCTCTTATAAATGTATAAAAACGATTTTATACGATTTTACATTATTTGAATAGGACAGCGTGACAACATCGACTGTATTAATGTAATTAATTAGAAATTGTAAGAGAATCAATACTGTTCTATCATATTCTTGAATATTCCCCAATTCGACACAGAAAACTAAATGAAACTGTTATAAATTATTAAATAACTTCCATGGAACTTCTTCAATTTAATTCCATCATATATTAACTTGAAATGATATCTGTCATTTTTGTTAAATGACATATATCAAAATTAAAAACCAGATGTTTCTCAACCGAGCAACCCTACATATTTTGTAGTTGACTCAAGTTGACATCTGTCAACCCAACTAAAATATTTTAATTACGAATTATCTTACGAATAACACGTTCCAAACTATTAAATTTATCATTTAGATCTACTTTCACTTTGTAAGAATTTTTACTTTCTTATAATTGCATCAACTATGAGATAATTTTTTTTTATTATTAAGAAATAACTTTTCAGAAGAGAAAACTAAAAAATCTATAGATGTAAGTTCCCAAGTGAATTTCTTATTTATTCACAATTGCATCAGCTACGAATTAAATAGTTTTTTTAATTAAAAAATCACTAAGAAAAATTAATTATATTATTTTATTAAATAGATTTTTTATTGTCACAAATTTTGGATAAATAGCTCAATCTCTCTGCCAACAATTATTTTAAACATTTCCACTTGACAAGATATATTCAGTTCGTATTAAAATAATCAACAATTATGTAATGCTTTTAACTTCAAAAAAAAAAGCGTTAATTGCATTTTGATGTTTTTCTTGTAATTGAATAAATAGCATTTCAATTTCCAGTTTGAAAAATATATAATGCTTTTTTATGTAAACGTAATTCGTGTTTTGAAAATTCAATAAGTAATAAACATTTTTGGTTTACGTTTATTATATACATTAAAAAAATGTTTGAAATAGAAACAAAGTATTTTCTAAATGTAATATTTAATGCAGGGATTTGCGTTGTGAGCTATACTCTGGTTTATTCCTTTGTTAAGGTGCGTATTATATAAATTAGTAAAGTGCGCGGTGTTCAATTCGCCGAAGGTTGAAAATAAATGCAGCAATGAGCCGCACGGAAACACTGGCATTACACTTAGTAAACAGCTTGAATGCGAACGATTCTAAAGATCTGCATCACGAATAGTTCATGAGATCGATATCCTAATTAACGTTCCCGTCCTTATACGAAATATTTCATTACAATGCAAACGCATTCAATCGAAATTACTGATCGCATTTGTACAGTAAACACGGCTAATGACTTTTCCTTGCGCGTTTATGATTCATATAGGAAACTGTCCATCATATCAAGTAACTCGAACATTCTTTAGTTTGCTTTTCAAATAAAAAAAGTTTAATTCAGTCTAAAACATTCTGAAATATGCAAAGTTGATATAATTGATTTAATAACTTTGACGTAAGGTGACAGCTATCATTTCGCGAGTAATATAATTGAAGATATGTTTTTAAATAAAAAGTCTCTAAATTAAAAAGTTTAGTTCTCAAATAAGAAAATATGAAATCAAGATTAATTCATAGATATGATTATTTCATACTCCAATGTCTACAATATTGAGAAACTGAACCTTTTTGCCACGTAACCTAACATACTAATTTGTTGTTTAATTGCGACACAATTGTTTATAACATCATTGTTTTGACGTATTGAAGTAAGGTAACAGCTGTCATTTCGCGACTCCATTAGTTGAGAGGCTCTGTTGTAATTGATGAATAGTTATGCAATTGAAGATATACTTTTTTTGTTTAAAAAACAGTTCATTAGTCATATTTTCAAATAAGAAAAGATCAAGTCAACAATGAATATCAGATATTATATGATTTGTCCATACTCAAATATTTACAATGTTGTAAAAGGTACAAATTTAATAATGTAATCGCAGGTATTTAATTTTTTATCAAAAAAAAAAACGGATATTCTTATATAGTTTGCGATTTTCTTATCTGTCTTTATAAACAGCTGTCAACACTTCAATCGACTCAATTCTAATTATATCTACTGCAATGTCAGATACTGCCGGAGATCGCAAAACAAATAAGATTAGCGTTTTTTTTTTGCAAATTATTAAGATGTATTATTTCATGATAAATCGGGTCAATGTCAAAAGGTTTTTTTTTTCATTAATCAATGAAGCGTAATCTGTGTAAAATAAAATCATTATCGTGCAATTAAATCTCTTTATGTTACAGAATATTTCATGTTTCTTTTGATAATTAATTAATTTATTTGTGTTAACTATTTAATTATTATATCCTCTAATTATTTTAACACAATTGAATCAATTTTAATAAATCGCAAAATGACAGCTGTCACGTCATAAAACTAAGCTTATAAATAATTGGGTGAAATAGATTGAGAAACGCTGATATATGTCATTTTAAGTCCACATAATACCGTATTTAATCTTGTAATTTAGGTATTTTGCGTTCGATAGATACAATCGAATTTTTCAACTATTACTATTGTCAGTATTGACATGTTCATTTTTATTACCCTGATAAAAGTATTCTA
Organism: Nicrophorus investigator; assembly: GCA_963457615.1. Classification (NCBI taxonomy): domain Eukaryota; kingdom Metazoa; phylum Arthropoda; class Insecta; order Coleoptera; family Silphidae; genus Nicrophorus; species Nicrophorus investigator. The sequence goes on from OY735142.1 coordinate 27,278,954, forward strand.
CACATAATGCATAACACAATGTTTCGTTATCTGTACATAATATCTAGTCATGCAAAAGCGCAATTAGGATTCATTTATCATTATGATATATTTTCAATGAATTCTATTGTTTTGTATTTTCAGTTGGGTTTTTTGCTGATATAACCATTGTTTCAAGAAAATATAAAAATAATTTAAAGCATTGGAGTTCGCTAATTAAAAAAAGTTTTGTTATTAGTGTTTAGAGCATCGATTTTCAGCAATATACCGTCCAATATAATTACCGGTAAATTTTAACAAGAAACACCGGTAAATTTGTAACTATAAAACTTTAGGTGTAGCTGATTGTACAATACTTCATGCTGATGTTATTATTGTCGAATTTTCTGCATAAATTATTACTCTAATCAGAGAAATTTAATAAAAATTAATTTACATATTTATAGTTTTGTAAGTTGTCCAATTTTTGTGCAAACCTCTAGAATCATGAAAATACCGGTTTTCTCTTAAAATATTTACTATTTACCGGTAAAAGAAAATCTCCGTAATTTTAGATACCTTAAATGTGCTGCGTTAATTATGTTACAAAAGAAGAATGAAAAACACTGGTTCAGATTATTTGAAGATAATTTTTTTAAGACAAATTATTGCATTTTCATATATAGTAAAAAAAATGGTTTCTTTAAATTGTTGATCATTATAAAATATTTTTCATTTTTGTAATTAATAAAATTAAGTGTGAAGGGGTGTAAAAATGATAAAAATGAAAGACTCACCTGCACATGTCTGATGCGTAGAGTTTGAAAGTTTCGCCTTTTTTAATGTGAGGTGGATAGATGCTGATATCTCTTCCTTCGACTTTGTTGCAGCTGGATTCTTTACCGCCTGGCCAGAAATCGGTGGCAGTCAATCCGTTCCATGTCTTAATTTTTCCGATTTGACTGATATCTTCCATGCCCCTGTTGGCCACGTAAAGACCATCGTCTGTTTCGGATTTCTAAAGATGGAATTAGAATAGTAATAGTGAATATTTAACTTAAAATAAATAAAAACTTACGAATCTGAGCAAACTGTATATCATGGAACGATCGTCCTGGTACTCGACGACTTTTACTTCCATGAGCATGAAGACCAAGCACAGAAGTTTTCCTTTCCACTTGGTCTTCTTTGGATCGCAGAACGGTATACCCTCGAACAGAATATCTTTCACCACCAATTCCTGAATGAGTTCAGAGTCATCCAATATTTCAGCGATAGCTGCTTTCAAATCGAGATCGAGCTTGACACCAGTAGATTCCATATATTGGTAGATACCCTTGAAATTGAATAAAATGAGAATATAGATATTTGCGACGATGAAACACCAGCAAGACACTAACCCAAACCAGTGGATTGATAGAGGTGATTTTATCTAGGGGAGTCAAGGAATCGTCGGTGCGTTCCCTATCGAAGGTGAAGTCTTGATTCTGCCTGTACGCAATTAAATCTCCATCCATTTGTATATCACTCTTGTAACGCCTCTCCCTGAAACGGACAGGATGGTTAATGATATGCTGTAATCTTGGAACGGCGGTTGATTTACTTGTAAACGTATGGTCCGACCTCCGTGAGTATCGGTTTATCTCCCTCTAGCACCTCAACTATATTATCGACATTGAAGAAGTAGACCTTGAAATCCAAAGGAAACGGAACCTCCTCGAATACATCCCAGGCCATGGAGCCCTCCTCCAAGCGCAGATTCTGCAAGTCAATGTTTTTTTTTAATTCACACTTTTTTTTTTCTCTCTCGTAGTTTTCGAATAATACTTTTTCCATAACATCGGTGACGACTGTCGGTATTACATAGGTGGCCAACAGAAGTGTCACGAACAGCAACACCACAGCTACCACACTCGTTATAAACGTGCACTTCTGCTTCCTCGTTTTCATCATGTTTGGTCCTATATTCAAATACCGAAACTGGCAACGATCATTTTCTATTCACTTATATAATACAAATAAATGTTATCAGAAATGAGATAACAAATATATATTATTTTTTTATAATTTGAAGTGCATTGTTCCTTAGAGAGGGAGGGGGATTGCTATATGGATTCGGACAACGATTGCATTCGTAAAGGAAAGTGTTTTCCATTGCTTACACAACATTTGCAGCTAAAACAATTCCTAATATTGATCCTGCACTTGAATTATTTAGGACCCACCGTTTGAACTAATGCTTAGCTCCATCGATTTTCTCATTAGACCCAAAGAGCAATTCAACAAATTACATTTAAATTGGTATTTTCGATTATTCAACGTTTCAATTAAACTACTTGCATTCAATACATTACTTACAACAATAAGATGACATGACTTTAGGTAAAGCAATGACATAATTAAGTTGACATAACTTGTGATGACATAACCTGAGTTGACATAACTTAAGATGACATAACTCAAACTTAAAATCAAATAACTGAAAAACAAAATTGAATTACGCCAAATTTCATGATAGGAATACAAAGATTTTTTAATAAAGAATCATATATTATAAATTAACAGCGTATTCGTAATGATTACTATAAATAGTTTCATGTGCAAATCGATCCAATCTACGAAATTACAATTATCTGTGGGAATTCGGGCGGCTTGCGATAGCGAATCGCACTGAAGGAATATATTATATAATTTAGACGTTACCGATACATTCTCATCGTGAAATATTCATGCCTAACTAATATTTCATATTATTTTAGTTCTCGTTCTTCGTTATAAAATATTAAACGTCTATTATTTGGGATATCTTTCAAGTAGGAGAGTTATTTTTATACAAATAAATCAAATATTTTTTTATTAATAAAAAAAATACTTCAATTATTCCATTTACACTCAACGAGATTAAATAAAAGCAGACGCAGACGGTAATGCGATTTTATCAATAAATTAATGTACAAAAATACAGACTTATTATTATTATGTATTTTAATAAATTAAATATATTTCTATATAATTAATAACATGTAAAACAATATTTTTAGTGAAAATAAAAAATATTTGTATGTATTATCGAATAGATTTTAGGTCATAGTATATAAGAGGAATAGGTTGGTTTAGTTTTGAGAAACTCGACACAGATTTAAAAGCAATACTCACAATCTGATAAGAAAATCGTTAAATAAATAAAAGCTTCTGTTCATGAAATATATTTCTTATTTTGCTGATTGATTTATTTAGTTCTTCTACGAACAATTACCAATGTTTCTAAAGCACCAAAAACTGGTAACCATAAGTAAATAATTAAATCAACTAATTTTTTATTGTTACTTTAATAATATAAGTTCAGTTTAAAAATGTTTACTTTTTTCTGCAACAAAATATGATTGCTCTAATTTTATCTAATTAGATCAAATAGAAAGAATGTTGTTACAATAAACTTGAATTATTTAAATGCGAGTTCAATATCCCAGATTAATCTGAAGTATTGTTTTGACCTTATCTATAAACTTATATGAGAATCTATGAATGGCCGTTTTTTTTTATACACTTATCGACGATAAGAGAAAAATATATTTTTGTTTTTTAAGGGTGATATATTTTATGTAAGTACACTATTTGTAATGGCAGATGTCAAATGTCATTTAGCACCCTGAAAATGTATTACATAAATGTACTACAAATGATATTTCTTGATTGGTCAATTACTTAGTTTCCTTAGCAACACATCAATATGTCATCACAGATTGTCAAATCCTTAAAATCAGAAAAGATTAATTGATACCTGATTCGAATCCTTGAAGATTATGTAGTTGTCAACAAAATTAAACCATTTATTTAGAAGCAGCTTTCTTCCAGATATCCGCAACATAATTTACTAATTAAGTAATATGTATTATTTGCCCGTTTTTGAATGCATTTGTATCCGGCGGTAATGTGCTTTTATCCTTTATTTATCACTCGTTATCTCTTTGTCGCTGACATAATATAGCGCCACGGTTCTTAAAGTGCCAATACAATTGCGCGTTATCATCTGTTGATTTAGATCACACCGGATGCTTGCATTTACAGTTTTCTTAACCGAATATTATTTGTATTCTCTTGCCAAAAATTATCATTCCAATTGACCATTCGAAAATCTTTCATTTGATAGTTTAGATTTTTCCATCTCCGAATATTCTGTCTGCTAAGATAACAGTAAAGTAGCAAAAAAAATTGTGGACTTTTGAATTGAATTGTATAATAATTGCAGGCAATTCGTTCGTTATCAGGTAGCGCATATAGACCAAATTATAATTGACTTTTGCTCGGTTTGATAAGGTTAATTACGTTATAAAGTCTATACAAGAAAAAAACAACAAAGATATAGAACAAACACAAAGATTCAACATTAAGTCTAAACAAAAACATAATTATTTTACTAATTAGTCATTTTTTATAATTGAAATGATTTGAAATGCTATGGAAATGTCAATAAGAAATATTATGGATTCATAGAATTTAAATTATAAGCAACTGAAATGTGAATAAGAATAAATCAAAATAAAATAGAAAAGTGAAAACCATGAATATTATAGTAATAATAGAAATATTTGAAAATTTTAACAAATTTAATGATCCATCAAAATTATTTGTTGAATGTCATAAATTGGATGACAGCTTATTCTATCAAAATTATTTAATCTGATGATGGGGATATACTAATGTAGATATAAACATATTTTAGATAAACTTAAAATTTTTACCAGTTTTTGTCAATAAATAATTTTAAAATATAGAAAATCTATTTAATTAATAAAATCTTGCATATTCCAATGCTCATTTAGCTCAGCAATTTTTTACTTGAATTTTTAATTCCAATTTTCACACAATTCTTATTAGATTTTAGTACAAAGTCCATTTCAGAAGTTACAAATATATTAGAAGTAAAAACTAAGAGTTTACACCTGTCGATTTGGTCTGAGCATTCGAAATAAACCTTTCTACAAGAACGAAAGTGCATTTCTATAAATTAGTATCATAAATAAGTTTGCAATCTAAAAGATCGATCTAATCGCAATATTTCATCTCTGCTTACGTATGCAGTACAAATTTCAATGTCCTCCTCTTATCTGCGTTGCCGTCTTTCTCAAATGCACAATTCAAATTGCAATTATTATTAAATTATATTTTTTGACGTACAAAAATAGCTCGTTTTAATACTTTTGTGTACATCGGAATGATCAGCGCATAATCTAATCGCCTTATCGGCTTTACTGTTATGCAAGGCCGTATCGCAAAAAATATATTTTTATTATCGGGATTATACTGTAGATCCCCCATGAAGTGCCAATGTTGACGTATTTCGATTCTTTGTTTTTTTTTTATTTTGTTTCATCCAACATTTACACAATAAACGATGTCGAATTTCAATCATGAATATGTTTGCTAAATGAATGTGTTTACACGACATTAATTGCAATCGTATTATATGTATTGATGTATCGATACATAATAAATAAAGCAGTGATTCCGCAGATGACATTATTCGCAGTGACAGTTTTGATTAAATTATTAATCGAATGATGATAATTTCGAGGTCTTCCACAAAGTTTTTTTTTTGTTTCGTTTTCTTTGAATAAATTTAGGATGTGAAAAAATACATCAAAGAGAACCATAAAAATATTTCGGCAACGAAAGGAAAAAGAAGATGTACGTTATTTTTTAATTGGGTTTTATTCAAAATTTAAATAATTTATTGCAAACTCGGATGGATGATTGATTGCATGTATGATTTTTGTTTCTAAGGATTTCCTTGGTATGCTAATCAACACGTTTCGAAAATTGATGAAAATTTATGTAATTATTGCAAACTGGTTCTGGTGAAGACGAATCCAGTTTTCCGAATGCTGTACGTGTAATCTTGCTTCGATGGTGTTGCGGTTGTCGGTTTTGTGTACTTGTAATGAAACGTCGTCGGTCTTTTGGTCGTGAACTTTGTGGTTTTCTTCTGGGTGGTCCAGATGCGAGGCGTTGTGCTTTGATAATATTTGGTAATAGGTTTTGGGGTTGTGGTCCATCTGATGGTTGGTTTGGGGGTTGTGGTCCATCCGATGGTTGGTTTCGGGGTAGTAAATTCTACGTGTGTAGGTATCATCGATATTTTGTTCTTCATGAGTCTGGTTTTCGATGTGAAGCAGCCTTCCACCAAAGACTGCACGTAGTATTGATCCTTGCAGTACATGTTGTAGACGACCCAAGCGTTGAAGCCATCTCCGGATAATCTCTTGTGCTCCCGGTGGATCCTCCGCGCGCAAACCACGTCATCTTCGATGTCATCGTCGCGGAGATCTCTGCATGGCACGCCGCACGCGTATCCATGTGGTGAACACCAAAATAGTTCACTTATCTAAAACAATACATAGCACTATTACAAACCTTCGTAACATCTTCAGAGAGTCACCTGAAACAATCCATGATCTCCGCTTCCCGGATTCAATGCGGACGTGTTGTACTCGGACTCGTGCCTCGCAAGGCACACCCACGTTGCCACCTGGTGCTCGGGAATCTCGTGCACATCAAGCAGTTCTCGCGCCAACTCGCATCTGTCGTACACTTTGCCGGACGCGAATGTCGTTAACACCGCGCAAACAACAATTGGTATTCCTCTTCGACCCATCGATCCCATGGCTGTGAAAGGTCTTCAGCGACCGTTCACTTTTATTGGTGGCCCGTCCCGATCCGTTGGAGGTGGGCTGTTTACAACTACATTAACATCTATTGATAATAACATAAATTATGTTAATGTCTCCTGGAATCTCCGCGACAATAAACTCTTAAATTTGTTTCCATTGTCACCGCTGCATCGCTTCCACATGCAAATCCATAATTGGATTCCAATTAATTTCACATTAATTACTTTCACTCTCTTTCCACATGGAAGCAAAAACAATCTTGTTTACCGTAATGAAGACATTCCGAAAGTCATCTCTCTAATTTAATGATAAACATCTAGATATAATCTCTGTTAATTACAACTATAAATACACAAAAACCCACAGTCGTAAATGCAAATTATTCAAATTCAAACGTTATCATTTTTAAATATTTCTTTCAATTGTTCAATAATATTTTCTTCTATTATGTAAAAATTTTAAACCAATAACAATCATTTTACTAACACTAAAATTTAATTATAACATTTTCTTAGTCCAACTACCTCTTCAATTAAGATATCAACATTATTTAAAAAAGCAACAATTAATTGACAGTTGTCGTCAAACGAAAAACGTCAATAATTATTTTGACGTTTAAAATGAAACCATATTATTATATAATAAACACTAGAAACTGTCAAATGAAAACAAAACGGCAACGCTTTTTTTTGACAAATGTAAACAACATTGAATTATATTCTTAGAACTATTACAATCATAGAATGAAATCAATAATTAATAAGAATGAAAGGCATTTTTTGTGAGATGGTTCAATGAATAAGTTATAATTATTGTTTCTGACAGAAGGAATGGAGGTCGGTAGCACTTTGACCTCACTCAATAAATGTTGTACATTATTGGTATTATTTTCATTCTCGGCTTTGTTTTTTCTTATTTTTTAAAATATTTGTTATTGTATATATTAATAAAATTTAAAGAGTTGAATAAAAATGCAATAAGTAATTCAGATAATTTTATTTTCATTTTGTAGTCTGCCTCTTTCCAATGTTTAATACCTGAAGAAGATTACTATAACATTTTCACTCATGTCACTTTCAGTAACAGATGAGAGCAGTAACTAAAAATTGGACATAGGTATGAATAGTAGAAAACCTGCCTGAACGTGTGGAATACAGTTATGAGGTCAGGAATCATTGAAATTCTTCAGGGATTCCAATCGAAAACAATCACCGATGCACCAAGGTATGTATTCTACGGTGTTGCACATAATGTCTTCAATTGTTACAAACAAATATCTTCATAAAAAGTACTAATGGTTACCATAGTTACACACAAACAAAACCATAGATATTCTCCCAGAAAACAACATGTTACCATAGAGTTATGTTATAATTCTATATTATAATTAAAAGTTATAAAATTAAATAAATTATTTATTAATACTCTTAGACAAAATAAAAAAGCAAAAAGTAAATAGAATAAACATAAATGTAATTATTCATAATTATTGTAAAGGGCAATTGAATTAAATATCTAATTTGTCTACGCATCCAAGGATTTATGATGAAGTTAATTCAATAAATGGTAAATCATTCATATTTTTATTGCGATCTCGGGAATTGAAGGTAAAAAAAAATATACGTATGGTTATTAATTCGATTTCTAGTAAATTTACGATGCGGTATATTATGATATGGAAAAATTAAAACCGAAAATGTCAGTTGCATTTTTTTATGTTCTTCAACAATTATTACTTCTCTCTTCAACAAAACTTCTTAGCTAAATATGTTATTTCATTTAATTAAAAGAAAAAAATTCATATATCATATTTATCGAAATAAATTAGAATAATTTATTTATTTTTTATAATTGATTATTCCAAAAATTATATTACAGTTTTAATAATTATTCATCTCAATTAAGGATAATTTCCAATTAAAAACACATAAATATTGTTGGATAGATGAAATCTTATAAATTTATGATTATATATTATATAAACATATTTACCTATAAATCTTGAGGTCCATAGATGAACGAGTAGAAATCAAAATAATTGCGCATAAAAATGGATAAATGGTATGCAAATCGTATGGAAATTATTATTGATTTAAAACGCGATACTAAAATATGTAAAAAAGGAAAATTACAAATATACTAAATATTTTAAATTAATCTATTCCGTTTTTCAAACATTGCGTGCGTCACTTTTTTTAATGTGTTAATCATTAAGTTCTTGTTTTATATATGCTAATGACAAGATTAAGATGTAAACCTTAGGAAGAAACCACATTCTTTGTTAGCGAAGTAATACTAACGAAGATGCACACACGAAGTAATTAATATTTAATTCTATGGTGTAGGAAGCAGTAATTATTATTATGATTGATTATACGTTTCTACATGCTAGATCATAAATGTTTACTGTGTACTTGCGTACTAATTATGTGCATGCAATCTCCAGAAGAAAAGAAAATGTATAAATATGATGAAAATGTGATTAAAATAATATTGAAATATTTTTATTTTTCATAATTTGTGAATTAGTGTAAATATGTTGGGAAAAGTTCATAGAATTGTTACATTTTTAGTTAATATTACTCAAAGACGTTTGACAATTTCTGCTGTTTTAAGCATATTTAGAGCAAACTTCAAATACAAATATTAAAAATAACTATATCTTACTTAGTACAACTAAGGAAAATCTTTAAATTATTTTTAGACAACTATATATAAAAACAATAAATTTTCTAAAATTTTAAATTCTTTTCTTGAAATTCTTAATAGTTTTACTCAAAATAAATGCGTTGCGGTATATATTTGCACTATGATGTAGAAATTCTATTATTAATCGGGATTGTCTGGATTCATGTTTAGATTATCCTTGCAAAAGCAATAAATATTTTTACGAAGAAGATGTTTGCAGTTGCTAATCTTGTTTGCATATTTTCATTAGTTATTTTAGAGAAGTGCTTAAAACGAATGCAGTTTTTTTAAATTTTTGTGGTAGAAGAATACTGTTTTAAAAAGATCTTTGTGATCGACGCTAATTGGTTCTAATTCGATGAAAAAGAAGGGATAATGTAAACTATAAACATATCTTTACAAACGAATACAAAAGATGTTTTAAGAATTTATTAAATGCATTTTAATCCGTTTATGTAACTATTTACATGGTGTAATTATTGTTATCTATAGAGAAGATAGAGAAGATAAATTAACACCTAATGACCTTTGGGACTGGATTTTACGTTGAGGCGAAAATAAATACCAATATCTCGGTCCAAAACAATAAACGAACATAACCTCAACGAAAAATACTGCCTCAATGTCAGTGTTTTAAAATAAAAAGCGATCCCCGTTTAGTGTAGCCGAATTTCTTGGATGTTTTCCAACGCGAAGCCAAATCGAAAGAGCAATCATGTGTGGAAGTCGTACAATTGATTAAAGAAACCTCGAACGAGAAACAATACGTCGCTCTGTTGGTTGCCAAGGACTTAAATCAGTTGCGTTTACGATGTTATCGAGATACGGGCATTGGAATGCAATCAAGAGGAAATGCACGCCCGGAAGTATTTCGCATTCTAGAAACGTTCTATCGTTGAGCAGCGATGGGAGCAATGGGCTGCAGATCGAGCACACAACACCACCATCTTCAGCTAGGGTTGTTGTCTGTGGTGGTGGCGTTATGGGAGCCTCCGTTGCATACCATCTGGCCAAGCTGGGTTGGGGCAATGAAACTGTGCTGGTCGAGCAAAGTCGGTGAGTGTTAATCAAGTAGAAAAAAAGAAAACATATTTTCTACAAAAGAAAACACATTATTTTTTTAGTATTGGAGGTGGAACCACCTGGCATTCCTCTGGTTTAATTGGCGTTTTCAAGCCAAGTCTGTCTCAAGTTAAGTTGACTCAATCGAGTATAGAAATGTACAGGGATCTGGAGAGCAAAGGTCTAAACACTGGGTGGAAGCAGTGTGGCAGCTTGAACCTGGCCCGCACCAGGGACAGGATGACTATATTCCGCCGCATGAAATCCCAATCTGTGTATGTCTAAGTCTATGATTATTTTACACACACGTTTTGTGTTAAAGGTGTATGTTTTTCAGGCAAAAATTCTGTTTTTAGGTCTTGGGATATTGACTGTGAACTTCTAACTGCTGATCAGTGCAAGCAGTACTGCCCCATGATCAACGTTGATGACATATACGGGGGTTTGTGGATACCCGGAGACGGTGTAGCTGATCCATACGAAACGTGCCTATCAATAATAAGCGAGGCACAGAAATACGGTGTGATTCAACTAAATAATTTAATATTATAAAAAAAAATAAAACGTTATTTTTTTAATTTATAGGAGTTAAAGTGATCGAAAACTGCAGAGTGAATAAGGTCAACGAAACGAATGGGTCTGTTTCGAGTGTGGAAACGGACCTGGGGAAGATCGACTGCGAATATTTCATCAATTGCGCTGGATTTTGGGCGCGCGGCGTGGGACAGTTGTCGGAGCCCTTCGTGAAAGTACCTCTGCATGCTGTGGAACATTACTATCTGCACACTAAACCTATTCCAGGCTTAGATCCGTCTACACCAGGTTCACCATTAAAAAACACGAATCAAATCATTTTTATAATAATTTTTTCCTTTGTTAAGTTATTCGAGATCAGGATGGATATATCTATATAAGGGAAAACAACGGACGTTTTCTTGCAGGAGGATTTGAACCAGTCGCTAAGCCGGCCTTTGAAGATGGTAAAATTCCAGGCATGTCTACTTTTTTTTATTTTCCGATTTTATTATTATTTTCCATTCCTTATTAACGGGAAATCAGAATTTATAATCTATGATTTATAACTATTTTATTATAATTGTAGCCAGCAGCAGGGAGAGAAACCTACCTGAAGATTGGGATCATTTCCACATATTGCTAGAGCAACTTTTACACAGAGTCCCTACACTTGGAGGAGCCGTTTTGGATAGGCTTTGTAACGGCCCAGAAGCTTTCAGTCCAGACTGCAAATGGATCGTCGGAGAAGCTCCAGAGGTAAAATATATCGATGTAGTGCATTCATAATACTAAGAGTTTACTGTTGTGCAGATCCGAAAATACTTGATAGCTGCTGGCATGAAAACAGTTGGGGTATCAGCGGCTGGTGGAGTTGGTTTGGCAACTGCAGAGATCATAGTTAATGGGGAAACGTCTTTCGATATGTACGAGCTCGAAGTCTCCCGATTTTTGGGGCTGCACAACAACAGGAAGTTCTTGAGGGATCGCGTCAAGGAGGTGCCGGGCATGCATTACGGTCTGATCTATCCATTCCACGAGTTCCACACCGGCAGAAATCTCCGGATGTCCCCGGTATATCCGAAACTTCGGGAGGCCGGTGCGGTCTTCGGGCAGGTTATGGGGTACGAGAGGCCAACGTGGTTTGAGCCGAAGTATGCTGAAAGCGGAGAGAGTTACGATTGGTCTGGAAAGGGGAATTCGATACCGTATCGCATCGGTTACACGAACACCTTCGGTAAACCACCATGGTTCGACTTCGTGGCAGAGGAATACGCAGCTTGCAGAGAAACTGTTGGGATCAGCGATTATTCATCGTTCACTAAAATAGATTTATGGGTAAAGTATTTCTGAACATCTAAATTCTAATAAGTAAATCGATTATTTTTTTTAGTCCAAAGGAGATGAAGTTGTTAAAGCCCTGCAATTTGTTTGCTCCAATGATGTTGATGTACCAGTTGGTAGCATCATACACACCGGAATGCAGAACAAATACGGTGGTTATGAAAACGATTGTTCTCTAGCTAGGATATCTGAAAATCAGTAAGTATAAACATTGAAATGACTTACAAAAACATGTATCACAACTCAATGCTATTGGTATAATATAAGGAAATATTAATGTGTTTCAGTTATATGATGATAGCGCCAACTATTCAACAGACTCGCTGCAAAGTTTGGCTCCAGAAACATCTGCCATCGACGGTAGCAATGTCCGATGTGACGAGCATGTTCACATCTCTGTGTATAATGGGTCCGTTTACTCGAACTCTGCTTTCCGAGCACACGGACACCGATCTGAGCCCGAAGAACTTCCCATTCTTCACCTTCAAGATGTTAGACATCGGTTTAGCGAACGGAATCAGAACGTTCAATCTAACGCACACCGGTGAACTCGGTTACGTGCTGTACATCCCGAACGAAGTAAGATAAATTTGTGGAATACTATAAAGTACAATCAACTAACATAATTTCTTCCAGTTCGCTTTGCACGTATACTCCCGTTTGCTAGAGACAGGAGAGAAATACGGTATGAAACATGCTGGATATTACGCGACGAGGGCACTTCGCGTAGAAAAGTTCTACGCTTTTTGGGGACAAGATTTGGATACGAGGACGACGCCTTTAGAATGCGGGCGCGTTTGGCGTGTCAAATTTGATGTAAGTAATTAAGTTCATCATCAACAATATATTTAAAAACTAATCCATTAATAGGTATTTGGACTGAAATATATATTTGTGAATTGGATTAAGCTGATGTTGTTATTAACTGGATGATGATGGCTTTGCAGAAAGGAGTCGATTTCATCGGAAGAGATGCGTTGCTGAAGCAGCGCGAGGAAGGCGTTAAAAGGATGTACGTGCAATTGCTGTTGGAAGATCACGATCTGGAGACTGACCTTTGGCCATGGGGTGGAGAACCTATTTACCGGAACGGCAAATACGTCGGAATGTGCACTACCACAGGATACGGTTTCACCTTCAAGAAACAAGTACGTCGCATGCGTAAATCTTGTTTAATTTTTGCTCAACTAAATTATTATTTTTAGGTGTGTCTTGGATTCGTCGAAAACTACGATCAGAGTGGAGAAAAGCAAAGAGTTACCAATGATTATATTATTTCCGGCGATTACGAAGTCGACATTGCCGGTATCAGGTAATTATTTTTTTAATTCATTGTGTATTTGTAATTAAATCTTTATTTGTTGTTTTAGATATAACGCTAAAGTCAATTTACGTTCGCCAAATTTGCCTACGAAATTCCCAGACGTGGAGAGGGAAGCTTACCAGGCAACGAGGGACAAGAACGAAGAATCATTAGTCGTTACCGCAATCAGATAAATTGTCTTCCTATTATATTTTTTAATCCTCGCATCGAAAATTCTCCATGATTCATTTATTTTGGATACATTAGGAAAGTTTATGATTTCTATAGTTTTATTTTATATACACTACCATCCTTTATTGGACAATAATTATTTTTTAGAGATTCTGGAGTTATTTACCTTTTTGGTGTCTTATACAAATGGAAGATTATTAAGTTTATTTTTATTATTAATTAATTGAATGAATGAAGTAAATGAATTGTATAAATATGTTACAATTTAAGAAAAAAATATATATACACTAAGTACAATTATTATTATTATTGTTTGTTTCATTTATTTCCACAAAATGCAAATCAATATTTCAATAAAACTTTACAAAAATTATCATTAGAAAATCGTCCACCCGATCAAATTATTTTATTGCAAGTTTATTTATTAATGAAAAACGTGACGATGATTGTGGATTATATAATCCAATATTTTTTATTACGTAAAGAAAAAAGATAATACATTTATTGTTAGGCTGTAGATCGATAAGTCCTTTTTATGTAACGTTATTAGTTTACAAACAACAAAAAGAAAAACAACTTTGTACATGTTTTCAACACCAATTTAGGCTGAAATAGCGTGACTATTCGAGATACACGCGCGTATCTGATTAGTTGGTGCCAGTTACCAGATTTTAAGGTGTATGGAAGTGCTAATCAAACCATTGACGTTAAAAATCGCGTAGATTAGAATTTACCAAAGCGCATAGAAACAATGTTCATTTAGTATAAACAATATTTGTAAATAAAAGTTGAAAAGCGCACGTGGAAGTCCTCAACAAAATGTTTAAGCATAATAAATCTCAAATTTTGGAAAGCAAAACTAAATAATCTACGTTTTGTGAACTCAATCGTTCCGAAAAGTTCTTCAAAAAAATAACTAGAACACCCTTAGCCTAGTAGTTTGCTAGTGGCGTGCGAAATTATGCTATCAACATATTGTACTTGATAGAACGTCCGAACGAACGTGTAAGTTGTACAACAACAAAAAAAAAACAAATATTGCAATATTTGTGTGCGAGCTTTTTAAATTCACTTAGCGAAAGGTTTTAGTTTTATGTAATTGATGGGTTGCAATTGCATTCGAAAACGTTTCTGTGCCAGGTACTAAATGCTGTTGGAATCGATACATTTCTGATCAAAATTAAACTATCAATTAAAACAGTGAACGTTTTTCTCTTTCATCTTTATTGAAAATAGAAATGGATTTTCGTGCGATTATTGGATTATGGATTCTATCATATTCAATTAGTTTTATGCCGTTCTTCGTTAATCCGTCGCGGTATGCGTGCCTTCGACATATAAATTAATATGATCGTGACCAATTATTAGCAGACTGCAGATATTATAGAAGGAAAACGTCGTTCGCTTTTTTGGGCATACATTAAAATACGATTTTAGTATTACGCGAGCATTTGCAGCGGGAAAATGTTTGTCGTATTGCGGGGCAAATGCAAGTCGCGTAGAGTAAATTAATTTGCGGTTTTTGGGCATAAATCACTGTTTTGTAGGAAATTATGGCGACATCGGAGGACGAATTCGCTAAGGTCTGTTTCACCATTTTTACGAGCAACTCTCGTGTATCCAAAAATTTCACGTAGCGCAATTGCATATAATAACAATTATTACTTGCTCTCCTTCTTAGTCTCAACTCTAAACTCGTAACCTTTTTCTAAGTATAGAACTGTAATTCTTGTCAAATTAATTTTATAATTCAGAAGAGATGTTTGCACGCAAAATCCTTAAAAATACCGCAAACAATCGTAAAATTTGGAAAATCGTTACACAAATATTAAGCTATATTTTATTTAAATCCGAAAGATTAATATTATATATTCATTAAAATACTACATTACTAAAGCATATTTTATAGGTAAATTATGCAATTCGATTTTGTAACATTAAAAACTCTTATTTTGTGTCATTTTTCTTTCTTGTTGCTTCACTTTTTGTTCAATATGAATAAAAAGTTAGTTTAATTATTGAACTAGTTATTACGTCAATAAGATGGCCGTTTTGACGTCATTTAGTTCCAAAATAACTAACAGAAATTTTTAATCGTTATTTATGTTTTGGTGTATTTAGTTAATTGAAAATCAATTAAAATTACATGATTAATTATCATTATAATTCTCTCCTTAGAATAGTATTTTATACAAAAAAAATAGTTAACAATAAATGCTCTTAGTATTGTACAATCGGTTGAACCTAATGTTTTAAATTACCGGTATTTCTTGTCAAAATTTACCGGTAAACTCGTTAATCTAATTGGTAAAACCGATTTGAATCATTCATAATTTACTTAAATTTAAGTATTTTTCAGTTTGAATGTGTTGATTTTTCTTTTAGTATAAATATATTTGTATATAATGTTAGTGATATTCAAAAATTGATTAATGTTAAAAATGTAAAAAAATCATTATTTTAGTTCAATAATTGTATAATATATACGTATGACTGAAATTGATTTAAGAGAAGATTTAATTATAATCTCAATAATTAATTGCAAGTGTGTCTAATCTAATATTGTAAATATAAAGCACATTCGTTTTGTATTTACAAAGAGCAGTAGTTGCACTAGTAAACGTATACTAATTTAAACAAGATAAGAAAAGCAATAAACTAAAGATAAACAAATCATAAATATCACCATAAATGGGATTAAGTATATAGTAGCAAACTATAATAATAATTGTTACTTGTACAGTATATAGAATTAAATATTTGATGCAATTACAAAATGTATTTACTAATTACGCTTGGGAAAAGCATGACATAATAATTTTATATACAAAAGTAAATTTGATCGCGTTTACATTTATTATATTTGTAAACATTGTTAATTTATTTAAATCCATGTACTAAACCTAATTGTTTATAAATGTTGTTATTAAGCAGGTTATTATGTAATTCCAGTATATTGCAATACAAATTGAGTATCTTCAGCGAGATCGATTTATGTATTTGCCATGGGCCCTTTCTTAGGCATTCTTGTTCAAACCTATTGATAATTATACAATACGTCCACATTGGTTTCATTATTACCTTCTATATTAATAATTTATTTCTACTGATAAGTAGAGTTTTCTTAGCTGGATTGTATTGGATGTAAATCGGTATAATTATATTCAATTTTTACCTGAAACATTGTATTATCAAGATACTATTCTATTATTTTATAGTAATTATATGGCAATTTCATCTTTACTTCTACTTTACAAAAATGAATTATATAATACTTTAATAATATAAGTAGAAAATTCATAAAGTTGCTGAAGATGTTTTCAATAGTATTAAGTTTCAATATTTCGTATTCCTGTTCCTTCGTTGTAGTAAATATATAATTAAATATTATTTTGGGAAAGCTTTGCGTTTGATGTGTGTGCAGCACGAACTGAAATAGAAGATTGTTTATTATTGGATATCGAAAATACGTTTTCTATCATTATTAAGATCGGATGATTGATCAAACGACAGTTGCTAAGTTACTAGAGACCCTCTGGAATAGCGGAGGACAGCGGATAGTGTGTCGTTTTACGTGATCCACGCATATGTCTTCAAAATTATTTCGAGATGTCCGCAAAGAAGAAATTGAGCAGGAAAATTGCGATGCTCGGCGGAGTCAGGAAACTGGCGATGCCGAGCCGTTCGGAGAGCGAAATATGCGTAAGTACGTTTTGACGAATTGTCAGCCATTAAAACGAAATGGTAAATGAACCTCGCCTGGGTGTGCCTGGAACAAGAAACCCATTAGCATAACGCCATAACACTTCGTGAATTGCGGAGACGGTGAAAAATGTGCCCAGAGAGTGACATCGCGTGTCTTCTGCGAAATATGTATAAAATGCCACGAAGAGTTCGGCCCGGACCACAGTGCAAAATTCGAATGCATCAAGTCACACATCAGCCACAAGCGGCCACAGAACGTTACAAAATAGCTAATGTTCGTCTGCGGCCCTCACATCATCCACGACCAGACGGACTCTGAGGACGATAGCGAAGATGATCCAATCATCCTTCTATTGGTTACTCTCCCTCTTTCAAGCAGCGATGATTTTTAATGTTTTTTTTTATTCTGCAGCGGCGGAGGGAGGAATGCGAGAGGAAGGCCCGAAGAGGCGAGATGGATCCTCGTCTGGAGTTCGCCTTTCAGCTGCTCATCGATGGCACCGGCTTGACCAGACACGAAGTCATGAACTATGTCTTCGAAGGCAACATGGTACCAAGACCATCAGCAAAAAATAACCACTTTAGATTCATTTCTTTGCAATTTTGCAGCTCGACGAGATCAACAAGATATTCCTTCCACACATGAGGTCCAAGCTGATGTGGTTCTATCAGGATATGGAAGATATGGAGACGTTGCCGGTGCCAGAACCTAAGGTCAATCCGATCAGACCTCTGCAGCCGTCTACGAGCAGGACGCAAATGACTCTTCAGCAACCAGTCATGAAGAAAAAACTATTCCTCACCGATGGCTGGGAGACACCGCTCACCGGTATATGCATTTACATCTTCAGAACCAACACCAATAAGCAGCTACCAGAAGAAGGCTTTCACAAAGTATTTACAGAATATTTGAACTTGCAACGAATAAAAAAAATCTTAATTTTCAATAGGATCTATTCTGCGGTAAAATAGACGCCGAGAAAATAGGTTTGGTTACGACCATAGAAAGGATAATCGAGCATGTCTTCATGGAAGCTTTGGCCCATCCGAGTCCCGATTGCGAGGACGACGCTGCTTCTTGTCCCATGGTCAAAAACCAATTGTTACCAGGCTTGAGATCCTTTTGCAGCGCACTAAGAGGTAACTCAAATTATAAGATACTAAATATTAAACACCTTTGTGTTATTCGAAATAAATAACAATACTATTTTTTCAACAATTTAAGGGACTACCCAATTGTCGATTTTTTTTAATAATATTTTAACAATTTTTAAGTTTGCGAAGAAATTTGCGGTCAAGAGAATATATTTGATGATGGTAAATCGTTGGTCAGCAATTTGACTTTGGATGATGTCAAGGCTATGGCCAATAAGTCGGAGTCCATCGCGGAATTGGAGAATCGCGTGAAAACTTGGTGCAAGAAGTTATCTGATGTGCTGAAAGAGAGCGAGCAAATCCGCAGAGAAAACCATTCTTCGGGGCCGCAGGACGAGCTGGAGTATTGGAAGAAACGCGGGGCTCAGTTCTCGCAAATCGTGGAACATTTGCAAGATACTGAAGTCCAGAGAACTATCACTTGCTTGCAGTACGCACGTTCAAAGTACCTTAAAGAGTGGCGCGAAACGGACAAGAAGATCACCTATTGCTACAACGAGGCTAAAGATAACGCCAAATACATCCAAGCCATGGAGAAGAATTGTCATTCTCTGTATTTGGACGATCCGGTGAAGATGAAGAGTTCCATTCTCGGGTTACTGCAGACCGTCAAGTTAATCCATACAGTTTCTCAATATTACAACACTTCCGAAAGAACCTCAGCTCTTATGGTCAAGGTAATTTCCGTGCTTCATTTAACAGAAAACGGTTTATGAATTCACTCTTTTAGATCACCAATCAAATGATTGAAACCTGCAAAGATTACATAACGTGTCGCGGTAAAGATACAATCTGGTCGCAGGATCGAGATTTGATTAAAGGAAAATTGATCCATTGCATCAACCTGAACTACGAATATCAGAAGACGTACAAAATCGTTAAAGCACATCAGATGATCCCCGGACAGGAATCCACGTTCAGCTTCTCCGAAAACTACGTGTTTGGTAAATTCAACGCGTTCTGCGAAAGATTGAAGAAGATTATCGCAATGTTCGATTTAATCAACGATTACAACAACTTGTTTCAACGGCGTATGGAGGGATTGCTGCTGGGAGAAAGTGAACTCAATAGTAAAAATTTGTTGAACTAAATTTATTATGTCAATTTCTTTGTAGATTTGGAAGAGGCATCGAAGAAGTTTGAGGAGATCAAAACTGGAATAATGAAGAAGACGTACGACTACCTGGATCAGAGGAACGGCGAATTCGACAAAGATTTCACTACTTTCATTGCGCAAACCGATGAACTCATCGAATCCATCGGTGATATCATAGAGCAGAATTTCGATAGTGTGTGGGAGACGCCGCAAGGGATTCGATTTCTTTCCAGGTTCGAAAAAGTAAGCGAGATCGTGCCTCTGAAGCGAATGGACAACAAATACGAAAGAATCCTGAAACATTGTGAGAAGGAGGTGGAGAGGATCATCAAGATGTTCAGGAAGCAGAAGGAGGATCCACCCATTCCGGTCCTGTTTCCACCGATTGCAGGAAGGATAAAATGGGCCAAATCGTTGATATCTCATCTCGAAGAGCTGATGGACAGCGTGACCAATCATCACGTTTTGAAGAGCTTGCCGATGACGATAGAATTATCGAAGAAGTACAGGTATGCCGATCACATGTTGAGGAATTACCAAGACGATATCATCGCTGTGTGGATGAACCAGCACGTCTCAGACGTCGATAGATGCCTGAAGAGGAATTTGCTTATAATATGTCCGGATCAGAATAAGTTGATGGTGAATTTGCATCAAACCATTCCGTTGCTAATTAGGGAGAGCGATTTAATGTTGAAGATGGATCTTCCGGTCCCGATCATCGCGCACACATTATTTTCAAAGCAGGACTACTTTAATCTCTTGAAAGATTCGCTCCAGGTAAGAACAATTTTCATTCTTAAATTGCTTAAACTATTAACAATTATTTAAGTTTCTCATCAATAATTTCGTCAAAATTGTGAAAAGCGTTAAACTCGAAATTCGGCCATTATTTCTTCCGCACTTGGACAAACTTGTTAAAATCATCGAGCCTGGTTTATCTCAACTGAATTGGGTCTCATCCACTTGGAAATCGTACATAGATAAATGCAACGAAGCCGTCGATAATTTCAAAACTTTAGTAATATAAACATTAAAATATTATTTGAGAATAACTTAATATTTTAATACTTTTTAGGTGACTAGGGTGCATGATGTGTACGTGAATAGAGTCTTGGAAGTATTGTCGCACATGCAAACAATAACTTTGCATTGCATCCCACCACCAGGAGATCCTCCTTGGACCGTGGATGACTTCATAAATAAAACAGAGAACATCTGCAGATTGGCAGCCATGGAGTTACACACAAAGAGTTTGATGGTCGAGGAAGCTGTTGAGGAAATCCTTCTTTTGGTCAGGAAAGCCCGATTGGAAAAGAATTCTTCGGAAGAGGAGTATTTCTCTGATACCGGTAATTAACTCCTCTTGTATTTTTACCCAAATTAACAAAATATTTTAAGAACATCTCGAAGACTATTCATCAACCCAACAGTCGGATTGGAGCGCAATTTGCGAATGCTTCGAAAGACCGCACGGCCTTTTCGGTAAAGGTTTAACTAAAGTCATGCAGGACATGGTGAAGAACGCAGTGAACGAAATGCGACGTTATTACAGCAGGAAAGTCGTTGATGTTCTTGTGAAAATCACGCGACATTCCTTAGATACCTTACGGAAACGTTTCTCACTTGGTATTGATATTACTATTTTCTTCAAGAATTCATTAATAATATTCGTTTTCCGATAGACTCTGAAGAAACCAGAAGTCCCGTGTTTATTTTAGAAGCCATTCTCATGATTCCCAAAGTCTCGATACAGCCCAATCTGGAAGATGTCCAAGAGATTCTAATAATGGCAGGAAAATTGATCACTTCGGTTTCCAAAGGCGTCGGACAGTGGACCGGAGGAAAACCGCAGGTAAAACCTTTTCACCAAAGCTTAAACAATTTGCTGATTATATGATTAGATAACGTAGATTATGTCTTATATTAAGAAATATTTCAATTGTACATAGTATTCAGATTAAGAAATTGTATATATAAAAAAAAACAACAATAATTTAGTATAAGTATCAAACTAATTATATCGTCTATCGCTACAAAAAAACAAACAAGTTATTTATAGCGCACCTTGTTAAAGTCTGACATTTTCAATTACTGAACGTTAATTAGTTCGTGCGCAGTTAAACCTTTAATGAACAACCCAAATTCTGTCCTCATTACGTATTATCATTATATACAAAATTAAACCAAATGTCACGTAAATATGACATTGACATAATAATAACATCAATTCATGATTCTAACAATTAATTATCTTTGTGTCTTAAACTTTTCTTTACTATACTTCTCTCTCAATTTTTGGATAAATTATATTAAAATGATAATTTTAGTTCGTTTACAATCAAATATCTAAAAAGAAATATAAAACAAAATATTTTTATGACCTAATGTCAATTTGACATTGACATTAGTTTCATAGTTTCTAACTCATTTAATGAGATACTATAATCTTCAGGAAACATTTTCTTTGAGCATTTTCAATTGGAGTTTGACATTCTAGAAGATTACTTCTTGTAATTTAGTTGATATGAGCAGAAAATCATCACACAAAATAAATATTTTTTTAAATTTATCATATATCAAATTTAATTATTTTTTTCAATCTTCTTTCATTTTACTTCTACAGCAAAACGATACAATCAACCGTTTTGCAAATATCGTCAATATGACGATTGTTAACAAACATACGGCAAAAAATGCAATTATATCCAAATAAAGCATGATATACCATTGCACCTTTATCGCAGGACTCTTCAGATGCGTAACGTGTCTGTGCCTAAGAACATACTCGATCCACCAAATCGCCTTCTCCAGCGATCCAACAGGTTGATCAACTAACAGTTCGTACAGCTCTCTGGCCTTCGACTCATACCTGAAAATCAATTAATTTAAGAAGTTCTTCGAAAATTTACTTCAGTTGTACAACTTTGGCATCAAGACTTCTAATATTGTCTTCTTGAGATCGACTTTGTTGAGATGAATGAAGTTGAGCGATTTTCCGAAACCGATTTTCTCCACTTTCCGCGCATTCGCCTTTTGATCACCGAAGAACGGGACGACGACTACTGGTGTTTTGGTGTACATGGCCTCATCTAAAGATTGCAATCCTCCTTGGGTGATGAACAGCTTCACTTTGGGATGCCCTAGAATTCGAGTGGAAAGATAATCTTCTGATTAATATTTATTAATAAATGTCTACTTAAGATATCCTGTTGAGGAAACCACTTTCTGATTACCAAATTATTTGGTTTATTTGGCAAATATTCTTCCTCGTATTTCCAGAGAACTAAATGGGGTAGTTCTGCGATGGTTTCTAGAATAATTTTTATTTTATCCTCCGGGAATAAACTGCTTTTAATGTTTGACCCAAAGCTCATGTAAATGATTGAAGATTCATTTGAATTGTTTAGCAGCGCATCCAGATCCTTTAATATTTATCATTATTTCTCTTAAATGCTTACATTTGCTGTTGACTTACTTTGGGTAATTTCTGCTCGGGTTTGATGTGAATGCCGCTGAATTCGATGAGCGTTGGAATGTTTGGTCTTGCGGGATGCAGAATCGGATTGACGTTAGCAAGAACAAGATCGATGTCGTACATCAGTTCCAAGATGGGTTTAACGTCTTCACCGTAGAACTTTTGCATGACTTTATGTAAGGGTTCAAGGAATATCATTAAAAACAGCCTGGTAAATGCGGAGAAGATTACGCTCTGGAGGCGCTCGACGAAAGTGAGGTCTTCGCTGAACGGCAAAGTCATGTCAGGACTTACAACAGGATGACTAGGATTGCCGATGGCGTCATGACCAAAGATGGTCAACGGCATCGAAGATATTCCTATCAGAGGACAATTGTACACGTGCTTCAGAGGGTAACTGGTAATAGTAAAATATTCCACGAGAACCAAATCAAAAGTTTCATTCTTTTCGTTCGAAATTATCTCGGTGAATGCAGGATACGACATTTGCGCATCCACCAGCTTCAGCAAAATCTTGTAAAATATATCGAATTGCCTAAAATCCGCCTCCTCCTTCGTACCCAGCGTCGACATGCCGGAATCCTTCCAGATCTCCTGTGACACCTCACCAATATCGATCTCCGTTAAATTCACCAAAGATTCATCCTTCAGCGGATACGGCGTGACAACGGTGACTTTGTGTCCGCGCAACGATAATTCCCTCCAGATTGGTTGGAAAGTAATTTGGTGGCTGTAGGAAGGTGTGAGGAAATATCCTAAGATATTCGCCGAATGAACGGCTCCGAAACCGACAGCAAGCAGCACACAAAGCATTATTAACTGAAAATTCCCTACTCTTACATATCTTATCAGAGTTTATTATCACTTATCTCTGTTATTTACACCGCCACAGAATTATTTTAGTATCCGCATAACAAAATTAGATTTAAAAAATAACTGAATTGCTCAACACAAACTGCATAAACATGTTGAAATCTGACTGCTCTGAACGGCGTACGAGAGTTAATCTTTTGGTGAAATTAAGAACACAATTTATCTGCTGTAAATCATTATAATTAAGTGCATATTCGAAGATTAATGAATTCGATCTCAATCTGCAGCGGATTATAAATCTGTTTTGATAATGTCCCATTAACTTAATTATATCACATGTTAGAGATAATCTTCTGAATCATTGTGTGAAATAACACACGTATTTTAAAATATGTTAATTTCTTCAATTAAATTAATCAATCCATGAAATAATATTGAATTTATTCCTAATTATTAATATCAAAACAACTTGTATTTTCATATTTTATAAGACATTGAGATTTTGGTAAAGTTTTACCTTCTTGTCATTCATTCTTTGATTCTGTTTAGAATTTTTCTAACTTTAGGATATTTTCATAAAATATATTCTAATTTATATATTTAATTCACAATAATTAAAAATGTACTTACGATAAGAGACGTTTGTCTCTAAGTATGTAGTAGTCTATCTATTGAACGTCAGAATTTATTTTCAACTGTTTCAATAATTTTAACAAACGAAACCAGTTTTGTATGAAACGTGTTTGACCTCGAAATATTTGTTGTACAATATCATAGAAATATTACGTTGTAAATATATTTGTACATAAGTATGCATTTAATATGATTCTATGAGTTAGAGGTAAGATTTATGTTTAGATGCCAAATTTAGATTTAATGTTTTATACAGTCTTCAGTCTTGTTTTATTTTACTTCTACAGCAAAACGATACAATCAACCGTTTTGCAAATATTATCAATATGACGATTGTTAACAAACAAACGGCAAAAAATGCGATTATATCCAAATAAAGCATGATATACCATTGCACCTTTATCGCAGGACTCTTCAGATGCGTAACGTGTCTGTGCCTTACGACATACTCGATCCACCAAATCGCCTTCTCCAGCGATCCAACAGGTTGATCAATTAACAGTTCGTACAGCTCTCTGGCTTTCGACTCATACCTGAAAATCAATTAATTTAAGAAGTTCTTTGAAAATTTATTTCAGTTGTACAACTTTGGCATTAAGACTTCTAATATTGTTTTCTTGAGATCGACTTTGTTGAGATGAATGAAGTTGAGCGATTTTCCGAAACCGATTTTCTCCACTTTACGCGCATTTGCCTTTTGATCACCGAAGAACGGGACGACGACTACTGGTGTTTTGGTGTACATAGCTTCATCTAAAGATTGCAATCCCCCTTGGGTGATGAACAGCTTCACTTTGGGATGCCCTAGAATTCGAGTGGAAAGATAATCTTATGATTAAGATTTATTATTAAGTGTCTACTTAATATATCCTGTTGAGGAAACCACTTTCTGATTACCAAATTATTTGGTTTATTTGGCAAATATTCTTCCTCGTATTTCCAGAGAACTAAATAGGGTAGTTCTGCGATGGTTTCTATAATAATTTTTATTTTATCCTCCGGGAATAAACTGCTTTTAATGTTTGACCCAAAGCTCATGTAAATGATTGAAGATTCATTTGAATTGTTTAGCAGCGCATCCAGATCCTTTAATATTTATCATTATTTCTCTTAAATGCTTACATTTGCTGTTGACTTACTTTGGGTAATTTCTGCTCGGGTTTGATGTGAATGCCGCTGAATTCGATGAGCGTTGGGATGTTTGGTCTTGCGGGATGCAGAATCGGATTGACGTTAGCAAGAACAAGATCGATGTCGTACATCAGTTCCAAGGTGGGTTTAACATCTTCACCGTAGAACTTTTGCATGACTTTATGTAAGGGTTCAATGAATTTCATTAAAAACAGCCTGAAGAATGCGGAGAAGATTACGCTTTGGAGGCGCTCGATGAAAGTGAGGTCTTCGCTGAACGGCAAATTCATGTCAGGACTTACAACAGGATGACTAGGATTGCCGATGGCGTCATGACCAAAGATGGTCAACGGCATCGAAGATATTCCTATCAGAGGACAATTGTACACGTGCTTCAGAGGGTAACTGGTAATAGTAAAATATTCCACGAGAACCAAATCAAAAGTTTCATTCTTTTCGTTCGAAATTATCCCGGTGAATGCAGGATACGACATTTGCGCATCCACCAGCTTCATCAAAATCTTATAAAACATTTCGAATTGCCCAAAATCCACCTCCTCCTTTGTACCCAGCGTCGACATGCCGGAATCTTTCCAGATCTCCTGTGACACCTCACCAATATCGATCTCCGTTAAATTCACCAAAGATTCATCCTTCAACGGATACGGCGTGACAACGGTGACTTTGTGTCCGCGCAACGATAATTCCCTCCAGATGGGCTGGAAAGTAATTTGGTGACTGTAGGAAGGCGTGAGGAAATATCCTAAGATATTCGCCGAATGAACGGCACCGAAACCGACAGCAAGCAGCACACAAAGCATTATTAACTGAAAATTCACTTCTCTTACATATATTTATATAGGCATTAAACTTATCATAGTTTATTTTCACTTATCTGTGTTATTTACACCGCCGCAGAATTATTTTAGTATCCACATAACAAAATTGCATAACATAACATAACACACGTATTTCAAAATATGTAAATTTCTTCAATTAAATTAATCAATCCATGAAATAATATTGAATAAATTCAATTATTAATATCAAAACAACTTGTATTTTCATATTTTACAAGACATTGAGATTTTGGTAAAGTTTTACCTTCTTGTCATTCATTCAAATAATTTATGATATCAATATTGACTTTGATTCTGTTTAGAATTTTTCTAACTTTAGGATATTTTCGAAAAATATATTCTAATTTATATATTTAATTCACAATAATTAAAAATGTACATACGATAAGAGACGTTTGTCTCTAAGTACAATACAATATCATTGTTGTAAAATATCATAGAAATATTACGTTGTAAATATATTTGTACATAAGTATGCATTTAATATGATTCTTTCGTTTTTAGAAGGAGTTAGAGGTAAGATTTATGTTTAGATGCCAAATTTAGATTTAATGTTTTATACAGTCATCAATATATTTCTATAGAAGAGAACAATTTGAAAATAAGATCATTATTAAAATTGAGAGTCGATTGTGAATATTTAATAAAAAAACATATAAATCTATTGATGATCAGAAACCGAGTATAGATTGTAAATTAATTAACATTACTCTTTCCTCCTTTTGCCAATTAAACACAAATTACACACGAAATTCTGCACATGAAACACGCTTTTGTACATACACTCATGCTAAAGACACCGCCAGCAAAAACGTCAGGTTGGAAAAAGCTTGTGGACAAATCGAACACTTTCATGGACGTTGTGTCTAATTCTCGATCGACGAAGAAAACGTTCAAGAGCGTCGCTAAAGCCAAGGAGGAGGATTTCCGAATGCGGCGCAGACGTCTCTACCGTCTGAAGACCGAAGAAAAGCCGGCGTTTCCCCATCAGCACCGAAACTTCCACAATCACGTCATGGAAAACAAGGAAGTGGTGAAAACGTTATCTTTACTCTCGACTTGCGTTAAAGATATGAAAAAGGTCTCTAAAATACTAATTACCAATTTCGCTCAATTAAAGTTGATTATTTTAGGATATAAACACGTTTGTTATTGGTTGGAAACCGTACAGTATTCTCTGGAAGAACGAGAAAACTGTGAGAGAGCTGCAAAACAATTGCTTATCAGAATTCGAGGGTTATTTGCAAAAGCACAAGGAGCTTGAGATGAAGCTGGGAACGGAATTGGAGGTGTACGGTATAAATAATGCGTTAGCAATTTACACGGAGAAGTTGAAGTTTGGTTTGATAACTGAGATCAATTCCTGCACTCACAGGTATTTTATCAATAAAAAATAATTTATTTTATTGATTCGGTATTTTCGAAGAGTTGGACAAGCTATGAAGAAGAAGTACAAGAGGGAAATGGAGTACGTTTATGCGGTTATTAACGAGATGGAGAGGAAGCTGGACAGAGTTATCAGGGATCTGGATGATGTCAGGATGACTATGGATATATTGAAGAAAATCAGAGATCAAGAGGTGGATATGGAGCTGAAGATCGAACCAATAGAAGAAGCTTTCAACGTGTTAGCAAAGCACAATGTAAAAGTCGAACGAGAGATAATCGAGCAAGTCGATAATCTTAGATATACGTGGACGAAACTGCTGAAACATTCTTTGGAAGTCCACGTGCATCTGCTGAAGATGCAGCCGCAATTCGAGGCTGAGCTCAAGCAGAATTTAGAGAAGTTCAAGCAAGATAAAATTAACTATTGCAAGGAATACCACACGGCTGGGCCCATGCAACCCGGTCTAACGCCGAGAGAAGCTTCCGACAGATTAATCTTATTCCAAGTGAGTGTAATACATCAATTGAATAATTTCAATGATCTTTCATTATTTTTAAGAATTGCTTCGATGGGATGTGGAGGAAACTTCAAACGTACCAAAGCGGAGAAGAACTTTTCGGGTTACCAACCACCGATTACCCGGATTTGGCGCAAACCAGGAAGGAACTGAATTTGCTGCAGAAACTGTATAAACTCTACAACGATGTCATCGATCGAGTTACCAGTTATTACGATATTCCATGGGGCAACGTTAACATCGAGGAAATCAACAATGAATTGATGGAGTTTCAGAATAGGTGTCGCAAGTTACCAAAAGGTTTAAAAGAGTGGCCCGCATTCTTCGCGCTAAAGAAAACTATCGATGATTTCAACGACATGTGTCCGTTGCTCGAGCTCATGGCTAATAGGGCGATGAAACCTCGACATTGGAACAGGATTATGGAATCTTTGAAGCACGTCTTCGAATTGGAAAGCGATGGTTTCTGTTTGAAGAATATACTGGAAGCACCTTTGCTTCAACATAAAGAAGACATAGAGGTAACATCTTTGTTTTATTTTTTTTTTTAATTATTTTTATTTATAAATTATTTCAGGATATTTGCATATCTGCAATGAAAGAAAAAGACATTGAAGCTAAATTAAGGCAGGTAACAAACGAATGGACGAATCACGAACTCACCTTCATGACGTTCAACAATCGCGGGGAATTACTTCTGCGAGGAGACACGACTGCGGAAAGCATAAACCAACTGGAGGATAGTTTGATGATCTTGGGTTCTTTACTCTCCAATAGGTATAACGCGCCGTTCAAGAAACAAATACAAATTTGGGTTACCGATCTGTCGAACACCAATGAGATTCTTGAAAGATGGTTGCTCGTTCAAAATATGTGGGTTTATCTGGAAGCAGTATTCGTTGGTGGAGATATTGCCAAGCAACTACCGAAAGAGGCTAAAAGATTTTCCAAAATCGATAAATCATGGCAAAAGATTATGCAGAGAGCGCACGAAACTCCTGGCGTTGTTAACTGTTGCGTCGGCGATGATTTGCTGAAGAATTTGCTGCCGCATCTGCAAGAACAATTGGAGATTTGCCAGAAATCTCTGAGTGGTTATTTGGAGAAGAAACGCATGATGTTCCCTAGATTCTTCTTCGTTTCTGATCCTGCACTTTTGGAAATTTTAGGTCAGGCCTCCGATTCTCACACTATCCAGAATCATTTGCTATCAATTTTCGATAATACTCGTTGGGTTAAGTTCCACGACATCGAGTACAACAAAATTACAGCTGTTATATCTTCGGAGAAAGAAAGCATACCATTGGAGAAGGCCGTGAGGGCTGAGGGAAGCGTTGAGACTTGGTTGACCCAACTTTTGGCTACGTCTCAATCATCTTTGCATTCCATTATAAGACAGGCATCCTACAACATTAACGATCCAAATTTCCATCTACTTAGCTTCTTGGATAAAATGCCCGCCCAGGTAAGAATTAATTTAAAAAACATTATTTTTTATCATTTAAATCAATTGCAGATTGGTTTGCTCGGATTGCAAATGATTTGGACTCGAGACGCCGAGCTGGCCTTAATGCAAGCAAGAATGGACAAGAAGATTATGTCGGAGACCAATAACAAATTCTTGGAATTACTCAATACCCTAATCGATCAAACCACCAGAGATTTAACAAAGATCGAGCGAACCAAATTTGAAACTTTGATCACGATCCACGTTCATCAACGCGATATATTTGATATTCTGGTATTCAAGATATAATCATCAAATATACATTTATTAATAATTAATAATTTTGGTGGTAGTGTCGTCTCAATATAAGACACGTCAATGATTTCGAGTGGCTGAAGCAGTGCCGATTTTACTTCAAGGAGGAACAAGATAAAACTTTGATCATTATCACGGATGTTGTGTTTTCGTATCAAAATGAATATCTGGGTTGTACGGATCGATTGGTTATTACACCACTCACCGACAGGTTGAATTAATCATTAAGGATTAACGATAAGCATTGATCTCAACTCCTTTTCTTTCCGACGTAGATGTTACATAACTTTGGCGCAAGCTTTGGCCATGAGCATGGGTGGAGCGCCGTGCGGTCCGGCCGGAACTGGCAAAACGGAAACGGTCAAAGACATGGGAAAAACATTGGCCAAATACGTCGTTGTCTTCAATTGCTCGGATCAAATGGATTATCGTGGTTTAGGCAGAATCTATAAGGGTTTAGCGCAATCTGGATCTTGGGGATGTTTCGATGAGTTCAACAGAATTGAACTTCCCGTGCTTTCTGTGGCTGCTCAGCAAGTAGCAGTTGTACTTTCAGCTAAGAAAGAGAAAAAGAAAACTTTTCCTTTCACGGATGGCGATATCATCGAAATGTGCAATGAATTTGGCATTTTCATCACAATGGTAATAATCCTTAAAAAAATACAATTATTGTTAAACCAAATTAACTTTCTTAGAATCCCGGATATGCCGGACGTAAAGAGCTTCCGGAGAATTTGAAAATCCAATTCCGCACCGTTGCGATGATGGTACCCGACCGTCAGATCATCATTCGCGTGAAATTAGCCAGTTGCGGTTTCTTGGAAAACATTACTTTGGCAAGGAAATTCTACACTTTGTACAAGCTTTGCGAAGAGCAACTCACCAAACAGGTATACCGCATTCAGTGATCATTGTACCTTAAACTAAATAGAATTATTTAGGTACACTACGACTTTGGCTTAAGGAATATATTATCAGTTTTGAGAAGTTTGGGAGCGGCGAAGCGCGTCAATAATCGCGATTCCGAAAGCACCATAGTAATGCGAGTTTTGAGAGACATGAACCTATCGAAACTCATAGATGAAGATGAACCACTCTTTATTTCTTTGGTAGCCGATCTGTTTCCAAATCAAGTGTTGGAAAAGACAGCTTATCCGGAATTAGAAGAAGCTATCAATAATCAAGTGGATGAAGCCGGATTGATAAATCATCCCCCATGGGTGTTAAAATTAATTCAAGTAAATAACGTTGAATTGCGTAACAAATTGATTCTAATAATTAAAACGTGTTTTAGTTGTACGAAACGCAACGTGTGAGACATGGAATTATGACTTTAGGTCCAACGGGAGCTGGAAAAACTACCTGCTTGCAAATCCTGATGAAATCTTTAACGCAAATGGGATTCTTTCATAGGTCTTTATTATTGATTTACATCACTGAATCTGAATTATATTTAATGACTTGAATTGTTGTTTTAGAGAGATGAGGATGAATCCTAAAGCTATAACTGCTTCCCAGATGTTCGGGAGATTGGATGTTGCTACGAACGATTGGACTGATGGTATTTTCTCTGCAATGTGGAGGAAAACGTTGAAACTGAAATCCGGTGAATACGTGTGGATGATTTTGGATGGTCCTGTCGATAGTATTTGGATTGAAAATCTAAATTCCGTTTTGGACGACAACAAAACTCTCACATTAGCTAATGGCGACAGACTTTCGATGGCTTCGACGTGCAAAATAATGTTTGAGCCGCATAACATTGATAACGCATCGCCGGCAACGGTTTCTCGTAACGGCATGGTCTACATGAGCTCTTCTGGTCTTGATTGGAAACCGGTCGTTGATGGTTGGCTGAAGAAACGAAGTCTTCGTGAACAGGAGTTGTTCAGATCTTTGTTCGATGCTTCCTTCAATGCTGTGTACTCGTGGAGCACTCAGAATTTAACTTTAGTCATGGATGTTCTTCAGTGCAACATTACTCTGCAAATGTTGTCTTTATTGGAGGGTTTGGTACCTTTGCAACATGAAGACACAAAGGAGGAGGATGCTGATAATTCCGAGCACGGCGATATCGATGATGATATTGAGGAGGACGTCGAAAAAGAGGAAATACAGACATTTACCTCCCAGCACATAGCGAAGCTCTACGTGTTCTCTTTGATCTGGGGCATCGGAGCTTTTTTGGACAATGATGACAGAATGAAGCTGGATGGATTCTTTAAAGAGTCTCTCGGTGAATTGGAACTTCCAACTGTTGAAAATAAGTACACGATATTTGATTACGTTGTGGATGCAAATGGTGAATGGGAGTTGTGGAAGAGCCGTGTGATGAACTACGTGTATCCCGACCAATCCACACCAGAATACTCATCGATCTTGATACCGATCATCGATAATGTCCGAATTGATTTCTTAATAGATACCATAGTTAAACAACAGAAAGGAGCGCTCCTGGTGGGAGAGCAAGGTTCGGCAAAAACTGTCATGATGAAAGCGTTCATGAAGAAGTGCAATCCGGATGTATATTTGAACAGATGCTTCAACTTCTCGAGCGCAACGACACCGTACCAGTTCCAGAAAACCATAGAGAGTTACGTGGAGAAGAGACTTGGTAATTGCTTTGGTCCGGCTAATGGGAAGAAAATGATCGTGTTCATCGACGATATAAATCTGCCGGAAATCAATTGCTGGGGCGATCAAATCACCAATGAAATCGTTCGGCAGACCATCGACATGGGAGGATTCTATAATCTTGAGAAACCCGGAGAGTTCACAACCATAGTCGATATGCAATTTGTTGCTGCAATGGGACAACCGGGTAAATTTCAATAACACAAGATAATTAATATAACCAAATACCATCATTTTTAGGTGGTGGTCGAAACGATATTCCTTCACGTTTGAAAAGACAATTCTGCATATTCAACTGTTGCTTACCCACTGACACTTCCATAGATAAGATATTCAGCGTAATCGGACAAGGACATTACAACACCAAGAGAGGTTTTAGTTTGGAAGTTCGTAACTTAATTAAAAAGCTTATTCCTTTGACACGAGTACTCTGGAGAACGACACGCACCAAACTTCTACCAACACCAGCGAAATTCCATTACGTTTTCAGCCTCCGAGATTTATCCAGAATTTGGCAAGGAATGGTACGTATGAACCACTTTCATCAAACTAAATTTATTAATATTTGTTACTTATTCAGATCGGTACTTTATCAACTGTAATCGAGTCAGAAGCCTATTTGATGGTGTTATGGAAGCACGAATGCACACGTGTATTTTCAGATCGTTTCACCCTAATGGAAGACAAGGATTGGTTTGATGAAGAACTGTTGAATTTGGTCGAAAGTAATTTAGGTGGAGAATACAGGACGATGACTTTACCAAGCCCAGTATTCGTTGATTTCATGAGGTAATGTTTAACGCTACAGGTTTAGATTTTACTAATTAAAGATATTTCTCAGAGATGCCCCTGAACCCACCGGAGAAGAAGGTGAAGACGCGGACATGGAACTTCCGAAAGTTTACGAGCCAGTCAGCAACGATTCAGAATTAAGAGACAGATTGGATATGTTTTTGGCGCAATTCAATGAAATGGTGCGGGGATCTGGAATGGATTTGGTCTTCTTCCCAGACGCTATGTTGCATTTGGTAAAAATATCTAGAGTCATCCGACATCCAAGAGGAAATGTCATGTTAGTTGGTAAATATAAGATAAAAGATGTTTAATTTTTATATTGGAATTTACAATATTCATTTTAATAGGTGTTGGAGGAAGTGGCAAGCAATCTTTAACAAAACTCTCCTCCTTCATAGCCGGCTACAAGACTTTCCAGATATCTTTAACGCGTTCCTACAACATTGGAAACTTCTTAGAGGATTTGAAGATACTATACA
The DNA here is from genome assembly GCA_963457615.1 of Nicrophorus investigator. NCBI lineage: Eukaryota > Metazoa > Arthropoda > Insecta > Coleoptera > Silphidae > Nicrophorus > Nicrophorus investigator. The sequence goes on from OY735142.1 coordinate 27,313,133, forward strand.
GATCGTGCGGTTGTCAAGGTAAAGGGACGACTTTCATCTTCACGGACTTCGATATCAAAGAGGAGAGTTTTCTGGAGTACCTCAATAATATCCTTTCATCCGGCGTAATATCCAATTTATTCACCAAAGACGAACAATCTGAGATTATACAGGAGGTGACTCCGTTCATTCGTAGAGAAAATCCAAAAAAGACGTTGAACCACGAAGTCGTGATGGAGTACTTTATGAATAGGACGGTACAGAATTTGCACGTGGTATTCTGTTTCTCACCGGTCGGAGAGAAATTTAGGAACAGAGCTTTACGGTTTCCTGCTTTGATATCCGGATGTACTATAGATTGGTTCCAGCCTTGGCCCAAGGATGCATTAGTGTCAGTCGCTCATCATTTTCTCTGTAACTTCACTATTTCGTGCACGGATCATGTGAAAAAAGAACTAGTCTCTGCTTTGGGATCAATCCAAGATGTTGTATCTTTAACATCAACTGAATACTTCCAAAGGTTCCGGAGGGCCACGCACGTTACGCCTAAATCCTATTTGAATTTCATTGCAGGATACAAAAGTATCTACAAGAACAAGAAAGAGGAACTCAGCTGCGGCGCTTTACGTATGGACACGGGCTTAGAGAAACTAGCCGAAGCTTCTAGTTCTGTAGAAACTTTGAAGCAGGATTTGGCTGTGATGGAAAAGGAATTAGCGGATGCCTCTAAAAGAGCTGAAACTGTCCTATCTGAAGTAACGGAGCGAGCGATGCAAGCTGAAACCGTTAAAGATCAAGTGCAGAAAGTTAAAGAGAAAGCCGAAAAATTGGTCATACAAATAGCAGAGGAAAAGGCTTTAGCTGAAGAGAAGTTGGAAGCGGCGAAACCAGCCTTGGAAGAAGCTGAATCCGCTTTGAATACCATCAAACCAGCGCATATTGGTAATCAAATAAATTAAGAAATCCACAATTGTAATATCACAAATATTTCAGCTACTGTCAGAAAATTGGGAAGACCGCCACACCTGATTATGCGAATCATGGATTGCGTTTTGATATTGTTTCAAAGAAAATTGCAATCCGTCGTTGTCGATTCTTCGGCGCAATCCCCGAAACCTTCTTGGCCCGAATCGCTCAAAGTAAATTTAATTTATAAATTTATTCACATTAATTTTACTTTGTAATTTGAAGATGATGGCATCCACGACTTTCCTGCTACAGTTGCAAAACTATCCCAAAGATATGATAAACAATGAGATGGTCGAACTACTTGAGCCGTACTTTGAAATGGATGATTACGTTATGGATACGGCTAAAAGAGTTTGCGGCGACGTGGCCGGTCTTTTGTCTTGGACCAAAGCGATGGCATTCTTTCACAGCGTCAACAAAGAAGTGCTTCCGCTGAAAGCAAACTTGAAGCTTCAGGAAGCACGTTTGAATTTGGCCATGGAGGATCTGGCGAATGCGGAGCGGCAATTGGAAGAAAGGGAGCAGTCTTTGATGGAAGTTAAGGATCAATACGACAAAGCGGTGATGGAAAAGCAGACGTTGACGGACGCGGCAAACAACTGTTTAAGAAAGATGAACACGGCCACGGCTCTGATCAACGGTTTGGGCGGTGAAAAGTTAAGGTGGACTTTGCAGAGTAAAGAATTCAAAGAGCAGTTAGGGCGTTTGGTAGGAGACGTTCTTCTTGCCACCGGGTTCTTATCGTATTGCGGACCTTACAACCAAGAATTCCGCGCCGGTTTGGTAACAACCTGGTCGAAAATATTGGAACGCCACAAGATTCCGTACACGAAGAATCTCAATATTATTAACATGTTAGTTGAGAACTCGACAGTCTCAGAGTGGACATTGCAAGGACTTCCAAACGACGAATTATCGGTGCAAAACGCCTTGATAGTAACCAAATCCAGATCATATCCGCTACTGATTGATCCTCAAACGCAAGGGAAAATGTGGATCAAGAACAAAGAAATGAATAACAATTTGAAAATAACCTCGTTGAATCACAAATACTTTAGAACACATTTAGAAGATTGCTTATCTTTAGGTAAGATTTCTGCAATATAAATTAAATATATATAATACTTTTATTTCATAATATTTATTTTATTATAATAGGAAGACCACTGCTTATAGAAGACATCGACGTGGAACTTGATCCTGTGATCGATAACGTTTTGGAAAAGAATTTCATCAAATCCGGATCCATAGAGAAAGTGGTCGTCGGTGATAAAGAATGCGACGTTATGAAGGGATTTATGTTGTACATTACAACAAAACTACCAAATCCTCCGTATTCTCCTGAAATTAGTGCTAAAACTTCAATTATAGATTTCACAGTTACCATGCTAGGTATTCGCAATCAGTAAATGAGAAATAATTTATTAATTCTTTATCGTTTAGGATTGGAGGATCAACTTCTTGGTAGAGTTATTCTGATGGAAAAATCCGATTTAGAATCGGAACGCGTTGCATTGTTCGAATGCGTGATGCAAAACCAACGGAGAATGAAAGATCTGGAAACCAACTTATTATGCAGATTGAATTCCACGCAGGGATCGTTAGTAGACGACGAAGAACTTATTAACGTGTTACAGGTAACGAAAGCGACAGCCGAAGAAGTTAACCAGAAGCTTTCGGTTTCCGTGCATACAGAAAGAAAAATTAACACAGCTCGGGAAGAGTTCCGATCCGTCGCGGCAAGAGGATCTATTTTATACTTTTTAATCGTCGAAATGAGCAACGTGAATGTGATGTATCAGAACTCGCTGAAGCAGTTTTTGAACATCTTCGATAATTCCATTACCAAATCGACCAAAAGTTCTGATACCGATGAACGAATATGCATCATCTTGAAATATTTAACTTACGAGGTAATTAATAATTAAATCTATTGACTAATTTAGTAATCGTTTGATTTAGGTTTGGAAATTTACTCAAAGAAGTTTATACGAGAAACACAAGGCTCTGTTCACGCTGATGATGGCCATGAAGATAGATCTTCAGAAAAACGTTATATCGCACGAAGAGTTTCTGGCCTTTATCAAAGGAGGAGCCTCTTTGGATTTGAATGCTGTTACACCAAAACCATTCAAATGGATTCTGGACATAACATGGTTGAACTTGGTTGAGATCAATAAATTGGATACTTTTTCGCAAATTCTCATTAAAGTAAATCATATTATATCACGTGTTTTATAAAAATTAATATTCGTAAATATTTTAGATTGAGACCAACGAAAGAGATTGGAAGAATTGGTACGAAAAAGAGCGACCCGAGGAGGAAATAATTCCATGCGGTTACGAAAAATCTCTAGATGTTTTTCGGAAATTATTGTTGATACGTTCTTGGAGTCCGGACAGGACGCTGTCTCAAGCACGAAAATATATTATGGGTGAAATGTTTAAATCCCATTTATTAAATTCGATAAAGTAAAGATTGATTTTGGTTTGCAGATTCGCTGGGGAATGAATACGGCGAAGCGTGCATTTTGGATTTGGAAGCGACTTGGATGGAATCCGAACCGAGGACTCCTCTTATTTGCATTTTATCCATAGGTTCAGATCCATCGCCGCAAATAACGGCCCTGGCTAAAGCTAAAGAAATGCGTAAATTGAGATTCAATTTGTTGATAATGAACAAATTTAAATCGTTTATTTTGCAGCACTTAAAGCGGTTTCGATGGGGCAAGGGCAGGAGGTAGTAGCCAAAGATATGATTCTAACGGCGATGGTGGATGGAGGTTGGGTTCTTCTGCAGAATATACATCTGTCTTTACCTTTCGCCACGGATGTTATGACCATGTTAGTGGATACGCAAAATGTAGAGGATAGTTTCAGAATTTGGCTTACAACCGAGGTTCACGAACAGTTCCCCATAGGACTGTTGCAAATGGGCATCAAGTTCACCAATGAACCTCCACAAGGAATCAGGGCTAGCTTGAAGCGCACCTACCAGAACGTTACTCAAGATTACTTGGATTATTCAGCACAGTATCAATGGCCTCCGCTTTTATACGCCTTAGCCTTCCTGCACACTGTTATACAAGAAAGAAGAAAGTTTGGACCTTTAGGTAAAATATTATTGATAAATGTTTTCAGTTTTTAAAATTTATTGAACATCGGACAGGATGGAATATTCCGTATGAATTTAATCAAGCCGATTTCGCCGCGAGCGTACAATTCGTGCAGAACCATTTGGATGATATGGATCCTAAGAAGGGAGTGTCTTGGCCAACGATGTGTTACATGCTTGGAGAAGTGCAATACGGAGGAAGAGTCACCGATGATTTCGATAAACGACTTCTAACAACTTTCACGCAAGTAAAGTTTATTTTTGTAAATAAATCGTACTAGTAAATAGTTAAAATAAAAACATTTCAGGTATGGTTTTGCGATGTTCTGTTGAGGCCTGGCTTCGAATTCTATAAAGGCTATAAAGTTCCTCAAACCAGAAATCTGCAAGGCTATCTAGATTACATTTACAGTTTACCGTCCACTGATTCTCCTGAAGTTTTTGGGCTACATTCAAATGCAGATATTACTTATCAAATAAACACAGCTAAAGGTATATTGGATACGATTTTAAGTGTACAACCTAAAGAGGGAGGAAATCAAGGTGGTGAAACTCGCGAAAGTATTGTCTATGCATTGGCCGACGATATGTTGGAAAAGCTGCCGATGCAATACAACAATTTCGAGGTAAAGGAAGCCCTACAAAGGATGGGACCTTTACTCCCAATGAACATATTCTTAAGACAAGAAGTCGATAGAATACAGAACGTTATAAAAGAGGTAAACTTACCAAAATATGAATTTACTGATGATTTCACGTCCAATAAATTGATTTCTGCACTAGGTACATTCCACTTTAAGCGACTTAAAGTTAGCAATTGATGGAACGATTGTTATGAGTCAGAGCTTAAGAACGTCTCTAGATGCTATGTACGATGCAAGAATCCCGGAACGTTGGTTGAAGGTCTCCTGGGAATCGGCAACTCTTGGCTTTTGGTATACGGAACTTCTGGAAAGAGATGCGCAGTTCAGAAGTTGGTGTAATAAAGGTAGACCCAACGTCTTCTGGATGACTGGATTCTTCAACCCTCAAGGTTTCTTAACAGCAATGCGGCAGGTATTAATATAAACGATTTTTTTTAAATGTGAAAGCTCAATATTTATTTTCTCTATTAAAGGATGTTACAAGGGCGCACAAAGGATGGGCTCTAGATTCGGTCGTGTTACAAAACCACATTACAAAGTACAACAAGGAGGATCTCAAAGATGGTCCTGCTGAGGGCGTGTACGTGCATGGATTGTTCTTGGAAGGCGCTAGTTTGGATAGAAGATCGGGCAAACTCATAGAGAGCAAACCGAAAGTACTTTACGAGCAGATGCCTGTAATTTACATATTCGCAATTAACACAACGGCCGGAAAAGACCCGAAATTATACGAATGTCCAATATACAGAAAACCGCAAAGAACCGATCAGAAATACGTAGGATCCATAGATTTCGAAACGGATCACAACCCCAGACATTGGACACTTCGAGGGGTGGCTTTGCTATGTGATATTAAATAGATGAAACGTTACGCTTTATTAAATGCACTTTTAACATTTATATTACAGGTTAGAAGATGTGAATAGAGTAATATATATTTTATGAAGCCTAAATGATATTATATAAATAAAATAGTAGAAAGATCCTAAGATTTCATTGCCGCTTTCACTTGTGCCTGTTGGAACTGCTGCTGCAGTCTCTGCAGATTCTCATTGTGAGTGTCCTGTTTCTTCTCCAATGTATTAATCTGATCATCAACTCGCTTCAGCTCCTTTGAGATAAACTCTATTCTCTTCGACACATTCTGCTTAGCCTCAACTAAATCAGTTTTGATTAGCACTGGCCCAATGGATTTGTACACTAACGCCTCCGCCTTAAGCAGATCTAATTCCTTCCTCACAATCTCATTCTCATTCAGCTGCTCATCCAATTGTTGTCTGCTGCTAACAACCTTCTCCAATTCTGCAAATGCAGGTTAGTTATAACTAAAGCTTATTATATATAATTCTGGAATTCATACCTTTCTGAGCAATCTTGAAGTTCTCCACTTCGCTCTGCAATTTCCTTTGGAACTCTTCCATTTTTCTATTTCTTTAAAATTACTATATTTGGAAATGAATGAGCAAACCAGAAAAATTATAGCAATTGTCAAAAATCAAAACCCACATGTAGTCAATACCAACATTAAAAAATTAGATGTATTCTCATCTACCATTCATTTATAATTTATTATATTAAACAAGCAGAATTTTCTTGATAAAATGATAATAATTTCAAGCATTTTAAAACTATATATTTATTAAAAATAAAGAGCATTATCAGAGTAGAGAACTTTATTTGGGAATAATTTATTTTAAAAGGTTTACCAATTTTTAGTGGAATTTTTATTTATTTTGCGCTCAGTCGGCTTCCAATAAAATTTAAAAAATAACTGTCATATGTGTTGCTTGTAAGTTGTTGTGATGTTAAAGCCTTGTATAAATTTTAATTAAATTGTTTATAATAACTTCCATGCGAATGGTTATTCAATTCCGTGCAAAATAACGTGATTTATAAAGAAATTGTAGTTCTTTACGTGTTTGCAATGACCTCCCCTAACAAGAGCACAGTTGTTGACAAGGAGGAGGATATGCACTTTTCTGATGAAGAGGGTGGCATAAGAATAGATGGTATTTACATTCCACCTCCACCAATACCCTACTGTAGTGTAGAAAATAAGGGTCCTCGATTGATCATCACAAAAATCACAAATAACTTCTTCAAAAGTTATGGCACTAATAGGATCTTGGGTCCATTCCACAAATGCTTCAATGCAATTGTTGGCCCCAATGGCAGTGGCAAAAGCAATGTCATTGACTCTATGTTATTTGTCTTTGGCTATAGGGCTACTAAAATCCGGTCCAAAAAGCTTTCAGTGCTGCTCCATAATTCAGTGAAATATCCCAACATCACATCTTGCACTGTAGCTGTTCACTTTGCAGAAATTATTGATAAGGTTTGATGGAAATAAATGTTGTCTAATTATTTCATACAATCAAAAAAATTGTAGGAAGGAGATGAATATGATGTAGTCCCAAATAGTGAGTTTATTGTAGCAAGGACTGCAAATAAGGATAATTCATCATTTTATACATTGAATGGCAAGAAAACACAATTCAAGGAAATTGGTACTTTATTAAAAAAACATGGTATAGACTTGGATCATGACAGGTTTTTGATTTTACAGGTAATTTAATGTTTGTTAATTATTTGTTACATTACTTATAATTTTGACGAAATTTAAGGGCGAAGTTGAGCAAATATCTTTGATGGCTGCCAAAGGGACAGATTCTGAACCTGGTATGCTTGAATATCTGGAGGATATAATTGGAACATCCAGATATAAGGTTCCACTCGCGCAATTATTAAATAGAGTCGAAAGTTTATCGGAGCAACGGGTGGAGCGGTTGAACCGTTTGAAGCTCGTTGAAACCGATTTGAAGAGCTTGGAGGGACCGAAGGACGAGGCTGTAGCATACCTGAAACTAGAAAATGATATAGTTATTAAGAAGAACTTGCTGCTCCAGAAGAATATGTAAGAATATTTTATATGTTTATTTAATTCTAAATTTTTTAAAAATTATGTTTTAGATCGCTTTTGCAAGAGAATATCAAGAAATCTGAAGAAAAGAAAATAGAAGTAGATGTAGTTGTAAATGAGATAACTGAAAAGCTGAATAATATCGCGTCTGAGATCAAATCCAAATCGACTTCTTTGGATAAGGTAGCCAAGGACTATGAAAAATTGAAGAGCAATAAGGAAAAATTAAAAGATGCATTCGATATAGCGAATAACGAGGATCTGAAACTGCAGGAGAACATGCGTTTGGCCAATAACAAGAGGAAGAAGTTGAAGCAGAATTTGGTCGCAGAGGAGAGCCGGTTTGAATCATACCAGAAAAATCCCGAAGACGTGGAGAAAGAAGTCAAAGTTTGCGAGGAAATGGCGGAAAAGATGTCCCAGAAAAAAGAAAAGTTGCAGGCGGACCGCGTTGATATGCTGAAAAGTCTGGTTGATGCAACTAAAGAGTTGCAGGAAAAGAAAAAAGACATGGAAAACGATTTGGCCGAATTAAAGAAAAGTCTTAATACTCTCAATACTTCAGTAAGTAGTTAATTCTAGAGTTACAATGATATTATTAAATATTTTCTTTTGTTGTAGTATACTGTGTCGTCATCTGAGTTGAATCTGTATGTGAGAGATCAAGAGAGTGAAAGCAAGAAATTGCAGAATATTAAGCAGAGTTATGAGTCGGTTGAGAGTAAAATACAGCATTATTCGGCGGAAATAGAGAAACTTAAGAAGATGTTACCAGAGAACGAAGCCAATCTCGGTAAAGCCAAAAAAGAGTTGCAAGCAATTAAAGTTGATGAAGGGAATTTTATCAGAGATTTGAATAAGAAACGATCTATGTTGGAAGAAAAAAAGTCTGCAATGCAAGCGACTAGATCCAGAGGACGGGTTTTGGATGCTTTGATGAGACAGAAAATCGAAGGAAATTGTCCTGGTCTCTTCGGTCGATTGGTACACAATATTGATTCATGTTTTAAACAATTGATTATATATTTTTTTTAACGAATTATAGGGTGATTTGGGAGCTATTGATGGGAAATATGATGTGGCAGTATCCACGGCTTGTGGACCTTTGGATAGTGTTGTCGTCGATACCGTGGAAACCGGTCAATGGTGCATTGAGTTTCTGAAGAAACATGATATAGGCAGGGTTACCATTATCGTATTAGAAAAACAAGAGCATTTGATAAGACACTACCAAGCTCCTCTGCAAACGTAAGAAATAATTTTATTGAAAGATGATAGAGTTTTAAAATTGTAAATTATGCTTGTAGGCCAGAAAATGTTCCAAGGTTATTCGATCTAATTCGCGTAGAAGATGAAAGGATTAAACCTGCGTTTTACTATGCGGTAAGAAATACTCTGGTGGCCAAAGATTTAGATCAGGGTTCCAGAATTGCGTACGGTGCTCAACGTTTCAGGGTTGTAACACTTGGTGGCGATTTAATTGAATTGACTGGTACGTTAACAAATTATTATTAAACTATTACAAGATATCTTTTGTTGAGTTTAATGCAGGATCAGTAGATTTAAGTAAAGATTTATAGGTACAATGAGCGGTGGTGGAAGGCAGGTGAGCCGTGGCAGAATGGGTCAATCTGTGGCCGTATCCAACATTGATCCAAAAGAATTGGAAAGCATCGAGGATGAAGTAAACGAACTTCAACATAAGTTGCGGCAAGTGCAGCAGAAACAACCGATCCTGGAAAGCTCAGTGAGCGATTTGAATTCGCAGATCAATCAGATGAATATATCTTACCAAAAATTCAACATGCAATTAAATGTAAGTAAAAATTCGCTAACCCGAAACGTTTAATTAACAAACCCTTCTCATAGTCTTTGAATCGGGAAAAACATTTGTTGGCCGACCAATTGCAAAATCAAGAGAAAACTGCTGCGAAAACCAAAGCCGATCCTTTAAAAGTCAAGGAAATGAAGAGGCTGGTTGAAGAAAAGAAGGCAGCTTACGAAGAATCCTTGGAAGCAGTGAACGCGCTTCAAACAGAAGTTACCGAAATTAACGAAGAAATTAATCGACGAACTCAAGGCAAAGTGGAAGTTATCGATAAGAATATTAAAGAGACGACGAAATCTATTGAGAAGTTCAAGACAGAGATAACGAAATTACGCGTGGGATTAACCACTGCTGAAAGGTATATCAAATAATCTCTAAAAGAAAAATAATAATTTAATTTTTCTAATTAGGAATTCCCAAAAGTCAGCCAAATTAATAGAAACATTTAAACAAGATATTACGAACGAGGAGAATGCGATGAAAACTATGAAACTTAAGCGCGAAGAAATTGAGGAAGACGCCAAAAAACTGCTCAAGTGTCTCGAAGAGGTTAATGTAGATTTGAATAGTGGAGAGGAAGATTTTTCAGGTAATTGCCTTTTTTATTGCAAAGAATAATTTTCTTTAATTTCGTTATTTCTTAGAATATAAAAATGAAATCGCTGAACTGACCAAGACGGAAAATAAAATAAAAGGCGAAAAGATAGAGATAGATCAGCAGTTGAAGGATGTGACGGAAAAGTTGGACGATTCCAAAGGAAAAGTGAATGGTTTGAAATCGAGAATTAAGCAATTGCGTTTGCAAGCGATTCCAGACGAAACTGTTGGGGAGCTGAAAACGTACAGTGAGGAGGAACTGGATGAGATCGAGTTGAACACGATACAAAGACAGTTAAATGTATACGAGGATGAGTATAAGAAGGCCAATCCTAATCTGGAGGCTATTGTTGAATACAAGAACAAACAGAGCGTCTTCATTAAAAGGACGGAGGCGCTACTGCAGATTACTGAACAGAGGAATAAAGTGCGTGGTTACCACAACGATTTGCATGCGCGCAGGAAACAAGAATTCGTGACGGGTTACAACATCATCAAGATGAAGGTGAAAGAGATGTACCAGATGATCACGATGGGCGGAGACGCAGACTTTGAAATGCTCGATACGTACGATCCCTTCAACGAAGGCATCCAATTCAGGTAAGCAATCGTACACATATATTTAATATAATTGATGATTATCTTATTAAACGACGTTTTTCCATAGGGTGAGACCTCCGAAGAAAACATGGAAATTGATAACAAACCTCTCGGGTGGCGAGAAAACACTATCCTCGTTAGCTCTGGTTTTCGCTTTGCATTACTACAAACCTTCACCGCTATACGTGATGGACGAAATCGATGCTGCACTAGACTTCAAAAACGTGTCTATAGTAGCGAACTACATCAAGGAGCGCACCAAGAACGCCCAGTTCATAATCATCTCGCTAAGGGCAAACATGTTTGAGCTATCCGATCGTCTGATTGGAATCTACAAGATCTTCAACATCACCAATGCCGTAGCTCTGAATCCAAAGACTTTCGACCAAAAGCGTACCGCACATTCGGAAGAAACCAACGATCAAAACATCGTTGAACTTCAGAACGAAGTTATGCCGAACGGCAATATATTAAATACGTCTGTAGCCGTAGCAGCAGCCAATTTATAAATACATTTTAGATTTTATTACCCGCATAATTTTTTTTTCTTTTAAATATTTTAATAAAAACTGTTCTGTTTCGTATAAAGAATTGGAAATTTTAATTATACTTCTCTCGAGAAACAGAAAACAAAACACATACCTTATACAAATATATATATATATATATAAAAAAAGAACAATCTTAATTAAATATAATTGTAATTATAATAAGAGAATAAGCAACAACGAAAATCGTGTCAAATGTAGTTATTTCACGGTCCAAATTAAACACAGAATATGAAGATATATAAATATATCAAATTAGAGAACGGCTATTTAAAAAAAAAATAGAAAAATAATTTACAAAATACATTTTCCTTTAAAGCTATTATTTTTCTCGAGTCCTGTAGGGGAAATGCTGCAATACATTGTATATAAATTCTATATGTGTATATCATTTGGGTGGTATCCACCATTTTTTTCCTTTTTGTTTATAACATTTTGAACTTAATTCCAACAAACACATAAAATATACTCTAAACAAAAATAACAATAAATATTTCATGCATCATGCAAACGTAAATTATAGTTATTACATAGCGTAAGGAATTGGATGACCGTCATATAGTCATCATCACTTCGCTGCGAAGATCGGATTGAACACTTGCGGGAAGTCGTTTACTAGCGTTTCCATAAACTGATTGGTCAAATTCTCGGATTCTGCAATTATATCATTGAATTAGATAAACGAGTGAATATAGGTATTTAAAAAAACAAGACTGACCTTTATCGGAAAACTGTTTGTTGGAATAGATATGAACTATAACTTTGCTAACGCTCTCCAGGTGTGTTCTTAAAACTGGATTCTCCTCCTTGTAGAGCTTGAATAAACATTTAACTATAGCCTCGTTCTCTTGGAAATCCGTCTTGAGTGGTAAATGCTGGATGAGAACCTCAAGGACTTGATCTAAAGGCACCAGGCTCGAATTGATGATAATCATTTTGGCTAATGCACTGCAAATATTATCCATGGTACCAGCATGCGATTCTTTTCTTATCATCATTGACAGTCCAACCAGAATGTCCGAATATTTCCTATAGTGTAGCATTAAGGAATAACATATTCAAAGTTAACGTTACGCAAAATTTTAAGAAGTACAAAAGCCTCTTAAGAATTAATATAAAAAGGATACGAATACATGCAATCCCTTCCATGGAAAATCATTTCGCCTAATCCATATACCGAATTGTTGCGAACCTCTTCACTGGAATCTTTGGTTCCTGCTTCCCAGAGATGCAACAACTGTGGCACAAACTTCTCCACGTAAGTGCTCAACGGCTTCATACATTCTGCTAAAGTACCATAAGCAAATGATCTTTGGCTGATGCTAATGTTGTTTTTCTTAAGAAAAAAATAAATTTAATACTAACAAATATAAGATGGTAAGTACTTACAGCACGGACTGTTAGCAATTGGAGAATGTTGGGGAAATAGCAGAAGAAATCGTCCGGCCTGAGAGCGTTACCAAACTTAGGTATAACTTCACCCGCACATTCTAGCAACAGTTCTGTCTGCTCCGACTCCTCCTCATTCATAGCACCTTCAGCACCAACGTCATGATCTTGACAAACAGTCTGAAAATACAGATTACAGAAAACTTGTTTAAAAGTAAGAAATTGTTACCTTATGAGTTAAAATATCAATAACGCAATTCATAATTGCTTCCCGGTGTCCATCACCGACCAACACGTCACCTTTAATTTCCTCCAAAAGATTGGCAAATGCGTTTAAAGCATTCATGACGATGTTCTGTTCCTCGTCAGATCTGATTAGTTCAGAGCATTTTGGAATGAACATTTGCAGGGCTTTGTACAGAGCATCCTTTCCGGTGTTTGCAGAATGAAGTGTGATGCAGAATTGTTCAAGGGCTAAAATAGCCGCGATCCTAATATCATCTTGAGGGTAGTTTACCAGTTTGAAAATTTCCTCAAAGCTCTTATCCATGAATGGTAAATACTCGGAACCCATATGCTTGCATATCTCAGTAATCGACAAGCAGGCTTGTTCTTTCTCTTCGTTGTAAGAGTTCTCCACGGTATATCTACATTGCGTGTCATCGCTGCTCTCGCTTTCACCGTCGATATCCTCTTCGCCATTATCGGAGTCTGAAAGTTCATCGTAAATATCCAACCCGTCGGTTTCTTCATCCACATAGTGAGCCTAAAGCAATAAAATAATAAGAAAACTAAGAAATTTTATAAATAACCATTATCACATATCTATATATTTCAAGTGATGCAAAACTAGAACGGCATTAGAAAATTTTAATTGAAATTTCTTATTTTGTATTTTATACGCATCAATTGATCATTTCCAGAGAGCCAGACATGATAATGTATAGAAAAGTAAGTGGTTTATTATCTTTGTAACTACTTTTAAAAACGGAATGCTGAAAGCTTTCGAGTTGGAACAGATCCAAATATAAGTAATACCGACTTTTTATTTGTCTAAAATAACTCGAGGTTGGTCTGATTTATTACAAATTGCTTTCGTTAAGCAAGGATATTTTACTAGATAAATAGAAAAAGCACTTACAATAATTCCATCACTACTTTGAATGGTGTTGATCATGGCTCCGATAATCGTATGCAGTTCCCCAGAAATGTCGCTCTTCATAACGCTGCATAAAGCAGCGAAAAGCGGATACAGACTTTTCCTCACGTCAGGATCATCGGTTTCGCTCAGAATCTTTAGAGCAGTTTGCAATGTCTGCGGTGCTAATGGCTTGAAATGTTCCGGCTCAATATTATCAACAATACTGGCCAAACATTCTGACAAAAAAAAATTGATATTAATATCATGTTTTTTTGCAAAATTGTTAAAAATAAATGAAAATTTAAATTACCTAAAGCATATGATTGCAACTCGATGAGATCTCCATTAGGATCGGCGTTGATGTAAATCGTTAAAATCTCCATTAATTTATCGAAGTAAGGCAAAATCTTATCCTTAACTGCACAGGCGACAGAGTCTAAAGTGCTCAGCGCTAATCGTTTAAGTTTTAAAGACCAGCTGTTAGGATGTAGTGCAACTAATAAGGTATCCATGAGAGTGGGTAGGAAAGGTAAAAGACCATCATCAAGATGCATGCAGAAACTTTGTAAGGCATAGAACATCCTCTCGAGTCCATTTGGTTCTGGTTTATTTTGGCCCATTGAAGAGTAGACTTGCGTTAAATGTTCAAAGAATACAGGCAACAGCTCAGCTGAATACTGGCTGATCTCAGGCTGCAAATGTTCAGAGAATTGGCCTAAAGCAAAAAATGCGGCGTTCCTGACGACGACGGTCGGATTCCTGATGCCATTGTAGATGCACTTCAGGAAGGACTCCAAATATTTGTTCCTAATATGCTCGGAGCAACCTTCGGCTAGTACAGCCAGAGCGAGGTACGCAGCTTTCTGAGCGTAAACATCGTTGGTCTGCAAAGCAGGTTCAATTCTGGTCAGTATAAAAGGTACGACCTTCTCGGGCGGCACATACAGTGCGATTAAGTCTAAGGTCTGAGCTGCTACCGTCGTCGATGTGAACTGATCGGGATCGCCCTCAAAGTACTCTTCGTTAATATCATCCTCCGGTTGATGCGCCATCAATTGCATAACGACATCGATGATCGGCTCGATCAGTTTATTCTTCTGGACCACCTTACTTTTTGACCGGATTAGCCAGCCAACTACTCCTATTGCCTTGATCTGAACACTAACATCGCGTTCCTTGTTGCTGCCGATTTGCAAGCACATTTCAATTACAAGCCTAACATGTGGTACAATCACAGCTACGGCATATTCAATCAACTCCTCAATGATCTCGAACATTTCGCAAGCGCGTTTCTCGTCATTTTGCGAGAACAAGTTGATCACTTCCAGCACGCGGGGCAACAACCCATGGTAAATGTTAATCATCTACAACAAAACACAGGAAATTACATCATCGAAATGGCATTGTTTTGTTCAGTATACATGACTAAGTTAACCAAGCGTAAAGCCGAACAAATTAAATATAATATTCAACTTGGCATTTATTTTTAGGCTCAGAAATCTTGTAAGAAAAATGAACTTAAAAGTAAATAAATTATTTAACTTTAATAACCGATTAGAGGTAAAATATAGATTATGATTTCGGTAGACAAACCAATAACGTTTTCAAGTTTGATATTGCTCTATCGCATGGCATTATTTACTAAACAATTTATAATCAAGACGCGATTTACATTTAATCAATCATGTGAACTTTAAAAAGTCAATAAGGTTACATCCTCTTTGATAAAAAATAAACAAATATTCTGTGATTTCATATCAATGCAAGAAACGTAGTAATTTGCTTCAATACCTGTTGGTGTCCTCCAATGACAGAAACTAAATTCTTCATAGTGATGACTGTGTAGTATGCCAAATTTGAGCTCAAGTCTGGCAATCCATTTAGGATATTTATGAAGAGTCTAGCCATCTCTTCTGAATGCTCAATGTAACTTTCCTTAGAAATCTCAGTCATAATAGATAATGTATACATCCCAAGCTAAAAATATGCAATAATTTTTCTATTAGTGTGATGTAATTTATTCTGCTGTGCTATTTATAGCATATGTTTAATTAAGCTATAAACAGGACTGACTCATAAAACAAATAAATTCCAAAATGAGTCATGTCTTAATTAAGTAAATTACCTCTTTATCTAAAAGGTTGTCACTTCTGCAAAGTTGATCTATGAATTGCAAAACCTCAGGCCATGTCTTGTTCGGGAACTCATGTTTTCCCAGGAGCCCAATGAATTGGGCAATGGAATTCTTCACCAACTTTTCAGGTTCATTGACCAATGCTTGCAACATACCCCCCTTGATTCTGAAGAACATTAATCATTATTAATTACATTTATTTTTATGTTTTTTTCCCTTATTGTTATGATTGCTACCTGTTGCGAGTTTCTGCGTCTACTTTGGACCATTGATGTTTCTTGGCTAGTTTTCTGCGTAAGACGACGGCGGCAGTTTGCCGGACTTGAGGGCTGCCGGATGATACCAAGATATCACAGAGAGCGCCAATCGCTCCGGGCTTCTTGAAAGCCTCCTTGAGTTCCTTAGTACCCTAGACATGTTCAAGAACGATTAAAACCTGTCGATAGGTCGTTTGGAACGTATAAGAAGCACGTGCGGTCGTATAGGTTAGGAGGAGAACGCATAGACTTAGCGGCACTCCGGCTTAATGTCATGGACTCACCTGCTGTATGACATTGCTGTCTGCGACCAGCAATTTCTGCAAGATTTGTTCCATTTCAAAGACAAATAATAAGCTTAAAATAAAGACAATAAAAGTCCGGCAACGATGCCACGCCTGGCCACGCTACACACTTCACCAACAAGAAACAGACGACAAACGTCAAAATTCAGCCGACTTTAAATGCACTTAAAAACCAGCCTCAGTGCTACCACCATTGATTAATTAATTACTATTACCACACGACAAACTTTACAATAGCAGGTGGAAAAACCATATTATTGAAGCACAGGAACACAATGTAAAAAATATATAATCACGCAATTGGAACGCAATTAACTTAACAATAATCCCCAAATGGATTACGAAGTTCTTAAAGTTTTACAACTTCTGGCAGTCACTGAAATGTCATTGGGTCATTGCTATCTCTGATCAAACATGATGCAGAAATTAAAATAATAAAGCGCAAATGAACTGGAATTAACCTAAATCTCAATAAGGATAACAATGAATCCGAGAAAGAAGCGATTGAAGAAATGCAAGTGAAACGCTTGAAATGATGGCCAAGTGGTGGACGTGTATGTATCTCGTTTTCGCCTTTGCCGTTTCGCGAAGTTTCTGTGATACTTTTGATGGTGAAGAGCAGGAGGACAACTTGGAGTCACCTCTGTGCTGTAACCTAACAACCACTGAAAAACTAGAGATTGAATACTCCTCCAAAGCTGTTGAGAATGAATACATAGTTACATTTAATGGATATTATAAGAATCAAGCGAGAGCCAGTTACATCAATGCAGCCCTCAATAATTCCGGGATCAAGAAGTGGAAGATACTTTCCAGAGAGAACCCTGCAAGTGATTACCCTAGTGACTTTGATGTGGTAATTCTGGAGGATACAGAAATATTATCAGGTCTGAATTGTGTGCTTTTTGTTAATTAACAATTATATAATATGTAATTTTTATAGGATTGGATGCATTGAATGATCATCCTTCTGTGAAAAGAGTAACTTCACAGCGCATGGTGCTTAGAACATTAAAGTTTATCAATAAGAATGAATATATAAGAAGAGGGAGAAACAGTTTGTCACAAAACAGCCAATTTTGGCAACCAACAGGCAGACATACAAGCAGAAGACTGCTAAGAGCTGTACCGAGACAAATCACGTCAGTGTTACAAGCTGATGCATTATGGAATATGGGAATTACAGGGAAAGGTGTTAAGGTGGCCGTATTTGATACTGGCTTGTCGAAGACGCATCCGCATTTTCGGAAAATCAAAGAGCGAACGAATTGGACTAACGAGAAAACTTTGGACGATGGTTTGGGGCATGGCACATTTGTTGCTGGTGTTATCGCTTCGAGCAAAGAATGTCTAGGCTTCGCACCCGATTCGGAGTTGCATATCTTCAGGGTGTTCACCAATAATCAGGTGTCGTACACGTCGTGGTTCTTGGACGCTTTCAATTATGCTATTTTAAAGAAAATCAACGTTCTGAATTTGAGCATCGGTGGACCGGACTTTAAAGATCATCCTTTTGTTGATAAAGTTTGGGAGCTAACGGCCAACAAAGTTATCATGGTCTCGGCGATTGGAAACGATGGTCCTCTATACGGTACACTTAACAATCCGGCTGATCAAATGGACGTGATTGGTGTAGGAGGGATTAACTTTGAGGATCAAATCGCCAAGTTTTCATCCAGAGGAATGACTACTTGGGAACTACCCCAAGGTATTTAATTCACATTCTTGTTCAAGTAACGTATTAATTTATTTGTTAAAAGGATACGGACGCGTTAAACCTGATATTGTTACGTACGGAGCTAATGTTAGGGGCTCCAATATTAAAGGTAGCTGCAGATCTCTATCCGGAACAAGCGTTGCTTCGCCGGTGGTTGCTGGTGCAGTCACGTTGTTGGCTAGCGGTGTTCTCCATCGAGAAGAAGTGATAAATCCCGCTAGTATTAAGCAAGCTTTGATGGCTTCTGCACGAAGATTGCCAGGTGTAAATATGTTCGAACAGGGTCATGGCAAATTGAATTTAGTAAAAGCATATCAAATTTTAAGCAGTTACAAACCGCAGGTACAATTACACCATTATCACAAAATGCATACGTTTTCATTATGTTTCATTGTTTCAGGCCAGTTTAAGTCCCAGTTACATCGATTTAAGCGAATGTCCGTACATGTGGCCTTACTGCACACAACCTCTGTATGTTGGAGCGATGCCCGTTGTAGTTAACGTGACTATTCTGAACGGTTTAGGCGTTTCAGGCAAAATTGCTAGCAAACCGCAATGGTATCCGTACACCCCGCAGCAAGGTCAACTGCTAGATATAGCCATATCTCATTCAGAACTTCTTTGGCCATGGTCTGGATGGTTGGCGGTCAGTTTTTCTGTGAACAAGGATGGCGCAAATTACGAGGGTTTGGCGCAGGGACATATCAGCTTAACAATCGAATCTCCTCCAGCACACGGCGAAACAGAACCAAAACAAACTGTTATTGTTCTTCCAATCAGGTTAGTCCAATTTTGAATTTAAAAGATCAACTTGTGTTACGTCAATAGACATATTTTTGTATATTCATCAATGTTTATTTATATTATTTTATTTCGCAGAGCTAAAATTATTCCAACGCCTCCACGAAACAAGCGTATCCTTTGGGATCAGTACCACAATTTGCGTTATCCGCCTGGATACTTCCCCAGAGATAATCTGAAGGTAAAGAACGATCCGCTCGATTGGAATGGCGATCACATCCATACAAACTTCAAAGACATGTACCAGAATCTGCGAAACGCCGGGTACTACGTGGAAGTACTAGGCTCTTCGTTCACGTGTTTCGACGCCTCTCAGTATGGTTCGCTTTTAATCGTGGACCCAGAGGAGGAGTATTTCCCCGAAGAAATTGCTAAATTGAAGAGAGACGTGGATGCTGGTTTATCTGTTATTATATTCGCAGACTGGTATAACGTAACCGTTATGAGAAAGGTGAAGTTCTACGATGAGAACACCAGGCAGTGGTGGATGCCGGACACGGGCGGATCCAATGTTCCGGCGCTGAACGATCTTCTGGCCTCTTGGGGCATCGAGTTTGGAGATCGCGTCTTCGAGGGCGGATTCAAGTTGGGTGACCATGACATGGTATACGCCTCCGGTACGAGCATCTCCAAATTTCCAGCCGATGGTTTGATCATATCGAGGCAATTGAAGGATCAAGGAGAACAAGTACGTTTATAAAATATTATAAAATCCAATTATTTATAAATTTCTCGGATTAATTTTAATGTTATTTTATTTTGTTAAATGTATGTGTTTATAATTTGTTACAGATTGTGACCGAAAACGAAGGCAAGGAAAAGCACGAGGTTCCAGTGCTCGGTTTGCTTCAGAGTAAAGCGACGGAGAAGAGCGGAAGGATAGTGGTGTACGGCGATTCGAATTGCATAGACGCCAGTCATCTGGAGCAACCGTGCTACTGGATGCTAGACGCCATCCTCGAGTACACCTCTACCACCCACCTACCGTCCGTATTCAAAGACAATGCCATGAAGGACTTCTCGAGCAGGGTTTTAACGGACGTGCCGCAACGGATGGAAGGCAACAGACTGTTCCGGTACTCGAAGGTTCTCGAAGGTCATTTAGGTGAATCTCAGGCCAGAGCTCTTCCGCAGTGTCCGCACCTGGTGTACGCTCACGCGGTGCCGTTAAACATATCCGCTCCCACGGACTTTTATCAATCCCAAAAACTGTTATCCCTCATGGAGGAATCCGCCTTACCCGTAATTAAAGTTAATAATTTCGTAAGAGGTACGTAGAACCACAAATTTAGATCAACGCATTGCTTATAAAACAAATAAGTACATAATAAACAACTCCAGCTTACAATTAAATAAATAACGTTACGAAATAATGACTGTGTGTTGTGTATTAGATGCGTCCGGGCAAGATAGTGTAGAGGAAGACATTTGGAATTGGCGCCAGAAGCAACACGACCCATCGCAAGTTACGAAACCGGAGAACTTTAATCTCACCTCGATTTTGCTAGTATGCCTCACCTTGGTCGTAATCTATCTGTGCGTTCGATGTTACAAACAGAGACCAAAACCTAAGCGACGGAAACCAAGGATCAAACGTCTACTAAGTATCCTACAGTGTGGCCGAGTCCCGGCCGTTTAGTGTGCTTAATTACATAATTTCTTTTCCTTTTGCTTGTCTCTCTTTTTCTCTCTCTAACACTATCTATTAATTGTGTTTATTTTCTTCTTTATTTTATGTACGAATAGGAACAAATTATTTTTTAGTTTTATATACTTCACAATTTATATGAAAATATATATATAAGAAAGAAAGGAAAGAAGAACAGCAGCAGAGAAAACGAGATGAATAAGAAATATTTTAATTTTGTGATATATTTTTTAATGTGATTTACACCGTGTATTTTTACATACATATATATATATATATACTATATTTTTTGTATACCCTTATAAAAAAAAAGACCTAATCCTAACATCACGACACCATTTTATACATTATTACTATTAGTTTATTTTTTTAATTTAATTTAGCCTTAACGGTTACCTAATTACAATTACATTATTTATTATTATAATAATGAATAATAAAACGCAAATCTATTTCACAATCTGGAATAAATATTATTGTTTCCTTGATTTTGCAATTTTCTCTAATTTGTATCTGAATATTGCGACTCAGATTTTCCTTCTCAAAACTTTTAAATCGAATATTTCTTATCATTAAACTGATTTTATAATTTAAACTGAATATTACTTGAGCTAATGTTTAAAGACTAAAAATTTCCATTTATATTCGTTTTTTATTTCAATTACATTTTTGGCAACAGCGAAACATTTTCATTCATTCAAATAGTTTATGTTACACAAATCATGGAAAAAGGTGAAATATCGATAATTTAAAATATAAAAAATACATTTATATTTCTAAATTTTCTTCAATAGATCTTTCAACATAAATTTTTACAATTTTCACATATAATTTAATTTCTTGAATCAATTGAGCGCGACTAAAAAATAAATATGTTACGTAAGAACCAATCCCGTTTTAATACTATTTATTTTTTCTAAATAAAATTCTACGTTTCTCTTAATTTTTCAATTAGATTTGTCTTCAAGTCTGTACAGCTAATAGTATTGTCGATTCATAATGCGTTCACAAATATAGATAATAAAGTGTACAGATATTACATCCGATAGAAATCCTTATCATTTTTTTAATATTTGTCTGAATCATTCCATTCGTATGGTCGAGGGGATTTTGTTGTACTTGTTTTGTGTTTTTTAGCGAAGAGACGAAACAAAAATGAAAGCGAGACTAGATTACGCATTTGCCGTCCGTTAATCACTCGCGTGTGTGCACTTATTACTAATTCCCCACAAAATATGTACGTCAAAGAGTGATTTCCTTTCGCATTATTAGTAAGTTTGCTTTTTTGAAGTGTTCGGATTAATCTATGTCACATTTAAAGGTAATCTATTTCGTATCTCGCACAATAAAACGACTAAAAACTTATATCTAATTCATGACTGTATACAATCATGTTGGGTTGTTTTCTTCTGTACATTCACTTTCTCCTCGAACACCT
This sequence comes from Nicrophorus investigator, assembly GCA_963457615.1. Classification (NCBI taxonomy): domain Eukaryota; kingdom Metazoa; phylum Arthropoda; class Insecta; order Coleoptera; family Silphidae; genus Nicrophorus; species Nicrophorus investigator. The sequence continues at coordinate 27,335,163 of OY735142.1, forward strand.
CATGCATTTTATACTGTATTTCCGAACAACTTTATTAATTATTGAGATAGCATTGATATTAATACTCTAAGAACAATTGATTTAATAATAATTAATTTTTCTTTTCCCCCAACACCTTAAAACGTATCTAATATAAAATTACAATATAATTATAATCTCATCCACTCACTATCCTAAAATTTTTAAATTGTGAAAAATTCAACAAATTATATAAATAAAGCAATTAATTTAATGTAAACCACCTTACGGATTCTAAAAATAAGGAAATTTGGAAGTGAAGAATTCCAATCAGTTTTTTTTTAAATAAATAGTAAAAAAATAACTTTTCGTATTTTGATATGAGTCGAAAATGATAATTTTGTTTTCACGGCAATCTCGATATTTGCAAATATTTTCTGAAACAAAAGTGAGATAACTGCATTTTACGTGATCGTAAACAAATACAATGCAAAGTGTAAGTCAATAGCGTTGAAACACAATAAGAATTGTTTTTTTTATTATAATTATTTGATTAATTATTCACAAAAATAGAAGTAATGCAATTACGAAATAATTAATTTTGTTTAATAATTAATCAAATAGATGCTCATTTCCTATAAATACTATGTAATAATAAATATAGTTATAATTCTAATATGTATACATATTAAAAGAATTATTATAAATTTGAATAATTGTAAAACAAGAAAGAAAAATATTTTTATTTTCGAAAATTTGTTTGAAACTAATCTACAGATAAGAGTTACGAATATCTTCGTTTCATTCTCAAATAATCATTGGAAATTCGAAAAATTTAGCATACAAAGTTTTGAACTGTTTCTAAATATATAAACACAATCGGGGATTTTGATTAAGCATATTTTGCGTTCGCATAATTTCGAGAATAATAATAATATCTAAAAACTTTCCAATCATGTCAACATAATAACTCCTCTGTTATACACATATCGATGAAATCGTGTCTGCCTAATTACACAGATAAGAATCGATGCGGCGCTGTGATTTAATATAATTTCGATTTGATTGGAATTCGATATTGCAAGCGAATAACAAAAAACGAGAAATAATTACAGGATTACTAAAAAAACTACGACTCGTGCGATTTCGGTTCGCTGATAGTATTCATACAATCGCACCGTTTTCCCATTCAATTTGCCAATAAATAATACTGCATAAAAGCCGATAAACCGGTGAGCCGTGAACGCGAAAGTCCGCATCAGTTTCGTATTCGTTTCGAGCTCGGAAATCGCAATGAATCGAACTTGCCCATTTTTCATTCACATCGAATTTCTCTTCTTTTTATTTTTAGGAAGTACCCATTCAAATTATCTATGAATAACATTCAGTAATCTTAATCCCTGTCGTAGAGATTTAATCGCTGCATTAATTGTAATAATATTATATCATTTCCTTAATATGCACTCTTTTACCTAATCTAGTAGGTTTTATATAACGTAAACGTCAAAAGTAAACATCGATATGATGTAATTTTTATGATAATTGGAAACCGTAGTAACGAAATTTTGTTTCACAGTTTATGAAAGTTAAGCAACTTTTGACGTTTAAAATAATGCTAGTAGGTTTTATATAACGTAAACGTCAAAAGTAAACATCGATATAATGTCATTTTTATGATAATTGTAAACCATAGTAACGAAATTTTGTTTCACAGTTTATGAAAGTTAAGCAACTTTTGAGGTTTAAGTAAATGCAAGTTTAAATTAAATGTTTAGAAATAAATCGGATTTAATAATTTACATAAACAACAATTTTAATATTCGGCCAAAGTGGAATTACGATATAACTTCATAATTACAAGCTTTTGTATTTGATAGAAGAATTGTGAGAAATAATCATTAACAATTTTATTTAAGTATTTCTTCTAGAATTGATGTATTTATTTTTTTAATATGGAGAAGAATTTACATAATGTTACTTAATAGAAAATGATTAATAAACATTCTCGATTAATATTGCTCATCTCTATTCGTTTTGTAATTCATGATTACTATAACAAAATGAAATTTGAAATGATTCATATGCAACGGACCGAATGATTAAAGTGAATATGAATTTATCTATTTTACATGCGTATTAGTTCAGTAATTATTGCCCTAAAAAAATGCACTGAGTCATATTTTCGAAATGCTGTGAAATGTTGAAACTTTGATATTCTTGCGACATTTATATTATGTTTTTGAACGTACGATAAGAAGACTTAAGTCTTCGTTGATTTATTTATTATCGAATATCGAGAGGTTTGCATAGGAAACGCGAATTGAGCGTTCGCCTGATGATACATAGCAATGTGCACGATTTAATTGATCGAATGCAAAGATCATAGTTCTTCAATTACGTAAGAACGTGGTGTTTCTCGAAAAAAAAAAACACATTTTGCGTGGTTTCTTCGAAGAAATTGGGACGTCGCTATTTACTAGATTTACGTAAGTAAATAGACAACAAATAAATAAAATAAAGCAACAATAAGTTGGAAGAAAAGTGTCGAATACATAAAATGAAGTCGGTTCGATCTGTCTGCTGTCTCGCTCGCACGTTTTTCAAATAGAATTATTTCATGTGCGATAAGATATGGGGACACTTCAATAGATTAATTGCGAATCGTAGGTGTCTGAGTGAATTTTCACAGTTCCAGGTGGTGATCTGAGCGAAAGGAACCTCGGAGTGATTTAAAATTAGGAGGAGAAGAAGCGTATATCCTGAAGGTGTCTAATATTTCGAAGATGTATTGCTGCAGGTAGAGGAGTGTTTTTTTGTTGAGTTTACAAAGAAATCTGCAAAACATGGATCTGGAATCAAGGATGAGCGGTGCTGTGACGACAACGGGTCAAGGGAATTTGGTCGAAAGGACGTTCAGGAGGAGGACGACCGAGATCCTCCAGTTCACGGAGAAGACGTGGAGATGGTCGTACTTGAAGGTGAGTGCGTGAGCCCGGTCGGAGCTTCCAACTGGAACCGTCGAGGGGAGTGCGGGACGTCGCTCTTTCTCGCACCCCGCCAGAGGGTTGCAGAGGTGGCGGAGAGAAAGAGGAGAGAACTAATCAATAAACCATTTCGGAGTCGCAGCGGTAAAACGGATCGCCCCCCGCCCCTCGACGGTTTCGCATTCAAACGAAGCAAAAAAAAAAAACACAAATGCAATTCTCCTCATCCCGGTGCGAAACGAGTAGGAAGAGAAAAATTGACCAACATTGAAGCCCTAATTATAGCCGGACGCGCATTATAAATAAGTTTTCTGCACGCCCCAGTGTATTTACGTTTTTCGGTGAGAGCGCAAAAGAGAAAGAGATTCGGGTAGTAGTGAGTGTGCAATCTGGAAACATGCGACGGTCCTCGCTGAAAACCAGCAGGATGTGCACGTGCTTCTTCATCCCCTCGGATCATGAACATCACTAGAGGTATTTCGTAAATAAGCGCTTAAAACTGAATCAGCATTCACATATGTTCATCATCGTCATTACTATTACCAAGCCCACAATACTCGAGAGATATAGCAAGATTATCCATCGCTCAACCTGAAATTCCAAGAACTTAATCAATTCATCGCAACATAAACAAACAATTTATAATAATACAGTAAATACATAACAACCATAAACAACAATTAAATTATTTTTTTCTTTGTGGCCGAATAAAATTAATTTGTCCAAAGGCCACTATTAATAGTTACTCAAATATAATTACATAGCTCCACGTTATCGAATTATAAGTTTTTTTTTATATATATATAATTCAATTGAAATCGATTGCAATCTATTTATCGGTAAACTTATTCTAGAGAGATTTTACGGACGATTTTATTTTTAGTACTATTCTAAGTAAAATAATCCCAAGTACACGTTATATAGTAACTAACTATCAATGAGGGTAGAAACAAAATAAAACAAAATGAAAAAAAAAACAGTCTATCTTATCAAAATTATTGCAGTTTCTTGGTGCGCATTAGAAATTGCGATTCCCAAGCTTAGTACTTTTCCTAATTTATTATAATTTCTTACATCTTAACATTTACACCAGAGATTGTCAACCTGTGAAACTTGAAATATTAGAAAGTTCTGCAAAAAAAAAACGTGTATTCTTTTCATACTTTTCAACTCAATAACCATAAAATTAGACTCAAAATAAGTATTTTTAATCAACTCATATTATTTACACATATTGGATCATTTCTAAATTATAAGTGTGTTTTTAACCATATTTTTAAATCAACAAACAATTTATTTTTTATAAATAAGATTTTGTTAAAATGATAACTCTTAGCAATTATACTTCTAGTCTAGTTACTAGTCATTTTAAGACTTTTTTAAAGATCATTAACTAAATACGTCAAAAATAATAAATAAAGATTGAAATGTGCTTGAGATTAAAAAAAAAATGAAAACTAAAACATTTTACTGCACGATTCAAAGTTTGCCACAATTTTTTGACGCTTTGTCGTAAGGTGACATCTGTCATTTGGTAATAATTTAATAAGATCCTTATGTTGAGAAACGCTTGTCTAACAACTAAAGTAACCTTATACTATATCCAAAGATTATTTCATAATAAAAAAACGTAACTTAAATTTCATTCTTGCTGCGTATTTGTAAATGTAAATATTGTTGTCCACTTGTTATATTATACTAAGCTACACCAAGAAACCTGAAGTTTTCAGTATAAATCGACGCTTCTAAATTGGGTAAGCGCATATTTGACGTAGGAACACTGAAATAATAATATTGTTTAGTATTTACATTTTCAATTTATCGAAATAACAGAAATCCAATTGCAAAGTTTAAATCAAACTTGGGATATTTTCATTATCTTTTAGGTTTATAAGAAATTTACAGATTAAGGTCAGAGTTTGATTTATTGCAAAACAGTTTGATTTATTGCAACAAAACATTTAATTATTATAATTTATATGAAACGATTATGAGCAATTATATGATTTCAATGTTACGTTTTTTTATATCGTTGAAGATCGAGGTTGGATGGAATAATTGTTATGGAAAAAACTTTTATGCAAATATTATTTTTTTTTGTATATAATTAATTATAATAATTAAATTTAACATTTTTTCTTTACTTGACGCACAGTAAAATGACAAATAGGCTTCAGTAAATTTTAGTTAATTCTTATTCCAACTTCACCCGCGATTAAATTCATACTGAATAGATTTCTTATATTGATTAGATTAGTTTATAATTAACATCATTAAAATAGTATTTATGTAATTATTATTATATACATTAAAGTACTAATCTATATTTCGAGTATTTGCTTCATTTCAAATACTTTTTTGGTATTTTTCTAAAAAAAAAATGAAAATAAGCAGTGTTTTACGCTTAAAGTTTATCTAATAATTATAATTTCAAAGTATGTATTGTAACAGTACACGAAACAAACAAAATTATTTTTAGGTAATCCTATTAGAACACAACAATTTTTAGTGATTCTTAGGAAATGTTAGTGAAATGTTAGCATTTAATTTTGTTGGAAAAATTTGTGAGTGTAAATTAATTTTGTAATAGAACTAATAATTAAAAGAATTTGTTAAAATAATTATTAAAAATCTATAAAATTTCTTTAAAAAAAATGTTTCGTGAATGTAAATCAGCGTTGGTATTTTTGCGTGATCGTGGACACGAATTTAAAAGAGGACCGACCGTTAGAAATGTATTATATTTTATGTTGTTGTTGGGGGCCGGTCCGATTTTGGTAGACCGAAAGTGTACTCCAAACCAATTTTCTAATCGTCACAAGTTGTCGCTTTTTTATAGTTAGTAGTCAGCTTAGTTCATTCATTTATATTTTATATTATACACGCATTTATCGCGAGAAAAATAATGTCTACAAAAACGTTCGTATTTTCTAATGGAATGGAATTACACGGAGTGCACTTTATGTTTAGGTAATCAATACAATTTGTTTACTATTAAGATCGTCTTTCAATTCTTCGATAAGAATGAAGGAGAATAAACATTGAATTTCTGAATGTGTTTTACGCACGCGAAATTCTAGACAGAAATAACATAAATAATTATCCAGACTCAACATTGCAATGATATTTTATGTTTATTAACAACTTAATTTATTATTGCAACTATGTTAAATGTCATCTATTCTCGGCAAATAATTTCTTCCAATGAAAATCATTTTATCATGTAATAAAGTGTAATTAAAGAACAACTATAAAATAGTTATTTATTTCCAAAAAAAAAGAAATTTTTGTTGAAGTTTATTTTTTATAGAAGTTTCTCCAACAATATTTATTTAAATCAGTAATTTTCAATCTATGTGTTTCGTTCAATATATAATGGATTGCAAAATGACAACTGTCACCATTTAACAAAGCGTCATTTCTTAATCATTATAAATAATTGGATCGGAAATTCAAAGACAAATTTGTATCAATGTATTATATTATTTGCTGATTCTTTAATCAATTAAAAATAATATTTATTTACAATTCCCTAAAGGACTTTATTAATAAAATTAACAATTTATTTTAAAATTATTATAAGCTTTGTGTAATCCGCATTTTTTTTTGACAGATTACATTAAACAATAAAGAAATGCGATTGAACATGACAATATTTAGATAGGGGAAAATGTATAAGGCGGGAAAAAAATTACTATCACTATAATCGTGTAGATTGGAGATTAGGACTGGTACCAAGTGGACAATATCTTTAAATATAAATAATTAAAAGGAAGTTTTAAAATAGTTCTATAAATTACATAATTATCTAGATAAGAATTTGAAACAAAAAATTTCTTATTAAATCTCGATAATTTTATCATCAAATTTTTGCTTTAAATATTGTTTGTTTACTGTTGCTATGATGTATCAAAGCAATTGTTTATATAATATGCAAATTTTGACGTTTTCACGCTAGATGACAGCTGTCATTAAAAACGCAATATTAGGACGCTATCCACAGGTTGAGAAACTCTGAGTTAATGAATGAAAGTAAATTAAACTCTGTTTATTTCGTACATTTTAAAATAATTTAGTTATGAGTTTAAAATAAATCTAGTAAATCTAACTATACGATTTGATATGTGCTAAGAAATACGTTAATTGTATGATTATAATCGTAAATGGGAACATTTCGAAACCGAAAAGGAGCGACGGCGGCTCGAATACATCCATTGTCATTTCCATATTAGATTTATTTACGTTTTAATCAATGATATTCGCCGCGCTGATGATATCACATTGGAGGGATTTAGAAATTCCACTTAAACTCGATTTCATAAACGTGCAATAAAACAATAATAAGGAAGGTTAATCCCCTCTGAAACAATAGTTTACTTTTAAAACATATTTACGGTATTATTTATCAATTTCGCATAGATTTCAGTACATTCTGATCTCTGCTGATTGATACAAACTAAAACTGCAATTATATTATAGTTGTTTATATTTGTATTTCAAATAAGTATACTCACAATGTTGTGTAAAAACGTAATGAAGATATTAATGGTATGAAAAAAAATGATGAAATTATATCAATATTTCAAGATTAGTAATCTTTTTGTCTTTAATTAATATGCGAACATACATTACAGTATCAAATCGTAAAGTTTATAATCTGTGAAGCAATATTTACAATAATTAATATTGCATTTCTTTAAATAACTAATTTGTTAATAAAATGTAATTTGTAAATTAGTTATTTATTTTTTAATTTTATATGATCTTACGGTTATGGTAATTTTCTGTTGCAGGAGCAATTTAGGATAGCTGACTTGGAGAATCTGTACAAAAGATACACGGACAAAATAAACAATGGGTACTTCTCATTATTTTTGATATTACAATGTCTACTTAGTCTGTGTCACTTTTTTGTAGTCTTAGTTTATAATATGGTAAGCATAGGTTTGCGAGCGGAACGAAGGAAAAATCGAATGCATATGTGTATCCGTGTTGCAGGAAAATGAAACGTTACACAGAGTCTTGCCCGATCTAATACTGTACGCGGTGGCAGGTGTGGTTCCAATTGTAGGAATATTCCTGTCGGAGGGTTACGTGAAGAAGCACCCGGATGTCCTCAACTACGCATCTACGGCGGCCTTCCTGCTGCTCTTCTCGTTGGACGTGGCGCTCCCCATCTACCATAATGTGCAGAACGAGGAACTGGGGAAGCTCGGCATCCGACCGACGTACACCACTCACCTGGTGCTCGCGTGCCACATATTCTTCACGGTGCGAAACACTTCCACCGCGATGGCACTGGGCATCTTTGTGAGCGTCACGCACATCATCGTCCTCATCTTCTTCACCTACAAGAACTCTCCAATATTAATCCAAAGAGTACGTCAACGGCAAAGTACTTACTCAACGCAGATTAACAGCTAATTGCTTCGATTTCTTCTGCAGATAATCGCCGACAGCATTTACTATTTATGCATAAACGGCGTCGGGGCCTATTTCCGTTTCATCAATGAGATGATGAAGCGCAGAGGATTTCTGGATAGAAGGGCGTGCGTTCAATCAAATTTAGAGTTAACTTTCCAGAAGGATCAAGAGGTAATTCAAAGAAATCATCTGTAATTTCAATAAACTAATAAATTATTTTTTTTGCAGGAACAACTAATGTTAAGTATTATACCGAAGAGCATCATCGAGTTGGTCCGAAAAGATATTTCGGAGAATTTCAAGTCGATGAAAGTGCAGACCAAACCGTTCGGGTTAGTCAACGATTCATAATATTTTAATCGTTTGTAATGTAGTTTAATTTGATTTTACAGGAATCGTTATATAGTTCCGCACGATAACGTGACGATTTTGTACGCGGATATTGTCAACTACACGGAGATGACCACAAAGTTAAAACCGGTGACAAAGCTCGTGGAGACATTGAATGATCTCTTCGGTAGTTTCGATGATGCGTCGGAAGCTCTAAAAGTGCTTCGCATCAAGTTCTTGGGGGATTGCTACTACTGCGTGGCAGGTCTACCTCCCGACAACATCCCCAATCATGCGGACGCCTGTGTCGATCTTGGATTGAAGATGATTAAAATCATTAAACGCGTCAGGTATTCTAAATAACTTCAATATAGTCAAGAGGTAATTTTAAGAAATTATCATTTTTTAGGGAGAGTCGTAAATTAGATATTAACATGAGGATCGGTATACATTCCGGGAGCATCTTGAGCGGAATCATCGGCATCGCCAAATGGCAGTTCGACGTTTGGTCAAAAGACGTTCATATTGCCAACAAGATTGAGAGCACCGGAAGTCCAGGGTAATTAATTGCGCAGCGCTCAGATAAAATTAATCTCATAGCAAAGTTTAGAACGTTGAATTTGTATTCCGCAGAAAAGTACATATCACGAAACAAACCAAAGATCAACTGACCAAAGATTACAATATCGTACCAAATAGCAGATGCAAGACTGATCCTTTTCTTAAGCAATACAACATCGAAACGTTCCTGATAACGCCAGAGGTGAGTTCAAGCTAACCACAAGACCCGAATAAGTTTATATGAAACTATTCTAGAAGGAACCGGAGGAGCCGCCGTGCGTTAAAGTTGCGGACGTCATCCTTAACCCGTGCGGTCTGGACAAACGTCGCGACACGTACCAGAGGAAGCAGGATTTGCGGAAGGTCAGCTCAACGCCGAATCTGGGTAAACGATTGACCAGTCGCAGGATCAGCGGGAAATTCCCTTTACCAAACATCGAGAAGAAAATCAACAACAGCGAAAGGAAGATGAGCGGGCAAAATTATAGGGAATCGTTAATCAGCGGTCGAATGTCTGACAGGAATTCTCTGGGCGGAGATCAAAACAGGAGGACCGCGTTCATGGACAACAACATCAATATATATCAGAAGAGGTTGCAATTAACCGACGAGAAACTGTCCGAAGCCATCGATTCGATGCCCTTCGCCAAATACGAGTAAGAGCGAAGATTCCTAAAAATTTGGTTTCGTTAATTCACGAGTTCAGTTTTCAGCCAGTGGATTAAAAAGTCCGATATTAATCCGCTTTTGCTGGTCTTCAAAGACCTGAAGAAGGAACTCAACTACTTCCAGATACCCGATCCGCTGTTCCGGTATTACATGCTCACCGAACTGCTCATTCTGATCGGAGTTTTACTCATCCAAAACATCACAGTTCCGCAGTAAGTGCAACTACAGTCTCAATCACAAATCAATAGATTAATCTTTAACGTTTTCTTTTAGCTGGGATTGCACGACCTTCGTGGGTTTGGGTATGATGGTTTTCGTAATAGTCATATTATTGCCTTTGACGTGGAGCAGTTACATTTGGAACACATTTTACCACAAAATCAATAACAACGATTCAGTCAGCTATTACGATGATAGCAATTTATCCGACGAACCCACAGCTGAAGTAAACATCGACGATAAACCTAAAAATAAATTTATATTGCTACTTTACAACATATCAAACGCGATCACCATCAACGTTTTCTACCGCATCACCATTTATCTCTTTATTTGCGCATTATTCGCGCTCTTCGTTTTCGGAGATTTAGTAAGTCTTTAACTAAATTTTACGACTCTAATCAGCTGTTTAATATTTATTATATCATATTTTTATAGATTATTTTCATAATTTATTAGTTTATTTTTAATAATTTCTAGTTCTACTGCAAGTATGGAGACTCAGCAATAAACCTTTTAAAGGAGAAGCCCGTAAATGATTCCACAAACAACTGTTTTGTGCCATGGGTAAGATATTTGCGTTTTGTAAGCCTTAAAACCATACCGAATCTATCATTTTTTAAGCACATGACTCAAACGTGCGGATTGGCGATCGTGATGAGTTTTCTTTTCCTGAAAGTTCACGTATGGATAAAGTTCTTCTACGCAGCAACCATCACGATACTCTACTCGTTGTTCATCTACCAAGTCTCCGATTTATTCGAGGTTTGTCGTCGTAGGATCAGATTTACATATATGATTTTCTAATCATTGCATCTTTCAGGAAAGCGAAACGCTCAGCTTTCAAATACCCACATGGATAGCGCACATCATAAGCATCGTCTATCTGACATTCACTTTGCATTTGATCGATCGTCAGGCGGATTACATGAACCGTCTGGATCACCAGTGGAATCTTCAGCTGATGAAGGAACAGGAGGAAGCCAATTTCATGCGCTTAATCAACCATTACTTGCTGGTGAACATCCTGCCGGTGCACGTCGGTAAATTGCATTTTATTTATTTCTCTATTATCGTTTATTTATTGATGTGATGATTGTATTTAGCTCATAGATACTTGGACGTGAACCGAACCAAAGAGTTGTACTGCGAAGAGTATTCGGACGTCGCAGTAATGTTCGCTTCCATTGTCAATTACAATTTGGACGATACGGAGGAGAAGTTTTTCATGCACATAATGCACGAGATCATTGGGGATTTCGATAAGGTAATTAGCGAAATACTTATGAGTGATATTATCAAATTGTGAATCTCAATAGCTGTTGGTGAGAGACTCCAAAGACAAGGAGAAGGACAAGAACAAGATTGAAAAGATCAAAGTTGCCAATTGGACGTACATGGCGGCATGCGGTTTGGCGCCCGGCGATTCCACCTACAGCGTCGTGGACGATGAAACGAGGAAATCTTACGTGGTGACGCTTCTCTCGTTCGCGGTGGAAATGCGCAAAGTGTTGAAGAAGCACAACAGAGAGAGTCTCCAGGATTACCAGCTGAGGATAGGCATATGTCACGGCGAAGTGACGGCCGGCGTGGTTGGTTCGAAGAAGCCTCTATACGATATCTGGGGCGATGCCGTGAACATTGCGTCCAGAATGGACAGCACCGGTGAATCCAACAGGATCCAGGTAACTGAAGAAACGGCGATGGCTATAGAGTCGAGCGGATACAAGTGCGAGTTCAGAGACTTCATATTCGTGAAGGGTAAATCCCAGAATGGTATTCCCGACGTGCCCACGTACTGGGTGTGTCTGGACGACGAGGACAATCTGATCCCGATCTGCAACAATGAAATCGATGAAGAAATCTCTTGAATATAATTGCGTATATATATTCCACAACTCACTCATGACTGATGCAAACCCAAATACGGTTCGTTGCTGTGCAAAAACGAAGATTAAGGAAAACAATTTTCATGTCGGTAGATACCAGTGTAATGTAATCAAAATGTAGCGTTTATATAGAAAATTATTTTCCTAGAGCTGAAACGCGCAAGTGTTAAATATTATTTTTGTAAATTAAAACCAAAGAAGTAAACAAAACTAAAACAACAACTACTATTACTACTACTACTGCTACTACAAGAAATTCGTACTGTTTCATTTCGTCTCTCTTCATCTCTCCGATATTTAATTGGACTCTCTACCTTCGATACGAATCATGCGGCGTTGCTACACACAATCGACCAATTTTGTATCTTGACTTGAAAATTTTGATATTTTTAATTGTATTTATTCAATGAACAATAAACAATATTATCTAATATTTGTTCAGTTATTGCTTCTAAGCATTGCCTCAATCATGATTATTCCTTTAAAGTATTGTCTTCCTAATTGCCTCACGGCACACAAAATGCAAATTCCAACAAAATTAAATGAACACAAATATTTTTAAATCTTTTACGGCAGATAGTTTGGCGATGCAATTAAAATAAATGTATTATTTACAAATAATTTTCTGTTTTAAAAATTGCTGCTAAAATAATTGATTCAAAAAAATATACCCGGCACATCCACCATCATAATCGGGGAATCGGCAACCCCCACTCTTCGTTATTAAGAATTCTATTGGTTCTTCACTTACTTCGACTTGTAGACCATTGGTTGATTTTCTGAATTTCTTTGTAAAAGTATAAACTTATAGAAATTGCTCTTTACAACAACAACTAATTAAATAACACTTATGATCTCTTTATAAACATTCATGAAGATCTCGGTTAGGTGGCCAAGAGTGAGTTCAAGTTATTAAACGTATGAATGAGTGTAATCTACTTAAAAAAAAACTTAAAAATCACTTATAAAACTGGGCTCATATGTTGATATTAGGAAATAATTGGAAGTTGTGAATTGCACTTTAAGTAAACTGACCACTTTCATGAGTAGCTTCAATATTAATTATTGTAATTGAAATACTGTTAATTGATTAATGAAAAAATTAAATTATAAAGTGCTAATTAATTAATTTATTTAAATGAATTAACAATTTAAAAAAAGCAATAAGTTCGTAGAATATGTCTCATGATATTCAGAACACCCTGTATGTATTCAACAGACACTAACTTCATGGTATATAAATTCCCCCTCTTAAAGTTAACCTCAAAAAACAAGCGTTGTTTGAACGCGTTCGAAAACGATTTCATTTCTGAGACAACACGTGCAGTCGTCGCACGTTTCTTTCCTAAAGAACTCAACTGCTCCTCAGTGAAGCGAAGAATCCTCGCGGAGAGGTTGCATTTCATATCGTTTAAGTTTTGCAACAACCAACTCGAACAACAATGGTAAGCATTCTCGTATATTTCTTGTTTACTAATTTCTCGTAAGTTGTATTTGTGTTGTGTATTTTTTTTTGAGGTTATAGCACGTTTTTATATTACATTTGTTTGTTTAGGCTGAAGAAGTAAACCCAAAGGCGTACCCCTTGGCCGAGGCTGCTCTGACCACAAAGATTCTGAACTTGTGCCAACAAGCCATGAACTACAAGCAATTGCGTAAAGGCGCCAATGAAGTAACCAAGGCTCTGAATAGAGGTCTCGCTGAATTCATTGTTATGGCAGCTGATGCTGAACCACTGGAAATCTTGTTACATCTTCCTTTGCTGTGCGAGGACAAGAACGTTCCTTACGTATTTGTAAGGTCCAAGCAAGCTTTGGGCAGAGCAACTGGTGTATCAAGGTCTGTCATTGCCTGCACTGTGACCATCAATGAGGGATCTCAATTGAAGTCGCAAATCCAATCAATTCAACAAGAAATTGAACGTTTGCTTGTCTGAATCTGTATTGTTTATTAAGTACAAATTTTTATATTACAAAATATTTTTTGCAATAAAATATACATATATTAAGTATTAACAGAATTTTATTTAATTAAAAACAGGTGATGCTATTTTCGTCCAATTCTCTCTCCATCTCAGCTGCTGAAACTTTTCCAATTCCTTTTTAAAACCAGTTTTTTTCTCTTCAATTTCCTGGTTTTCAGGAAAATCCTTGAACCAAGAGGAGACTTGCTTTGATAACTCATGTGAATTATTGAATACGAAACTATTCATGTCATGTTGAACCAGCTCTCCCAAACTGTAACAAATAAATAAATGGTTTATTTTTTACATTGGAAATTGTTATGAAATTATTATTACCATTTGAAGTTGTAAGCGCAAACGGGAAGGCCGCAACCGAACATATCAACGACTTTCATAGGTAAATCTAATCCACTTGAACTAGTGTGCAGGCAAACGCCCAAATCCGCTGCAGCTAGTAATAGAGGATAGTCCTTCGATTCCAACCAAGGTGTTAAAATAGTGACATTCTTCAGGTGCAAATCTTCAATTTTCTTACAATAAAACTCCTTCATAGGTCCTTTCCCTGTTATAAGGCAAATCAACTTTGGTAAATTCAATATGTTCCCATTAACACAGCTATCTTCATAATCTGAAAAATTAATGATTTGAATTAAATCCCTAACAATTCTTATAATAAAGTACTTTGCAATGCAGATAACAAAACAGAAAAATCTTCATCCTCAGTCCAACTGGTGCTGGAAACCAAAAGACCTGGTCTTTTCTCCCTCAACTCGACCTCACCAAGCTCATTGATTTTAGTGAATGCAGTTCCTGTATCTTCTTCAGACAGCAATTCCTTGTATTTCAAACCAAGACAGTTTAGCACTTCATGTTTTTGCTCCAATGTAATACAGTTGAATATCTCCGGTGGTCTATCATACAAAGTGGTAGCATCAATGTTCCAGGCAGTTTTCAAATCTTTCTTCATTTCCTTGGTTACACATAAGTTATAATCAGCCTTTTGGCCAAAGAATTTCTCCATCCACTTGGTCAATTTTACAAGTGGATTTTCTTGTCCCACATTTAGAGCCATAATAGTGTGAGCATAATTATGCCAATCAATGGCCAACTGGGCTCGGGTAATCAACTTGTACAAATAGCAGACCATTAGTGTTGGTACAGCAGGGGGATTCTGAACAATCAACAAGTTTGCTTTCCTTATGATGAGTAATACAAAAAGAAGGTTTATAGTTTGCCATATCGTTTTTAGAATGTAGTTCAGGAATCTTGGACATGGTATGTTTGGGAATGGGTTTAAATAGTGGAAACTAACGAGAGGTTGATTGGTGAGGCTTTCTATGGGGGTGGCTCCCTGATAGCCAACTATATCTACTTTATGGCCTTCCTCCGCAAATGACCTGGAATGGTACTGCATCCGCGGACTCCTTCCTATGTCCCCCAGGACAACAACGCACACACTCTTCTGCAGCATTGCAGCGTATTTAGTAAACGTGGATTACATGCATCTGTGATGATAATGTTTGAAAAATGCTGCTCTTGTCAAAATTGCAACAACCTTGGATCATTCAATTAGGAAAGTCATTACTTAACAAAAGCTAGTGATAATTGTTGATTAAGGGATGATACGTTATGGATGTTTGTAACTAGAATAACATTTAAATAATGAAGTAGAAAAAAAATAACGGATTAATTAATTATGTTGCTTGTGGAGACATCTAGCAGTTGCATAAGAAAATCAATTAAACAAATTGATTTCGTTAAAAATAAGATGAGTTTTTATATTGATAGTTGCATAATTTGCTTCGATTGCATGAATGTACGCATGGTTACGAAAGCATTGAAATTTCGCGAGAGCAACCAGTGAGGAGGAGGAAGTGTCTGATAAGTTCGTTAAGTTGTAAGCATGGAAATTTGACATGTACCAAAAAGTTGTCTGTTGTGTAGAGCGAGATATATACAGCAACATTTTTCTTTCGCGTTGAGAAAAAAAGTGAAATAATTATAATAAAGTGAGTTTGTTTATAAAAACGTGCGTGCATCTGTAATAGCACATGGATTGGATGCAGAGCATCGATATGTAAGCCAAGTAATGATTACAAACAACACTGGTTATAAGCTCAAGGCTTCCAAGAGCTCACCAAATAATGATTATCAAGATCAAGATGAGAACGAGAGCCTAGATGGAGACGCAACAGGTGATTCCAATAACAAGTACCAGATTTATTCTACCAGAGAAGGCAAGCAGAGGGCCACAAAGTCCAGAGGCTTTGATTATGTCAACAAGCCTAGTGGTAGAGGAGGTACAGACCGCAGGGGAACTTACAGAGGTAGAAATAACCTCTCTGCCTCACGACGGAATGATAGGGATTTTACCAATGGAATCAACTATTCCAATAGATTTGACTCGGGTATGTATGCATATAAATATTCTGAGCCAGAGAAAAAAGCCGAGATAAAACTTAACCTATTGGAAGATACGAGAATTTCAAAATTATTACGGCGCCTGAGCAATGAGGAGGACCAAGAGAATTCTTTGCAAATATCTAAAAGGCTACTGGAAGTTTTACTGTTGCCAGACAATGCAACATACATTCGGAAATCTTTCACAATTCTTCGGGACTCTATGCTGAACATCTTCCAAGTAGCTCCCGGTCCTCTAGCTAAGAAACAATGTGCCAAAGCATTAGGCAGAATGGGTTACATATTGAGCCATGATGAATTTGATTTTACCAAGTACTTTAAATTGATTTTCAAGCAAAAAACCAATGAAGAAACCACTTGTTTGCTCATGGAAGCTTTAAAAGAAACATACACACTGGAGAGAGAGAAGCCAATGATGGAGGGGACTAGAGCAAATTCAATAATAATGGAGCTAATTGCTATAATGGAATCTACTGATAATATTGAAATATTTAAGTTGACTTTAGATAATTTAATGAGCACTGTGGAGTTCTGGCCAAACACATTCTGTGATCATTTCAAAGACACCATTGATCTTTTGTTTGGCTGGCATGTGGATTTCTCACAACCTCTGTCCAACATTGAATTTATTTCAAAGAGCCTCGAAAGGATTGCAACGCATTTCCAATTGAATTTAAGCTTCTCAATAACTCTCATATTGCACTTTGTTGAAGATATCGAAACCTACTCGGAGCAAATGAAAATTGATGATAAATCGTTCGATAATAACGCAATGGAGCAAACTACTGTTTACATACTAGCTCTAAACACGGTATTGAAATGTTTAAACAACGTTTCCATAATAAACAATGAATTGTTTACATCTAAGCATAAATTTGATGCTCTGAATCAAGTTATAACGACGTTGACCGAAGCGTTAGAATTCGTCGTACCCGATAATTTAATCATCGCCGGCAACGAAACTATCTGCCTGCTTTTAACGATGTTACCGACAAAGAGTATCTCGCTGAACGAGAGCATTTTGCAGTTGATGGATTTGCAGATCTCGGTTATGCAGGATTTATCTGATGCGACAATAATCTCGATGCTTATTATGATATCCAAAGTTATCAAGGAATTATCAGCCAATCTTCCTATCGAATTAATAACAAAGCTGGTCGGTCCCAATTCGGAGATAGTAAAACTGCGGAATTCCCCTTATAAAGACATACAAGAGGCAACAATAGGAGTATATCAGGCATTGCTGAATCTGAAAAACATTCCGCTGCTTCAAGAAGCCTACAAATTTATACTGTTCGATTTGGATGTATGCTTCAACGTAATTGTGCCAAGTAGGAGTGAAATCTCCGAGATGAATCCATTCACTCCGATCGAGAAAAGCATTGAGGATGCTGAATTGGCTTGTTTGTTTCTTTTAAGGTCACTGTCTCAATTGGCAAACGCTAGTGGATCAATTATTGGGATGTGGGCGTTGAAACCGAGCATCTTGGAATTGCTAGCAGTCACACTTCAACCCTTCAATCAGCAGCTGAGCCGAAACGCACCAACTTTACAATACAGCATACTGTATCTATTATACTCTCACTGTAAATGCTATAATCACTTTATAAACAGCAGCACTATGGTAACAGAAAAATTGAAGGGCGGCAATAGGATGGGACTTTCAGACCACATCGAGGACGTGGCTAAGTCTCCGAATTCCGGTAACTTTTCAATTATATTGAACGTCCTGCATAGAACATTGCTTACAAAGATTAATAACGAGATAATATTATTGTTGCTGCAGTGGTTCAACGAGATAGTATTCTTCGCTGTCCCTTATTTGGAAGTTATTTACAATAATTTGGAATTCTCAGAAGTGACAGCTTTGCTCGTACGTTGCTGCTACGTGAAGAACAATAACGTAATCCTAGCAGCGTCTAAAAATCTGGAAGATCTTCTGGGCAATAAACATTTATCGTGGAGCAATGATTTTCTGCAAGAAATCAATAAGTTGTGCAGTATTCATATGGCATCTGCGAATTGCGAAGTTAGGAATAGTTTTTCGAAACTATGGAGTCACATACCCTGGGACGTGGCTATCGCTGAAATAGGAAAATCCGAAATCGTTGAAGCAAATCAAAGCAACCTGAGTAATTACACGTTGTCTAATATAACATTGGCACAGCATCTACACCTTAACGGAACCGTATTCGGTGAAATCACTTCACATCACTTCAAGAAGCTTATGGATTTTATGTTGAAAAACGAGTGCAATGACGAAAACCTTCTGGAGACGATATTCTTGAACTGTTGGCCTTTGGAATCGGACAACCAACAGTTGAATGATCAGTTCAGAGAGCTGTGCACGAATTCACAGATCGTCCTGAATAATTGGATTACGTGGGAAGCCGCCCAGTTTTGCGTGAACAATAAGCTAAGAACGCCGCTCGGTAAACCGAACGAAACGTTCACCAGCTTTGAAAACAGTCTGAAGCAATACGCCAGAGATGTAATGAAGATGAAGCAAGAGGATAACGTCGATGTCGATCAAAAGCACGTGCGATTGTTGCTGCAGTTTATCGAACACCTGGAGATGTGCATATACAATGCTTCGGAGGGGTCAGCCATAGCCATTCCGCAGCCCTCGAAGCCGGTGAGAACTTTCTTTAGCACGAATGCTTCCACGTGCAGAGAATGGCTCTCCAGAATAAGAATTGTTTTGGTTCAGCTAAGTCTGCATGCCGGACAGTCGGTGATGGCCCTGAGACATGGGCAAGCGATGATTAAAGACCTTTACAACAATAACAAAACCGACACTGTCGACTTCGAGAGGGGTGTGATGTATATGACAATGGCCCTGTTGAATCTGCGAGAGAGCGAGGCCTTGTACGGTCTTTACATGTGGTGCCTCAAAGATGCAGGAAAGAAATACGATTGGATTAAATGTGCAGCGGAGCAGGCTAACAAGAAATACGAATATGCAGCCGTTGGGTATCAAAAGTTGATTGACGAAATTCTCACCACCAACGAGAATCAGGTCGATACTTATATTAAGCATTTCATTTCCGATCAAATAGTGAGATGCTACAAAGAAATGAACAATTGGTTAGATATTGTCGGATTTAAGAATAACAAAATGAACCTTCTGCTGAACCCAACGGAAAACGGAATGCGATATTCCTTTAACATCGTGAATTTCGATTGCGCCCAGGCCATTTTCAACTCTGAAACATGCGCTTTCGCCTACAAAGAGCTGTGCAGCTGGGACGTTTACGAGGATGACTCCTGGAGTGTCTACGATACGTTGACAACAATTGAAAGCGAGCTCTATAACATTGCTCTAAATATAGGAACAACAGATTCAGACTTCACCACCAGAATTCAAACGAAACTTACCAAGATCCAGTCTACTATACAGAACGGCATTTTGCAACTACCATCTGATTTTCATCAAGAGTTTTGCCTATTAAATTACGTGGCCAACGGTCTTCAGAATATATCAAACAACGTGTCCGCGAGTACAGTGTTCCTAGTGTCTGATAATTTTGAACGCGAAGTGGTTAAAGTTGATTCGGTGATCCTCACGAGAATTCTTTGGTGGTCCGAATATTTTACGCAAATACAGAATCAAGGTTTTAGTGCGTTCTCTAGTAACTTAAGATTGAACATAATCAAGAAGGCTCGAAAGGAATTTAACTACAACATGGCCAGTTCTCAACTGTACAGATTCCTGAGCAGCAAGAGTTTACTGAAAGAAAATAACCCAAAAACGTCGAGTCTTTTAGTAAACATCGCCGAATCGTTTAAAGCCAAATTACCAGAGATCAGTATATGGAACATGGACACAGCTCAAGGAATTAAAGAGTTAATCAAGTTGGTTTACGAAGACACCGACGACAAGAGGTTGGCGTTTGATCTGTGCGCTGTTGCATCCACCTCCATATCAAAATACGCAGATATATACAGAGATTTGGACCTGAAGCAAGTGAGCTCAAAGATCTTGCTGAAACTAGCCACATGGCTGCAGAGCAACGACTCGATTTCCTTGAGTGAATTCTCGAGTCCGCTCGGAAAATTGTTAATGGTCCTTCCGGAGATCGGCGTCGAGAATATAGGAAACAACATCATCCCGCTAAATGATATGGTCATTGGAAAGCTGTTACAGTTCAGCGTGAATCAATGCCAGACTCTGTCCAAAACCTGGTACGATTTTGGTACTTGGTGTTACTCTTGGGGCAAAAAGATTGTCGACAACAGTTCGGATTTCACGAACACTTTATCGATGGAGGATCAGAATGCCATTCAATCGTTGTTGCCTCTGGATTGCAAGCCAGAAGATCTGAATAGGATATTGATGATTTTATCTCAAACACGGACACACGTCGATGAAGAGGACATAGATTCCAATGAAATAAACACCTCAGAAATGATCAAAAACCAACTGAAGAATGTGCATATATTGTTTAATGCTCCAGAAACCGTGATCGATACATTGGTGCAGATTTGGAGAAATCTTCAGAAGCGAGTGTACGCTTATTACGAGCACAGCGTCGATGCGTATTTCCGTTATTTGCACTTGGCAACCAATAGTGAAAATATATCAAAAGCCACCGAGTCGAATACGATTACGGTAACGTTGAGACTGTTGAGATTAATTGTGAAGCACGCCTTAGAACTGCAGATAGTGCTGGAAAGAGGCTTGACTCGAACACCGACGCACCCATGGAAAGTTATTATTCCGCAATTGTTTTCTCGGCTCAATCATCCTGAGAGTTACGTGAGAGAACGTGTCTCAGATTTGTTGTGTCGTGTTGCACAAGATGCACCACATCTCATCACGTTCCCCGCAGTAGTTGGTGCACTGGAGGGTGGAGTGAAATTCGACTTCTCCGAGATATCTCTGCCGAAAGATTGTTTATCGCAAAACAACGATAGCAATGATGATTCCGAAACAAACGAGATCGAGGACAATTATGAAAGCGATGACGAAAGCAAAAATGTGCTTCAAGCTTGCTTCAAATCTATGGTGGAAACACTAAGCAATCAAGCTGCTGAAACCATAACTCAAGTGCAGCTCTTGGTTAAGGAATTACGTCGTATCATCCTGCTGTGGGATGAATTGTGGTTGGGAACATTAACGCAACACCAGGGAGAGATCACCAAACGCCAGCAGCAGTTGGAAATAGAAATCGAAAAAGTGAATTCCAATCAGCATCTGAGTCCAGAAGAGAAGATCTCCATAATATCAGAGAAACATCGTATTATACTAACTCCGATCGTGTTTATTTTGGATCAACTGTACGACATTACCAATGTGGAACCGGAAACGCCGCACGAGCAACAGTTCCAGGATAAATACTTGACTGTCATCCAGGATGTGTTGAAGAAACTGAAGAATCCGGAGAATCCAGATAAGCCGCAAGAAACGTGGCAGGTCATCAAGGATCTGCAGCACCAGTTCCAGCAGAAAGCGCACAAGCGCAATTTACTCAAGATGAAGGATATAAGTCCGGTGCTCGCTAACATCAAAGATACGGAGATATCGATGCCCGGGCAAGCGCTGAAAACGAACGTCAGAATTTCGCATGTTTCGAATCAAGTTTCGATTTTGCCGACGAAGACAAAACCTAAGAAACTGATTTTTCACGGTTCCGATGGCCAAACTTACACTTACCTGTTCAAGGGTTTGGAGGATTTGCACTTGGACGAGAGAATCATGCAGTTCTTGAGTATTGCCAATACGATGATGGCTCAGAATACGGAAGGCACTGGACACAATCTGTACAGAGCTAGGCATTATTCGGTGATACCATTAGGACCCAGATCGGGATTAATCAGTTGGGTTGGAGGGACAACTCCGGTATTCGCCGTATACAAGAGGTGGCAGCAAAGGGAAGCGATGAAGGCTTCTAAGAACGTCAATACGCCTACTGTTCTAAGGCCATCAGAGTTGTTCTACAACAAATTGAATCCTTTGCTCGTGGAGCACGGCGTGAAGAACATCGAGAACAGGAAGGAGTGGCCTTTGGCGGTACTTAAACAAGTGTTAACGGAATTGATGAACGAAACCCCCAGCGATCTCTTGGCTAAGGAGCTTTGGTGTCACGCTGTTAATGCATGTGAATGGTGGCAAATTGTTAGAAAGTATACGTATTCTGTAGCCGTTATGAGCATAATCGGATACATCATTGGACTCGGAGATAGGCACTTGGACAACGTGTTAGTGGATCTGAATACCGGCGAAGTTGTCCACATCGATTACAACGTGTGCTTCGAGAAAGGAAAAACGCTGCGAGTTCCGGAAAAGGTTCCATTTAGGCTGACTCCAAACATTCGAGATGCCCTAGGTGCGACTGGAGTTGAGGTATGTCTGTCTTTATTTACACTTAATTAATTACACTAGTATTATTATATATATATATACATATTTAAATACTTGCTAACAGTGCTGCGAATACTGTTTATTGCTTTATATATAAATAATCTAAATTTAATTCCATTCGCTGCTACCCCTAAAAACATAGTGCTTCCAGTTCAATGCAAAATCAATTAACTTAGTATAATGTAATTCGTACAATTATTTGTTTGCTTAAGATAACACACAAAAAAAAACAAACAGCAGCAGCATAAGGACAACGAATCGGGAATGTTACGGATTGACAAGCAGTTATCACAGTGTCGGTTATCGGATTTAGCCAGCTGGACCTTTTAAGATATTGCACAATATCGACTACAAATGGAAATTATTACAAATGGTGAAGGGGGATCGAAGTAAAATGAGAGAGACACCGTATTGATGGACGACGTACGGTGCATTTATTATATTACTTTGCAATGCCAAAAGCATTCCAGTACACATCTATTTCTGCGCTGTTTACATTAGATTCGAGAGCTCCATTAATGATGTGACTGGATTTACTTCTCCAACATGTCTTTGTTGCAAATCGTAGTCGAAGAAAGGGTTGTTGGATTTCAATTTAAAAATTCAACAAATATTTGCTCTCCGGGTTCGCTTACGTAACTCGCCGCCCACCATTCTTGTTGTTGTTTGTTTTAATTTCATAATTTATGTCAGGTTAATTGCTGCACGCACGCACTCATACGCATTTATATATATATATATATATATATACACACATATTTTGAAAAGATAAATGTAATCATTATTTATCCCGTTCTCTTCCCATCGGGCCAGCTGCTTCCAGTCACATCGCTATCTCCGATTAACCCATAAATAATATTACCCCCATCGCGGCCGGTCAAAAACAATCAATTACGAAAAAGCAATCTCTTCTGATGATTAATTAACTCGCGGATGGTTGCCGCTCGCTAAAAACTACATTTCGTTCGTTGCTACACAAGTTGTTATGATTGTGGCGTCGCTGTTCTCGTCGCACTTCCTTCCGCATTGCAACTCGATGGTCTTCGTACCATCCTCGACGACGATGCCGTCGCCGCAGACGACGGTTATCGAGTTCCTCTTTGTTTTTCCGGATGGCACGTGGTCCGTTATGTAGTTGGGCTCTTGGTTGAGGGTGCGCGGCGATCTGCATCTCAGCATGCAGCCGAACGCCTTCCGGAAGTTCTTGTTCTTCCACGCGTAGATTACCGGGTTCATGCAGGAATTCATCACGGCCATCGTGAATGTCGCCTCGTACAGGAGGTACGATTCGAACTTCACGTAAAACCTCATGAATGTGATTATCACAAAGTACGGCAGCCAGCAAACCGAGAAACAGCCCAGTATTAGTAAAACCATCTGGAACAAACGTCGGCCTTTTTACTTTTCACGCATATTTAAGCAATTTGCAGATAATTTAATGTGGAAAAATCAAATCGAATGGTGTCTATCTTATCTTCGAACAAAATTTGATCATCATCCTAGTAATCTTTTCAAGCTACGGTTCGTAACACCAATTCAACACTATTAGAGATTAAACATGTTTTACAACGTTGTTGATACTACACATGCTTATGCATTTTGATAGTAATAGTGCTACTGTACTAGATTATTCACTTTAATTCTATCACTCTATTATTCGAACAAATAGTTTGCAGTTAATCCAAAGATTTAAATGCATGTCGTTTTTTATCCCTTATGTGGATACATTTAGTTAAAAATCAATTGTTGAAATCTAACTCTAATTAATCTAAATTATCTGAAATTTTGTAATGTAACAAACCTTATTTTCTCATATCCGTTTCGTAATTTAAACAAAATGTAAAAGTCTATTTATTATCTTCCCTACCATAAAATTTATCGCATCAGATACGAAAAATCGATTGACCGAAGAATATTCAATTATTATTCCACGTAAAATATGTTTTTGTTATTTTTCGAAAATAATTTCGTTTTTCGATAATGTAAAGATATATTAATATTAAGTAGAATCCATTATGCATATGAATATGTTGACTATTTTTAATTCATCATATATTACATATTATGTAGTAAGTAGTACTTAATGATGTGGTAATAAATAACATTTGCCTAAGAGTCCATAATTCTCGTGTACTTAATGATTCGTGTCAATGACCAAGGACGTAGCGTCGTTTTGTTTTCTTCGGCTCGTAACACTGGCCGTGATTATGACTTCCTGATAAATTTTCAAGTTCAATTGGAACGGGTTACCGGTAAATTTAAGGCCAGAATCTTCCTCAATGAAATCCATATCTCAATCGATAGTTAAGTTATTTATTGGCGATTAAATCATGTTTCCATGCATATTTATGTTTTAAATATTTGCGCGTTTTAAAATATCTTACTTGGCACCGAAGCCAGAAAGCAATAAAGATTCCTCTTATTTTCGTTTATTAATTAAATCACTCCAGATATTTCGATTGTGCCAATCTCCGCTTCAATTTCTGTTTTATGTTTACTTTCTTTTTACTCTACACTTTTTACTCTATAACATTTTATGCAACAATCTATATCAAAAGATGCACAAACATTTCTTTGTATATTAAGAACATATAATGACAGAGTAATCAGCGTTTTATGATATTGGAATTAATTTTTTATATGACTGCTCATCCGAAGTTGATTAATTAAGATCGTGGGAATAATTAGATTCTTCCACATTTATAAAGTCTTTGTATTTATATTTTATTTGATGAATCAATCGAAAGACTGTTGGATTTTGGTTACATAATTTACTCAGCGATAGTCAATATTGAAAGGTCCCAATTCCGTCGGCGTTATTACATAAGTATGACATTCGCTTTTAAATAACAACGCTTAAATGTGTGCCTGACGTGGGATTCCATTAAAAGAGAGTGAGAGAGAAAAACGAAATAATAACGATATCAAAAGAGATATTTCGGCAATTTGCGGTGACCCTGTGTCGTAGGAAACGATTATTACTGCAAATTGCGGCTTATTAAACAAATTTCGTTTTCACTTTTTCATTTTATGAAGACTGACCATTAAGTAATAGTTGATGTGAGGCCATTTGTTAAAAACAAGTTTTTTGTTCTTTGCTCTGTGATTCACGCCTATATGTTTGGATCATTTTATTTTATATAATCGTGATAAATCAATAATATCAAAATGATTTTCTGTAAGGACTTTGAAGATTTTTGTTGAAGAATTGTATTTCTTTTCGGTTTGTCGCACATACCTGGACAGATTTGTTTTCCTTGAGTATGTTCTTCTGTTTGAACTGGGTGGCCTGGCTGAGGCGTTTCGCATGCTCTGCTGCTTCTCTCCATATACGAAAGTACAATAGAGACATAACCAACCATATCGAGAGGAACATGGGGGTGACTATAAAGTTGATGTACTTTTCGGGAAGGACTGATTCCAAGGTGCAGTTGCATCCGCTCTTCCAGTCGTTCCAATAGATTGGAGTGGTGGCTATCGTGAAGGACAGACACCATCCGGAGAAGACGATGCAGTAGACGATCCTCTTGCTCATGTACCTATGGCATAGCATACAATAATAGCCGTGGGAGATGCGTTGCGAAGATAACGCGTTGATATTAAACTGACCTGCTGTAATGAAAAGGGAGGACGATGGCAATATATCTGTCGGCCGCTATCGCAAGTAGATTGTATATTGAGCTCGAGCACGCCAATATTATGAAAACGAAGCGCAGGACGCATGTGGTCTTGTAGGAGGGTAGCATTGTCTTGCCGATGGTGAATGCTAGATGGTACGGTATGGTCAGACCAACCATCAAATCGCTTATGGCCAGACTGAAGATGTATCTGTTGGACAGCAGCTCGGAGAGCTTCTTACTGAGGACGATGGCGCAAATAGTTAAAACGTTCCCAGCTAATGTTAATATTATGATCACTGTGTCTATGGCAATCCATGCTGCCTTCTCCTTCGTGTGCTCCATATTGTACGTTATTTTTATTATGTTCCTACTTTTCGTTGTTGCCGTTTAACTTCCGAATTTTATTATTGGAACAACACAGATAACGTGCACGCACACACTACATACTTTAGGATTCATTCACTCCACCATATCTGACCGCAAAGAATGGAGTAGCTTTACCAGACCTTCGAACTACTGAACAAGTTCCTCGTTCAATGTATATGCTGCCACTGCTGCTGTTGCATCATAATTATTTTGATGTTGTATTTAAATACTCGCGCTGAATTCATAATCACCGTCGAGTTCTATCCTCCAGTGGATTGCGCGTCGAACTGATGCGGATTGATTCACTTTTGCAACTTGAAAAATATTTCGCGCTTCCCGTCCTCTCTCTCACTCACACACTCTCCTCTCGCCTTCTTTAACCCGCACAAAGCATGCGTCGACTCATTTCGATTCTATTCCACAGGGCATGTTTCGGTTATCCTGCGAGAACATCTTGAAGATCATGAAGAAGGGCAGAGAGACGCTGCTCACTTTGCTAGAGGCCTTCGTCTACGATCCTTTAGTTGATTGGACCGTTGGTAACGATGGACTGGTGGGAACTACCTTCGGCAGTAACTCGACCATCAAGCAGAGCAGAAGAGTCCTAGAGAAGGAGGTCACCCTCTCCATGTACAGAGTACGCTGCACCGAGCTCAAAATGGAATGGGAAATTAATAGGTTTTTCTCTCTTGTTTCGTCCCGCAAAAGAATCAACGATTAACAATTATTTTTTAGAATTGATATTCACGACAAGCTGCCTTGCATAAGGACCCAAATGAAGGAATGGCTCGAGTGTTGGAATAAAATTTCAATTACCGAAGATCTCTTGCAGGATCTTCACCAGCAAATGGCATTGGTCAAAGAGGCAGAAGCTAATGGGCTTTCCAAGCATAGTCTACTCACGCTTCCATCCCGCTACGAGTCTTATCGAAGAACCAAAGACGTAGTGACGCACGCCAAGCAGGATCTGGATAAAATTGTCTCTGATTGCGAAATTCATTTGGATAAATTTATGGACGCCATAAAAACGCTACAAACGCAGCAGACGCAGCAATGGTTCCTGGAATTACAGTCGAACGTGGAATTGAAGACTGTTTTCAATTTGGTAAAGGAATTCTTGCAGAACGCCGGACAGTCTTCGATGATCAATCAATGCGACCAAAGCGAAAATGACGTTAAACATTTAGCAGAACAGCAAACCCTGCTCACCACCAAATGTCTTAACATCTTGCAAGAATACTGGGCCATATATTCGCAATGCCCGGTTTCGTTCCTGGAGAATCACAGGATGTACCACTATCTGAAATGGGGTAAAATGCTACAAAACTCAAGGGATTTAAGCATCGCCGAAAATATCTTCCAACAATTAATAGCACTAAAAAATAACAATTCCAAGCGTAAAACCGTTATACTCAATTTCTCGTACAATCTCAACGTACTCTACAACAGTACCGTCGAGCAGTTGACTAAAGCATTCGAAGATTTGCAAATATGCCGAGTAGAGGAATCGAGCGTCAGTTCGGAAGCGAGATATTTAGAATCTAAGAAGTGTTTGGCCAACTTCCTGATGCACGAGAAGACCGCAAACCGAGCACTGGAATTCGTGATCGTCAGTGAACTGCTTTTGCTGAATAGAACGTTCTTGACCTTAGAGAATACGGCCTCCAAAAGCGGCGATTGGCTCGTTAAATTGGCTTCCAGAGACAGCGACTGGTTCCTGGATGATATATCGATGACCTCTGCCAAAGCTATGGAATTGATCAACATTTTAAATATTCAGAACAACATCGAGGATGACTCAAAATTGATGAAGGTGGTGAAAGGTCTGCACAGTGCCAACGATCTATATAAAAGCCTGCACGAGCTGAGCTTCAATTTCCACACGATTATTTTGCCCGAGAGCTGGAAGAAAATACAAAGCGAAGAGCCGACTGTGTTGCTGATGATCAACGACCTCAACAACATAATCGTCAACATCGGCGTTTCGCTGCCCGAGTTGGTAGTTCAACTGGAAAAGCATTTAACATGCGTCATCATGGAAATGGATCAAAATGTATGTATAATAGTATATTTAGATATTATTTACTTATTATTATTTTCTTCTATTGTAGCCTGCATATGAATTAATTCAGAATACAATAACAACTTTGAAAATGCAATACCAGGTATTACTACATTCAAACACGCCAACCCTGAGTCCAGGAAAAATGCTTCTAATGGGTTTCAACGGATTATTCGACAAGTTGAATCTTGAGTTTGATAATTTGGCGAATATCCTTATTAATTTGGAGATTCCTGACTGTTGGAGGAAAGTGGATCATGTGAAGGAAGCTAAGTCATTGGCTGCGCCTATTTTCAATCCACAAGTGCGGGCGATATTAGAGGATATATTCTTCCTGAAGCGCTTGCAAACGATGTACGAGTTCTTTTCGCTGTGCATGAAAATGTACACTTCCTTCCAAGGCCAAGGAAGAGTGACCGTGTTAAGCGACGAGGAGCTGATTAAACCGATTAGGAAATTCATCGCCGATTTCATTAGCCGGCAATTTCTGGGTATAACCACTGAAGCTATCGCTTACATAATTTGCTTCATCCTTCAGCGTTTAGGCTTGGACGTTACAAACGAGATCGAACAGAAGGATATCGGAGCCGAACACAAGGTTCCATTGGACGAGCTATATCACATAGGTTGGAACAATTTTTTGAAGAACGGCACGTTCACACAGAATGTTCTGGCGCAAACGTCCAGCATTGAAAACAACGTGAAGAGCGCTTGGGAAAAAATGCAAGAGCCTAAAAAGTTGGAGAAGAACGTGACTTTGCTGCAAAGCAGCGTCAGTCGCATACAAAACCAGATCGCCATCCACTTCTGGTTGTACGAGGAAATTATATCGTCGCAAATCGTTGACAAAAATAATTGCTTCCATCGCAAGATCATACAGGATTTGAGGAAGAACGTTGCCGATATAATGAACGTCCAATCTAAAATATTTGAAGCAAGAGAGAAGCAGAAGAATCTTATTGCAAGTGTGGAGCAACGCTTGAAGTGGGCGGCTGGAGCCAATCCTGATCTTAATAATACAATGATCGCCTTCGAAGAAGCCATCGCCGAAAGAAACAATCATCTGGAGGTTGACAAGAAGGTCACCTCTATGACCGTAGCGACATGCTCGGTCATTCTACATCATGAAGCCTTAAGGAATACGACTCCCGAGTCTTCCGCTTACGATCAAGTGTTTCTGAACACTCACGCGAAGTGGACGAATGCCTGCCAATACAACAACGTCAAAGTGGATGCCGTAAGCTTGGTGGAGGAGAATATCATGAAGCTGTACAGCCACGAGATGACGCAGAATCCGAAATGGATCAATCAAATCTCGGAGAAAGTGTCAGAGACGATCAAGGCCACACAAAAAGACCTGAGCGAATACAAGGCAAACCTGCACACTATTAACGCCGACGTGTTGCTGAATATCGAATCATTGAAGAGGTGCTACTCGGATCACTGCAAAGTCACTTTCGATTTCAGAAACGTACTAAAGGCTATGTCCAAGATGGACGAGTGCGGCTTCAAATCGCAGCAGTTCTTGAACAACCACAAGACTTACATTGACATCTTCTCGGGATTGCTGCTGCGCTTCAAGAAAGAAGAATTCAGACAGACCGAGATCGAAGCGTCCATCGAAAATTTGGACTACCTGGCATGCCACACAGATAACATCTACAAGAGCTTATTTGAGCTGGAGAGCAAGAAGGTGGATAGACCACAGCTTGTCCGCCAAGACGGAATGACGCTGAGCCCGCTGAGAGCTCCTCCTTCGAAACAAGAAAGCATGACGAAGGGACAACAACGAAACGCCTACGCAGTCAGCGTATGGAGAAGGGTTAGGATGAAGTTATCCGGGAAAGATCCAGACCCCGGACGGAAATATTCCATACAAGAACAGGTACGATTCGATGATCGATTTTGCATTCTATTTGTATTTTTAATACTAATAATAATAATAATCATTCATAAATGTATCGTTGCAGGTGGATTACGTGATCAGAGAGGCGAGTAGCCTAGATAATCTGGCCCTGCTGTACGAGGGCTGGACTCCATGGGTTTGAGGAAAGATGTGAGGCAGTCACCCTGCCTGGATCTCCCTCTGTACCAATAGAGCGCCGCCCGGTGAGTGCGCCGACAGTCAGCAGCAAATTAAAAACAAACTACAAAAAAATCAAAAAGCGTCATCCCTAACTCTAAATAGTTTCTGGTTGGGTTGCTTAGTTTTATTGCTATGCAAAAATTAAACCACTCGGACGAAGCAAAATTGTTAAGTAAAACATGCCAAACAAACAAAAGTTTCATATCTAAGGCTAACAAAACGGTGTGTTGTCCCAAACAAAACCAAAAAAAAAAATGGGGAACCCACTAAATGCGAAAACAACAACAACAACATTGGTGAAACAAATTTTTGCAGATCAGTAAAACTATTTGAATACTGATAAATGGTAATCGATTGAACTGCTGCTTTTATTTTTAATTATTCGACGGTAATGTCAGATTTGATATAATAATAAAAAGTAAACAATATCAACAACAACTGTGAGCAGTCGAGTTTAAATCTCTTCGCGTTGCAAGTAAACACCATCCGTCGGTTCGGCAAATTGGGACAACTTATGAAACAAATCTCCAGCCATCATCATCCGACCCAAAATTACAAATCGAGCCGAACGAAATTTAAAAAAAAAATTATAAATAAAATCTTAATTAATTGTACTACTGATGTAAATTTTTGATCGAATGATGAAAAACACCTTTTTTTTTAATTCATGAAGAAAATTTTAGTGCGATGTTTTTTTTTCTTTTATTATTTCTTTCTTTTTTATTGATTAAAGTTTCTTTTTTTTATTCAATTTATTTTTAGCAGTGTATGATGATGTAATTTAAACAAAATCGAAACAAGAAATATATTGAAATCAAACGAAAAAATCACGTAGTAGTTATATAAATATAAATAACAATGGTTTTTCTTTCTTTTATTTAATAATGTAATTGTTATAACTGTTAAAATTTAAATAATAATTCGCTTTACGTTTTCGAAACAATTTTACTTACTGTTTCAATTATTTCATTTTCTCTCTTTTAGGCTACAGTTCTTAATATATTCTTTATTTTACGCCATATATGTTTATTGTTTTATTTTATTATTAATTTTTCTTTTCGATTCTTTCCTTTTACTATATAAGTTTTCTGTGGGTAAAAAATAAAATCCAATAAATTATAGTGTCTCTATCTGTAATTATTGTTAAATTACTTGATTCGTTGCATTTTATTTATCAATAAATGCCCAAAATTTACTTATTCTCTTGCAACTTGAGAATAGTCGACAATGATGATACGTTAATTAAATTTATTTACTCGCACAAAAACGACAAAAGAAATTTTACCTTCCCCACGCATGTTTTTTTTTTCGCATAGATATCGGACTGTTAATTAACTATATATTGGATATACAATATAATTTTATAAATTCTATATATTTTTTTTATCAATTATCACAGCATATAAAACTTTAATCCGCGGAGCGCTTGAAACTCCAGTATAACGGTAAGTAAAAAACACCCCGAACAATAATATACATTCGAATAAAGATAAAAAGCGCGTCGAAAGGAAATTAGCTGGAGTTGCGCTGCTGCTTCAGAAGTTCATCGATTTGCGCTTTGTACATCTCTTTAACATCCACCAAATCCAGCTTCAATTCTTCAGATTCTTCGACTTTCTCCCCGTACAGCTGACACATTGTTTCGTACTGCTGTTGCAATTCCTCCAGCTCATTTTTGACTACATCGTAATCTTTGCACTGAATCTCGAACTCTTCGACTCGTGTCAGCAGGTTGGAAATTTCCGCATTAAGAAGCGTTCTCTCGTGTTCCCTTCGGTTTAATTCCCATTGCAGCTGCTGCACCTCTCCGTCTCTCTGCTTCAAGCTGGTTTGAAGCATTTGCATCTCGAGCATATTGGTACACCTGGACACGGAGCTCACTTCGAAAGGTTCATCCTTGAAACAAATTATATTAATAATTGATAATTACACTTCAATAGTACATACAGATGGCCAAAGTGAACTATTAAGTGATTCCGATAGTGAAACTCTTCCAATACTTAAAGCTGGAGAAATGTTTCCCGGATTCGGAGAAGTCCGGGCAAAATTCGCCAAAGAATCGTTTCGGTCACGAATTTGCTCCTAAACAATAATTAATAAACTATAGAACAATTATGGAAAAATTGTGTAATAGCAATACTTGTAAAACCATGTTGCGTTTCCTCTCCGCTTCATTTGCGCTCCTTTCACTAATCAACGTCTGTTGTAGTAATTCTATTTCTTGCTGCAACTTATCAATAATTTCTTGCTCACTTTTAATTTTCTGTTTCAAATTATCCACCTCCCTATATAAAATGAACGAAAAGTTACGTAGTTTCCACAAGTTTTAAAAAATGCTACTTACCTATTTGCATCTTGCTCCTGAACCATCTTATCAGTTTTTTGTTGGTCCAATTGCATTTTGATCATTTCGTTCTCGTGCATATAAGTGGTGATCTGATTATCCAAGGCGGTCAATTTAGATTTCAGCATAACGCACTCATCTTTGATAGATTTCTCCGATTCGCTAGAATGGTGCAACTTACTTTGCAATTCATCTGAAAAAAATATAAAATATAGTAATGATATTTATTAATTAAACAATAAGCTCTTACTGATTTTAATAACAAAACCCTGCTCGATCTTCTCGAAACTGGCCAACTTCATATTGTGTGTAGCCTGAAGCGTTTCCAGTTGACGCACCAACGGTTTACTAACTTCGAGTACCGATTGTGTTAATTCTTCATTTCTACTTTCGGCCTCATCCAATCTTCTGAGCAAATCCATGTTCTCGGCCCGCAAGCCCTGCTCCTTCTTCAGATAAATTTGATCAGCATCACGCATCTTTGACCTCAAATCTTCCAACTGATTGATGATCTCCTCGTTTTGAGATTCCGTCATGCGTTTCTCATTTTCCAAACTTTGCAGCATATGTTCCCTGTGCAACAATTCGCTGCTTGCCTTATTCTTATCAAGCAGCTCTTTCTTGGCTGCATCCATGGATTTCTTAACCGTCTCATGTTTCTGGTGCAGATCATCGTAATTATCCTTCAACTGATTAAACTCAAAATCTAATTTCTTGTTTTTCGCAGTCAATTGGTGTACAGCCTCGATCTGTGATCTCTCTACTTCTTCTTTGGCTTGCAGCGATCTCTTCAGTCGATCAGTTTCCGAAGAAAAATCTTCCACCGATTCTCTATAAAATAATTATAAGAATATAAGCGATGGTAAGGAATGCATTGATTTATACTTACTTTAGATGCTTAATAGCGGTTTCGTTATCCTTTTCCTTCGCCCTGAGTTTCTTAATAATATTGGAATGTTGCAGCTGTTGCTTGGATAACTTCTCACCTTCCTCCCGAAGCTCTCGAATCGTCTGGTTTTTCTCGTCCAAGACATTATCCATTTCACTTTTACTCATTTTAGTAGAGCTGTCGAGTTTGCATTGCTCAAGTTGCTTCCGCAAATTATCTTTCTCTCTGATTGCTTGCTGGAATTTCCTCTCCAATGCAGACAAACGCTGCGTATATTCCTCCGTGACTTGCGAGAGATCTGCAGACTCTAACTGCTTGTTAACAATCTCATCCAGCTGCTTGCGCAGATGACTGTTGACCTCTTGAATTTCAGAGTTCTTTCTGGTGATTTCGATTAATTTTGATTCGCGCGATTCCAGTATTTCCGTCATCTCTGATAACCGTTTGACTAGTCTATCGATCTCCGTATCATCGCTGATACTGGACGCTTCCGACAATTCCCGATTGTGACCCTTAATTTTCTTGAACGTCATTTTTCCCAGTAGACTATCGATGTTTGTGTCGCCTTTGCTTTTCACTGCAACCGGCAATTTCGCCGGGCTGTGTCTGCTGTGAGTACTACTGGAATCGCCATTAGGACTGGAAATAATCTCGATGTCCGATGATGTTGTAGTTTCGAACTCGTCGCCGGAGGTGTGGCCAGAGGTGTGATCGGAACCGATCTTGACCAAATCCGAGCGACTCTCTGAGCTGAACGGTGATGTTTCCCTAGGGGGCATGTCTAATTGTACGATTGAAATGTTCTCCAGCGTTTCTGCAGCCTGGCTGGAGTCAATCATGCTTTGGGTTAGATCCATGAAATGGTTTGACTTCGGCTCGCTGTCGCGTTTCTCCGTCATGGCATCGGCAATCATATTCTTCAAATACATTGAATTCGTGTTGCTATCGGTGGTTGTGCTTGTGTCGCTGCTGCTTTCCATCGCGTTATCGCCCGATATAATAGTTTTATCCGATTGAGCTCCCTCGTCGATTTCGTTTCTGACCGTTTCGTTGCTCTCTGATGGAATATCAATGATGTTCGAGGTTTTAGTTAAGTTAGTCAAGTCCTGTTTCACGCTCTGAGGTTGGGTATCTATAAGATTTAGAGGAAGATGCATTCCCCCTCGACTCGGAGCTCGTGTTATAGGAATTTCGATTAAGTTAACTGCCTTGTCAGGACTTAGCGACATATCACTAGAAAGGCTCTCCGCCATCTTCTCAGATTTCACTAAAGCAATAGATTTAGGTTTTAAATTCAAATTAAGACCTTCGAATACAGTCGTCGCAGTACTTTCAGAGACGGAATTGTAGGATATTGTATCGTCCGCCATGCTGTTCTCATCCGCATCATCCGGAATCACTTCCACACTATCCGGTGTCATTTTCTCGCTGCTGCAATAACAAAATTCCAATTAAACGATAAATAAAGTTTATATCAAGTATGAGATAATTCCACATGTAACATTACCCAATATCATCTGGCGATTGCAAAGGTGAGACGAATTCGTCCGTGTGTTGGGACTGCCGCCGACTAGAAATACTATCCGTTCCTAATACTTCCACTGAACTAGGACTTGTTAAACTATTTGGTAGCACTTCCACAGAGTCTGATGTTTGCTTAGAACCTAAGTAAATGATATAAAAAAATGAAATTAAACTATTGTGTGATAATCCTATTACCTAAAGCAGAACTTGTAGAAATTGATAGAGCTTCAGATTCTGGTGATGTTGTGCATCCAGTTCCTCCATTTACTACTTCAACACTTTCAGAACTCTTCCTATCACTATCAGTGCTTACAATTGAAATTCTATTATTTATATTTTCTGACTGCTCCTCTCTATGCTTGACAGCAGAAGTGCTATCGCTAGATGCTATAAATTATGCACAAAAAATCAAGATTATCAACAATCATCAGAATATCAAATATTACCAGCACTCTCCAAATTCTCATCTTCATTGTTTTCAGGAGTAGCAACAAATGATAAAACATCGGGATCTTCGCTAGTTTGAACAACAAGTTTACTGCCACTGAAATGTTCTATACCTAAATCAGCAGAATCATCCAAGCTATCCACTGAGTCCTTGCTGTCTTTTTGTACCAAGCTTTTCTCATATGGATCAAAGAATGAGCCAGTAAAAGACCCCCAAATACTTGTGGAGCCCTTAATACTTTTTGCTATAACTTCTTCACTGGCCTCCTTGTTGGGAGTGCCAGTATTGCTGATACCCCAATTCCCAAAGAAATCATCAGAGTTAGTATCTATAGGGGTGTTTGCAGGTACTGTTGTAGTGTCCCCACCATCATCCTTGATATCCAGGGCTTTATCAATTGTCCTCTGGGCCTCTTTCAAAGCCGACTTGGCAATACTTGCTATTCCTGATGTATCAAACCAGCTCATCTTTATAGCAGGATAGCAGCAGGGACCCCTTGACTTCCAATTTCACACCATATAAAACCGCTCATTACATCACTGCGTTCATTTTCTACATAAAATTTGTTAAAATGAAAACGTAATCGTTCCAACACTATTTGTTTTTAATTTTGACAAGAGCACACGTCAATGCTAGCCGTCAATAGATATTAATTCCCAATTTAAACGAAAGATGGCTCCAAGTTCGATTAACATATATGCAATATATGAACATTTATTTCAAAACTCAAAATATTTTATAACTACACTCCTCTATAGTAATTAACTACGGTGCTTCTTCCTAATCAACTATGTTAAATAATCCGCAAAGTTGAAATATTGTAAACTTAGGCAACTTAATTTGCAAGTTCATTCAGGAAATAGCAAATTATTGCTGGAACTAAAAATTGAGAGAATACTTGCAATTTGTAACATTATTGCGTAAATTTATTATAATAATTTTCATACATCAAATATACATAAATCTTGATATTTATATCCCTTTTATATTTCCTATAAATATATACTATTTATTTTGTTTCTTTTCAATTTCTATTTCTAGTAATCTTATATTAAGCTTCCTTCCTTGCACTTCCAAAGTATGCAATTCCTGAAATGCTTGCATCTCCTGCTTTACTTTTTCATATTGTTGCTCTTTAAGTCTCAAATCCATCTCAAACTCTTGCTGCTTCCTTTCTTCAGCTTTAATTAGAGATTCAAGCACAATGTAACTCTCCTTCTCTTTCTACAAAATAAAAGTATAATATGATATAATAAATTATTTCATTAGTGTATATACCTGTTTCTTATATTTAGGTTCATCTGTAATTGTTTCCATATCCTCAGGTATATCAGTCTCTATCTTTATATTATCTGGAAGGTAATAATTAATGTTTTTTTCAATTTCCAATATTATAAGTTTACCTTCTACCAGATAGTCTTGGTCTTGATCACATTTAACAATCATTGGTAAAACACCCATAATTGAAAGCAGTTTCTCCTCATATTCACTATACTCTATCATCTCACCATTTGCTCTGTAAGATTTTCTTCTCAGCTCCTTCTTGAGACTTTCATACTTTCCTCGAATTGCTACACTTGTGTGGAGAAAATAGAGTAGTAAACAAAATGTGCCCTTTTTTAATATTTTATACCCACCATCTGGTGTTCTTGGCTTATCATATTTTCCACTTCCTGAATTAAACACATTTGTAATGAAGATCCAAGCATTCTTCTTCTCCTGCCATGTAACTGCATCACTGTTTTTGTTCTCAACTATGTGCTTGTGTTTCATAACCAGATCTATCAACAGCTTTTTCTCTGCAGTACTGAAATTTTCTGATCTCTTCCTCTTTAACACCTTATTTTCTTGTTCCATTGTCATCAGATAAAATAATCACAGCCAATTGCATGATACATGGAATGATGCATCTAAGTCCATCAAGTAAATGTAAACAAACAAGTGTGTTTACACTTTTCAAGTTGTTAATTGTTTTGGGTATTTCTATCGTCGTACATCATTCGGATAACTAACCGCCTGATGACTCATAAATTTTTAGTTTGGTTGGCAATAAAAGTACGTAAGGCGCATGCAAGGCGTAACATGTGATGATGCAATGCTATGTTTTGACAGTTCAATGTTTATCTGGAAGTTAATGCTTAACCAGAACTTTATCCCTTGGATAAATATGATTTCAATAAAACCATTCAAATTTAAAATGGTTTTTAATAAAACAATTAATAAAGTATTCTCAGACAACAAATATACAATGTAACCAAAAGCTTCCAATTTAATTATTGTAAATGGCAAATCAACTTATCACTACATTACTACTCCATAGTATATTATTCTTTAATAAAATTATTAACGTTTGCTAATTGCATCTTCAGATTTATTAAATACAATTTTTATAATCAAAATATAATAAAATTGCTTTTAAAAACTTGTAAGTCATTTAACATTGCACTAAATAATATTATGCGTGTTTAATAACATTTTAAAAGTTAACTTTTCACTTAAATTAATGCGATTATGTAATGTTGAGTAGTATGTAATGTTTGTATCATTTATCTTTATCGCTCTAGTGGCGCAATTGGTTAGCGCACGGTACTTATAAGACAGTAGTCGTGAGCCATGCCGGGGTTGTGAGTTCGAGCCTCACCTAGAGCATTCTTTTGTAATTTTGTATTTTAAATGTTTCATTTAGTTCAGCCAAGTTGCTACACCTTAAATCAAATACAAATTCATATTAACGAATGAGAACGTCTAAAAGTTTTAAGAATTATAAAAGTGTGGTTTCTTTGTAGGCAACTTGATTAACACATCGACTGGTATTTTATTTGCTAATATTGGTAATTGCACACAACAATAAATTACTTTGGTTTTCATTGTTTGCAACACTAGTTGCCAAAGCATGTTTCTTTATTTATAACCTGTATAACCAAAGATTGAGTGTCACTTGCTAACTTGTAACTTGTTAACTATAACATAAATTATTAACGTAATTTACTTAAGATGGGTAAGAAGGGTAAAGACAAGAAGAAAGGTAAAGGTGCAGAGAAGACCGCGCTGAAAACGGAAAAGAAATTGGCAAATAAACATAAGAAAGAATTGGAAGCAATTGGAGAGGTAAGTTATTTGAAAGTTACTGAAAAAATTGTTAATAGTAAACACTTTTTAAAGTGACGGTAAACACAAATAACTATATTTATATAAATTGTAGGATGACATTGAAAAGATTGTTGCTCAAATTGAGAAGGAGGAGCAGAAGAGAGTGCAAGTTACTGAACACCAAGTTGATGCTCCAACAAGAAGGATAAATTTCACATTTGTGCCTCATCCAGAGAAAGATGAGTTGATCTTGTATGGAGGTGAATTCTACAACGGACAAAAAGTAAATAATTATAATCGTACCTCCACATAACTGAAATCTAACTGAATATTTTATTCCAGACTTTTGTATACAATGATTTATTCTTTTACAACATCCAAAGCAATTCGTGGACGTTAATAAAAGCCCCAGCAGGACCTCCACCTAGATGTGGACATCAAATGGTGGCAACTGCAGCCAACAAAGGTCAACTGTGGCTGTTTGGTGGGGAATATGCTAGTCCAACACAATCACAATTTTACCATTACAGAGATCTTTGGGTGTATCACATAGCAAACAAGCAATGGCAGAAGATCAATGCATCAGATGGGCCAAGCTCACGAAGTGGCCACAGGATGGTTTACAATAAGAAACAGTTGTTTGTGTTTGGTGGTTTCCATGATAATTTGAGAGACTACAAATATTTTAATGATATACATTGCTTTAACACTGAAACCTACAAATGGGTTAAGCTTCAAGTGAGCGGTATAGCGCCGGCACCACGTTCCGGATGTTGCATGGTTGCTTTGAACGATGGAAAGATTCTTGTTTATGGTGGATACAGCAAAGAGAAAATCAAGAAAGATGTTGATAAGGGCCATGTCTACACAGATTCCTTTGTATTAACTCCAGATAGTAAGTTTTTCCTTAATTTTATCAGTAATAATTCCTTAATTTTATATATTTGTAAATTATAGAAAATGACACGACCGGTCTAAAATACAAATGGGTTTCCACGAAATTGAGTGGTATACATTTCTCTCCGAGATGCAGCATGCCGATTGCAACTGCACCAAACAACATGGCGTACTGCTTCGGAGGAGTATTTGATGTTGAAGATGATGATGAAAACATTGCCGGAAATTTTTACAATGATTTGATTTGCTTGGACATGGAGAAACTAGCATGGCGTAGCGTTAATTTAAGCGGGAAACGGGACAAGGAGGCAAAATCGAGAAGAAGGAAGAATAACGACGAAGCCGGTGATAAAGGTAAAATACAATTTTACACTTGTCTATTTTAATTATTATCAATTTATAATATTGCAAATAGCTGCAACTTGCAGTAAGTATAATAAATATCACAGTGTTTCTAATTCTGATCTTAATTCCAGACGATATGGATGCTGAAAATGAGGATGAAGCGGTGGAAGTTATTCAAGAGAAGGTGGAAGCAACAACGATTGCCGATGATGGCATTTTTAAAGTCACCATTGGTCCATCCTCGACAAGCTCTCAGCAATGTGCCAGCAATCCGCAAACAGCCGAAGGAAATTCAATTTTCCAGCCTTCTGCTAGATTGAACTGCGGATTAGCTGTGAAGCACGGAGTTTTATATCTTTACGGAGGGCTGTTCGAGGATGGCGATAAAGAGATTACGTTCTCAGATTTTTATTCGCTTGATTTAAAGAAGTGCGAAGAATGGAAGACAATCATTAAAGATAATATCAAGTCGGCCGAGTGGCTTGGATCGGACGATAGTGCAGATGAAGAGGACGACGATGATGAAGACGACGACGATGATAGCGATGAATCAATGGATACGGATTGAAAACAAATTTTGATTTATTTATATATATATATTTTTTTTTAAATTAAATATATTTAATGTTTCCGTTTCCTATGTTTAAACAGTGCACTTTTCGTATTAAATCGCATTTCACATTTATCGCATTCTATTTCCTTCAGCTTGCTGTGCGTCCTCATATGATCTTCAAGTCCCTTGGAAATCAACTTTCCGCAAACATTGCACGATTTCTTCGTTACATTTCCGTCGTGATACTTAAGATGAGCATCCAAATTCTTCTGCGAGACGAAGCTCTTCTTACAGATTTGACAGTGGAAGTTTCTTTGGCCTGTGTGCTTGTTCACGTGAGACTCCAAGTACTCTTTTCGCATGAAACCTTTGCAGCAAATGGAACAGTTGAATGGCAACTTGTCATTGTGGAACTTCATGTGAAACTTCAAGTTGCTCAGTGTCTTGTACGTACGTCCGCACTGCGGACAGGTGAACTTTTTGTTTGCACTGTGCGAAGTCATATGTGTTTTATAATCGGAAATTTTGACGAATCCCAAATTGCATATGGAACATATCGATGCGAACTTCTTGTCGTGCTTGAGACGAGCGTGGTTTTTGAGTTTGGTTGACGTTGGGAACGATTTGTCGCAGAGTTTGCATTTGAATGGAAGCTTATTGGAGCAGAAGTTCTGGTGGTCGTTCAAATTGGATTTGGTTCTGAACGGTCTCTTGCATATCTTGCAAACGAAAGCATCGATCTTAACAGCCTCGCTCAGTTTTCTCTTGTGCGTATTGTAATGTACCTTAAATTTGGTCAATTTCGAAAATCTCCGACCGCACACGTCGCAGAGGTAATTCACCGGAGATCTGTGCTTCTTCATATGTACTTTAAATACTGCTCTCAAAGAAATCACCTTTTTGCAAGTTTTACACGTGATCTTGTGAACGCAATCCTTCTGCGGCAATTTCACTTTAAGTCCGTTCGTCGATTCAAATTTGGAAACTAAATCCTTCTTGCATCCAAGAAACTTGTGTTCCAAGTTATCAATGGTATTTAGAAGATTCAAGCATTGTCCACATAAGTAACTGCCTTCATTTAATTTCCCCACAAGTTCAACTAGTTTAGTATACACTGGTTTCTGTGAGCTCATTGTTAATGGGCTTTCCGGTGTTAAGAAATAAAATTGATTACCAACTGGGGAATAGACAACATTGCAAATTGTGCAGCTAAACTTCCTCTCAACATAAATCTCCTCATCAGATTCTTCCACCACAATATCACTCTCTTCATTGCTATCCTCAGTCTGTTGATCCAATGCCATTGACTCAAAGTTCAAGACATCCATAAAAGCCTCCTGATTATAATCTAGCTGCTGCATACAATCATAATTATTCTTTATGCTGCAATACTTTACAGGGCCTCCAGTCTGTTCGCAATTCATCTGTGAACAGGATGGATACTCTATGTAACTTTTGTTGTACCATTGCTGATCTTTGAATGGATCCAGATTACTGCAGCAACTTGCAGGACTCAACTCCTTATTGAATACATCAATTGAGTCCACCTTATCTGGCAACTTCATTTGGCTTTCTGGCATCCAATCCGAGTGTTCATACTGTGGCTTTTGGTTATAATAATAGTCATACAATTGTTGTTGATTGTAATTTGTTGAAGATATTGTAGGTACATACTGGGACTGTTGAGCGCATTGGGGCCTTGTATAGTAAGGGACTTCTTGAAACGTTTTATTAGGCATTTTGACTCAAATTAAGCAACTATTACAATTTTCACAAAATAAATCTTAAACTTTTAGGTTATATTTACATTTACTAAATTTAAATCACTGTCATCTGCTGTCATGCACCATAATTATATGATAACAATTTAAGTTGGCTATTTGGAATTTTATTAGATTGGTGACATTGCTTCAAGTATTTAAATATTTTTAATGCATCACTTTTTGGAGGGAACTCGACTCATAACGGTTTTTGTTTCCGGGAAGTGATTTTCAGTGCAAGTTTTGTTGTACGTCCCTTTAAACGTTTCATATTTGTTTATCAACAATGGATACGCAACCGTCCGTTGCAAGCTATTTCAATACAAGGAAGAAGACTACGCTCGAGGATATTAAAGCAACGAGAAATAGTAAATTGCAGTTGGACAGTGAATTAACCAAAACAGTTGTGAACTCGGGTCAATTGAAAGGGTTAGCAAATGTGAAGAAAGCCATCTTCAGTGATGATATCCAGGAAACTAAGGAATTGACTGCAAAGATTGTAATTGTGAAGAATGTGGAAATTAAAGCTAAGACTAGGAGGGCAACTAAGGTTGCCTCCATTAAGAAAATTAAGGAGAACAAGAATCAGCCAGAAATACAGGAGTTATTCAAACAGATGAATAAGAATGAGTCTACTAAGAATACCATGGAGGTGGATCCAGAGCAAAATCTGAAAACACCACCGTCAACACCAACAAAGAGGGTGAACATTATGGATACTATAAAGCTTTGTGGAAATGAACCCAGTTTGAATGAAATTAAGCAAAGATTGACTAGGAGTTCTCGTCTGGCTGAGCTTAAGGCTTCCATGGCCAGATTCAAAGAAGGCCAAGCAAAGTTGGAGAAAAAGCAAGAATTAAAGACACCAGCATCACCAAGTTTAAAAACATTTAGGAAATTGGAGTTAGAAGTGACTTTAAGGTATGTTTTTGAATTTAGTTCTTTTGTAGATTTAATTTCTAACGTTTTATATTATTTTTCAGTCCAAAGAAATTTCAATCCCCAGAAAAAGCATATTTGAGTCCTAAAAAGGATGTAACTGCAAGGAAGAATCTACTGAATTTATTAACACCAACCAAGAATGCTGTCTCAATTCCAGCAAGTCCCAGCAAGCAATTGTTTACATCACCACAAAAGGCAGCCCTAACTCTTCCTTACAAGTACAGGTCTTTGGCTGAGCTTTTCAGAAGCATTGATACTGTTTGCCAAATTATGCACAACCGAAAGGAAATCATTACATTCAAGAAGTTGAAACCAGCTGTGGAAGAACTAATCAAAAGAAATATTAGGGAATCGCATCTTGGACAAATCAAGACCATCTATCCGGAAGCGTATAAATTCAGACAAGAAAAATTGAGAGCCTATGGAAGTGGTGTGAATCAAGAGCAATGGGAGTTGGTGATTGAGCCTGTAGTTGATCAGGTGTCAATGACATCAAATGTGCTCTTGGATCGCCGTCGACATTTGTACAACACCCTCATTAATAAAACGAAAGTATTGCATAACGAGTTCCTATTGTCTTTGGATCCGCCCATGCACATTCCTCTGGAGAGCTTGAAGAAGTGGCATCCAGAGTTTGATATCGAAAGAGTACCGGACTTGGAGACTGCCGAGATTCCGCAGCCGCCGGACGAGGAAAAGTTTTCATCCGGAAAAGACGTATTGGAGAAGGCAAAGTCAATGTTCAATTGCAATACGCGAATGGAACAAGCTTTGGAAAGACTGAAGAAAGCGCAAGAACTTCAACCAAAACAACCCGAAAAGACTACCGAAGTTTCGTCTGTGCTTAAAGGTATACCAAAGGCCCTCCTAGAGAAGGTGCGACAGAAACAGGCCGCTAAAGCTTTGGAGTCTATGACGAGATCCGAGTCGAAAGAGAAAGAAATTCAGCTGTATTCGCGGCTGCCCGAATTCGCGAGGCTTACGAGGAATATTTTTGTTGCCGAAAAGAAAAACGTCCTGCCCATTGACACGGTGCTTAATAAATTGACGAACAGCATCAGAAACTTTATGACGAAGACGGACATC
Organism: Nicrophorus investigator; assembly: GCA_963457615.1. Classification (NCBI taxonomy): domain Eukaryota; kingdom Metazoa; phylum Arthropoda; class Insecta; order Coleoptera; family Silphidae; genus Nicrophorus; species Nicrophorus investigator. The sequence goes on from OY735142.1 coordinate 27,379,957, forward strand.
GAGGAGCACCTTCGTACGCTCTCCAAAGAGGTACCTACGTGGATGGTCTTCCACGCCATCAGGAACGGCACGTTCATTAAAATCTCGAAGGATGCCGATATAAGCATTGTTATCAACAAATTAGATGCGTTGATTAAGCAGAAAATAGATGGATGAACTTGATCATCAAATTTCACGATTATTTATAATATATTATATCATGAGCATGATTTTTAAGTCAAACATTTTTTTTAAATTAATTTAATCGATAATTTATCATAGCAAATAAAATTTTAATTAAACAATTCTCCTTTTATTTTTTAATTACGTGAGTGTTATTGAAGTCAGCATATCATTGTTTTGCATAACAACAATAAGTAGGTTGATTGTGTAATGTTATTTATTCAATATCAAAAGTGTATTTGTTATTGCAACTATACGACTAATGATAGATATAATGAAAACATTTTCAATTATATAAATGTAAGAACAATCTACAATTTTTTTTTTTTTTTGTACCGTGCTTCATCCTTAATGGATGAGCTTAACAATCTACAATATTTGATTCATAAATTCGTTGGTCCATCTTCCAAACATTTTTTGAGCTCAAGAAACGGATGTGCAGGGAGACGTCAGGCACTAGTTAAAAATATGCCGTATGGCGAGCGCGGTACAAGTCAATGCTGCCAATATTGCAAAAAGGTATTCCGCCTCGTACCAACCATAAATTTAAAAAAAAAAAATGTATGTGTGTGTGTGTGAATATATATATATGTGTGTGTGTGTATGTGTATATAAATTTTTTAACAAAATATTTTATTTTCCAAATAACAATTAACATTGTGATACAAACACAAGGCAGCAACGGCTATGATCCCTGCAGTGCATTCTGATATGAATCCAATCAAGATGGTCCTTCCACTCTAAAAAATACACATTTATTATTAGTACTTAAGTTCAGCAGTACATCAATGGATTAATTACCTCTCAAGCAATGTCCAGCAGCTTACTCCTCATAGATAATCCACATATACTCATAACAGATTCATCTACACTAAAAAATACACATTTATTATTAGCATTTAAGTTCAGCAGTACATCAATGGTTTAATTACCTCTCAAGCAATGTTCCTTCCCAATTAATTTTCCACCCAAAGTGTAAAATGACAATGTCTTGTTCCAATCAGTAACACATAAAGTGTCTTGATCATCAGAAGAAGTGCTCCAAGAAATTGCCCATATTGAAGGATTCCCAGGTCTCTCAAATCTCCCTTTCTCTTCACCCAACTAAGAAAAATAATATTCACTCTTGACTAGCGAGCATCGTTGTCGAATAACGTTTTTTTTGAGATGATTGGAATTGATGGAACTGACGACTCTTGTTCTTTTGGCCCGAGTGCAGGGAATGTCCGTTCCTTGATCTCCCTGTAGACGGAGCACCCCCTATAGTTTGGAGGGCGACTGCCACTGCACAAAGCACATGTTGCTGGAGTGTCTGGTGATTTTTGGCACTCATTGGAAAAATGACTTTGTCCACATTTTACATCACGGTTGTTTCCTGCAGTAATTTTTTGTATGTCCATAACACTGGCAGCGGAGACATTGAGGTACTTCCTTATTCTTGTGCGGAGCCTCAAAAGATATGCGTTGATCTCCCAGTCGCAACTCAGCATTAAAAATTAGCGACAACTTTTTAAGACTTTGTACACATTTTACACATAACGGTTGTTCCCGCAGTAATTTTTTGTATGTCCATAACACAGGCAGCAGAGACATTGAGGTACTTCCTTATTCTTGTGCGGAGCCTCAAAAGATATGCGTTGATCTCCCTGTCGCAACACAGCATTAAAAATTAGCGACAACTTTTTAAGACTTTGTCCACATTTTACACATCACAGTTGTTTCCCGCAGTAATTTTTTGTATGTCCATAACACTGGCAGCGGAGACATTGAGGTACTTCCTTATTCTTGTGTGGAGCCTCGAAAGATATGCGTTGAACTCCCAGTCGCAACACAACATTAAAAATTATCGACAACTTTTTAAGACTTTGTCCACATTTTAAACATCACAGTTGTTTCCCGCAGTAATTTTTTGTATGTCCATAAATAGCGACAACTTTTTAAGACTGTTCACATTTTACACATCACGGTTGTTTCCCGCAGTAATTTTTTGTATGTCCATAACACTTGCAGCGGAGACATTGAGTCGCAACACAGCATTAAAAATTAGCGACAACTTTTTAAAACTTTGCCCACATTTTACACATCACGGATATTTCCCGCAGTAATTTTTTGTATGTCCATAACACTGGCAGCGGAGACATTGATGTACTTCCTTATTCTTGTGCGGAGCCTCCAAAGATAGGTGTTGACCTCCCAGTCGCAACACAGCATTAAAAATTAGCGACAACTTTTTAAGACTTTGTTCACATTTTACACATCACAGTTGTTTCCCGCAGTAATTTTTGTATGTCCATAACACTGGCAGCGGAGACATTGATGTACTTCCTTACTCTTGTGCGGAGCCTCAAAAGATATCCGTTGATCTTCCAGTCGCAACACAGCATTAAAAATTAGCGACAACTTTTTAAGACTTTGTCCACATTTTACAATTTTACACATCACAGTTGTTTCCCGCAGTATTTTTTGTATGTCCATAACACTGGCAGCGGAGACATTGAAGTACTTCCTTATTCTTGTGCGGAGCCTCAAAAGATATGCACTTTGTTCACATTTTACACATCACAGTTGTTTCCCGCAGTAATTTTTGTATGTCCATGACACTGGCAGCGGAGACATTGATGTACTTCCTTATTCTTGTGCGGAGCCTCAAAAGATATCCGTTGATCTTCCGTTTTAAGACTTTGTCCACATTTTACACATCACAGTTGTTTCCCGGAGTAATTTTTTGTATGTCCATAATTAGCGACAACTTTTTAAGACTGTCCACATTTTACACATCACGGTTGTTTCCCGCAGTAATTTTTTGTATGTCCATAACACTTGCAGCGGAGACATTGAGTCGCAACACAGCATTAAAAATTAGCGACAACTTTTTAAAACTTTGTCCACATTTTACACATCATGGATATTTCCGCAGTAATTTTTTGTATGTCCATAACACTGGCAGCGGAGACATTGATGTACTTCCTTATTCTTGTGCGGAGCCTCCAAAGATAGGTGTTGACCTCCCAGTCGCAACACAGCATTAAAAATTAGCGACAACTTTTTAAGACTTTGTCCACATTTTACAATTTTACACATCACAGTTGTTTCCCGCAGTATTTTTTGTATGTCCATAACACTGGCAGCGGAGACATTGAAGTACTTCCTTATTCTTGTGCGGAGCCTCAAAAGATATGCGTGATCTCCCAGTCGCAACACAGCATTAAAAATTAGCGACAACTTTTCAAGACTTTGTTCACATTTTACACATCACAGTTGTTTCCCGCAGTAATTTTTGTATGTCCATAACACTGGCAGCGGAGACATTGATGTACTTCCTTATTCTTGTGCGGAGCCTCAAAAGATATCCGTTGATCTTCCAGTCGCAACACAGCATTAAAAATTAGCGACAACTTTTTAAGACTTTGTCCACATTTTACACATCACAGTTGTTTCCCGCAGTAATTTTTTGTATGTCCATAATTAGCGACAACTTTTTAAGACTGTCCACATTTTACACATCACGGTTGTTTCTTGCAGTAATTTTTTGTATGTCCATAACACTGGCAGCGGAGACATTGAAGTACATCCTTATTCATGTGCGGAGCCTCAAAAGATATGCGTGATCTCCCAGTCGCAACACAGCATTAAAAATTTGCGACAACTTTTTAAGACTTTGTCCACATTTTACACATCACGGTTGTTTCCTACAGTAATTTTTTGTATGTCCATAACACTTGCAGCGGAGACATTGAGGTACTTCCTTATTCTTGTGCGGAGCCTCAAAAGATAGACTTCACTTGCATTCTTCTTAAGTGTAGCGGACCATGCTGCTGCCTGGATGGATGGTGTTGTTTGTTCTTGTGTTTTGTCTGTACTATTTCTTATATTCGATATGTTCTTTACATGATGCCCCATATCTTCTAATTCCTTTCTTATATCTTCAGTGCTGCATGTTGCGCAATACCACTCTAAACGCTCGATCTGCCTTAAGCTGATAAGAATGGCGGGCACGAATGGCACGGAATGTTTTTATTTTTGACGAGTTCGCCAATTTTGTGGTAGTCGCTAATGGTTGATGGTTGCACTTTGACTTGTTTGCTTGTTTGTGTCCAACTAGCTTAAGCGGTAAATTTAAAAAATTATGTAAATTTGGTAGCCTCAGTACATCAATGGTTTAATTACCTCTCAAGCAGTGTCCAGCAGCTCCCTCCTCATAGTCGGTCGTTTAATTAATATTGTTAATGATAGTAACTGTGCAAGTAACTTACACACAAATATATAATAATTATAGAATTATTACTTACTTGCTTGTTTGTGTTCTTACAATTCTTACAACGGTCGAAATTTATCTTGTTTTTTCTGTTCCTTTTTTTTTTTTTTTTTTTTTTTTTTTTTTTTTTGTACCGTGCTTCATCCTTAATGGATGAGCTTTTCCCATTTAGCTGCGTCCTGTCGACGCCATACGCCAGTCACGATCGGTATCCTATAAAATAGGATTTCTAAAGCTTAAAATTAAGGTTTTTTTTTTTTTTTTTTTTTTTTAATTTTTGGTTAACTATAGGGATGTGTGGGTGGCGAATACAAAGTTGGCTATAGCTTTATAAACTTCTGGGCGATTCTCTGCCAGAAGGGCGTCAATGGAAGTAGGCAACTGTATCCTCATTGATACTAGCGAAGCTAGAAGAGTATAAGTGGCTGCTGCGTGTTCTGGGCACTCAAACAGGACGTGGTTCACTGTTCCCGTCTCTCCACAGGAGCACCGATCGGTGTTGGAGAGTCCAACTCTGTGGAGATGCGTTGGAGCAAGGGTATGTCCAGAGCGAAGCCTCGATAGGCAAGACACCTGGACCTTTTTGTAAAGGCCAGTATGTACAAACCAAGGCTTTGGAGTAATTTGCCTATTGAATTGAAAATAGTATTTTCCTTTACATGAACAGTCGCTTTCAAATTTTTGCTGCCATTCCGTCAGAGCGGATCGCCTGATCTCCTCGAAGAAGTCAGTGTGAGGAATCTTGATTTCGAGAGCTACCTCAATGCAGTGGCCCTCGTTCGCGGCCGAGTCTGCCAGTTCGTTGCCAGTTATGCCCTGATGACTTGGCACCCAGCAAAGCTCCACCTGAACTCCGTCAGTGGAAAGTCTCTTAAGACGATTTCTGGCTTCTAGGGCCCAAGGGTTCGTCTTTGTCAGGGTCTGTTTGCTGCAGATACTGCTTATTGATGAAAGGGAATCGGAGAACACTACTATGTTTCTGGTGCCGTGGATGCTGGAGGCAATGTTTAAAGCTCTGCCAATTGCGTATAGCTCAGCGGTGAATATTGAGCAGCTAGATGGTAACTTTCCGCACTCGCTTATGTTCGCCTCCGGGATAGATATTCCATATGTTGCAGATCTAGGGTCTTTGCGAATAGAACCATCGGAATATATCTTTAAAAACCCTCTGTAGTGTTCGTCCACAAACTCCGAAAACATCTGGTTAACGATTAACTCAGAATTGCCACATTCTTCTCTTTTTTTAGAAAATTTCCGAGTGGAGATTTGCAGAGGCTGAGCTGGTGGATGCTCATACATTCGATCAAACGCCTTATTGTCAATATGTGATTTCATGATGTCAACCTCCTCCAAGCAACTGATGATCAGAGGAACTCCTTTCCTCCTCCAATAAGGTCTCCTTGAGAATGCCTCCGCAGCGGTCACTACCGAAGGAATAACGACGGACGTTCCTCCAATGGCGATGTTTCGAAGCAGAAGGCGCTTCGTCAGTAAACGTCGTCGAATCCGGAGAGGCATGACCCCCGCATCAGCGTGAAGGACATTGATTGGAGTGGACATCATGGAACCCAGGCATGTCCGAAGAGCTTGGTTCTGGATGCGGTCGAGAATTCTCAGAGAGGATCTGGCACAATGTGAATACACAAAACATGCGTAGTCTAACCTTGAAAGGATCAATGCCTTGAAGAGCATCAACAGCGTGGAAGGGTCACAACCCCAGTCTCTGCCCGACACAGCTTTCATGACGTTCAGGCCGTGGAAACATGCCTGTGAGGTTGATTTGATCTGAGGCTTCCATGAAAGTTTGTCATCAAAGATGACTCCCAGAAACTTGAAGGTGTTCACTATTTCGATGTCCAATCCGCCCATCGTAATTCGCGGCTGAGTGACTGCGCGCTTCCTGGTAAAGACCATGACTTTGGTTTTTGCAGGAACTGCCTCCATATGTTGGCCTCCCAAAAATGCAGTGATGTTGCAGAGCGTTAAGTTCATTTTCTCCTCCAGTTGGTTCATATCAGCGCCTGCGGTATATACGGCCAGATCATCTGCGTATGCCAAAAATTCAACGCCTTCAGGCATGATATCCTGGATGGCATGTATATATATGTTAAAAAGCAGGGGACTTAGCGGGCTGCCCTGTGGGACACCTGTGAATGACCATCTAGAGTCAGAGACAGGGTCAGAGCCTGAGATGTGCAAGCTTTTGTCCTTTGTTAAACTGGAGATGCAGTTGGTAAATTGAGCCGGGAGGCCTATAGAGTCGAGAATGTTTCTCAAGATGGTAGGTGAAACATTGTCAAATGCTGATTTGATATCTATAAAGCACAGCAGCATGGAATGGTTGCGCGAAAAAGTACTGTTGATGTTAGCAAGTAATGCGCAAATGTTATCATTGGTGCCTCTGCCCTTCCTGAATCCCGAGAATGATGTTGGCAGAATCGATCGATTCTCCACATACCACTCCAACCTGGCTTTCAGCATTCCCTCGAGGCATTTTTTCACCGAAGATATCAGCGCGATCGGCCTGTAGCTGGCAGCCAAGTGGGGAGTGGCTCCCTTCTTCAGGATTGGAAAAATTTTGATGGTTGACCAAGATGCTGGGAAGCTACAGGTGTTAAATGCTTCGTTGAAAAGAGCCAGGAGAATTTGTTTTCCATTTTCAGGAAGATTTCTCAGCATTGCCGCTGTAACTAGGTCCGATCCAGGAGCAGAATCCTTAGCGTGATTTAAAGAAGCATGGAGTTCTCCAGGTTCAAACGGCTTTGTCATTTCAGCATCAATAGTTGGAGACATAGATGAGAGGAAGTGTTGTTGAACACGAGCAGAGTCGGGAGCCAATTTACGAAGAAACTCCTCATGCCATTCCATGTTAGCATGTGCGTTTATTGAAGGTGACTTCCTGTTGAGGCGATTGAACGCCCTCACTTTCTTCCACACATAAGAAATTGGTGAGTCTCTGCTGAGTGTTTCGCAAAAGGCTCTGAAATGTGCTCTCTTCTTTGATTTCAATAGTTTCTTAGTTTCCGCGATGGCTCGTTTAGCCGCAATGAGATGCGACATTCTTCCAGTGTTGTGGTATATCTTAAGGAGCCTTTTTCTTTTAGCAACAGCAATCGAGCAATCGTCATCCCACCAGGGGCAAGGAGGACGTTGCCTATTTACTGCTGCAGATCTCGAGTTATCCGTGGCTGCCTTGATGATGGTAGATGTCAAGCAACACAAGTCCATGTCCGGACTTGTATCGAACATGCTTTTCAGGTCAGCCGTGTACTTCTCCCAGCGGATATTTTTGAGATTGAACCGAGTAATCGGAGGTTGTACAGTATGGAGGGGTTGCAAGTTCTGTTGTCGAAGTGGACGATATTCACACAACACTGGGTAATGGTCGCTACCATGCGTATCTTTCCAGGTGCTCGAATTGAGATTGAGGGCGACATCGGGAGAAGCAAGCAGCAGGTCCAAGATGGAAGGAGAACCGTGTGCGAGTCTTGTAGGCTGCATATCGTTCAGCAGAACCAAACCATGTGCATCGATTGCCGCCATCAGCTCCCTGCCATTGACGTTGTCTCTATTATGGCCCCAGTGCGAATGGTGAGCATTGAAGTCACCCATGATGATATAGGGCAGCTCGGCACTCGCAAGGAGACGATCCCAAGCATCCCTTCTCATTGTGACATTTGGAGGGATGTAGGCTGCTATCACGTGCAAGCCGTCGATTTTAACCTGCGCAAATTGGGCGTGCGTGGGGTGTCTGAAATTGGGAACGGAGAAGGTGGCAGTGATCGAGGACTTCACCAAGATCGAGACACCGCCTTTGCCATCTTCACGTCTATTGTGAAAAGCTCTGTAGTTGGGGACAGAGCATCTGACCCCTGGACTAAGCCAGGTTTCATTCAATAAAACGACATCAATGTCGTTCGTGTCGCACATTCTGATTAGATCTGTATGGTTGGAATGAATGGATCTGATGTTCCAACTAAGGACTCTCAGTGTCTGATCCATTTTCGACTAGCGTGTTAGTTAGAGCCTTAATTACGTTTTGAAGAGCGTCTGCTGCCTTCGGATTGAACCGAGAACGCCCTTCTTTTATCTTGATCGCCAGAACTTGCAAAAGAGAAATTATTTCCTGCTCTGTATCTTCTGCATCATTTGAAGTGTCTGTATGTATGGGTTTGGATGGGTGCTCGAATACAGGAGAAGATCTTTCTCTCGTAGAGGAATTGCACTGTCTTGTTCTCTTTTTGTATGAAGATTTTGAGGTGGTCGCTTCTGGAAGAACTTGAATAGCAGTGTTTTGCTTGTGAGCTGGGAATGATTTAATATAGCTTCTTCTTTGAGTGTGTTTTGGTGGAGATAAGGTGACAGAAGCAAAAGATCTGCTGGTGTATACTGAGGGGTTGTTGATGCATGGAATCTCTTGTTCTGAATTTTGTGCTGGAAAGTCTCTCATGCCATTCAAATTATGTCTTCTTGGGTCTACAACACCTCTTGCTTCAAAGAACGAACAATTGTGCCGTACCATGACTTCTTTAATCTTCAGCTGTTTGCGGAATTCTGGGCACTGCCTTTCTGAGTATTTCACATTCTGTTCATTTGTGAGATGGGGGTCACCACAGTAATTGCAAACTGGACTGTTTCTCTTTGGGCATTGATCAAGTGGGTGACTTTCTGCACAAGCTGGACATATTGTCACTTTGCTTTTGCAAATTTTTTTGGTGTGGCCATATCTGAGGCACCCAAAGCATTGAATTACTTTGGGTATATATAGCTCCGGACGTCTGTAATTGAAGAAAATGGTAACCGAGTCGGGGATCTGGCGACCTCTAAAGGTGATGATTAGAGAGCCTGTTGGAACGTAAATTGATTCTCCTTGCTGATCAGTGGATCGTCGTTTTATTCTTTCCACCCGCAGGACTTCTCTTCCATCGCAACACTCTAGATTTTCTTTGACTGTTTCATCAGTAATGCTGTTATCAATATTTCTAATTATTCCTTTACATGAGATGATGTGAGCTGGTATAAACAATTTAATTTTAGCCTGGGTGGGGAATGTGGAAGTTAGAAATGAATTTGCTGCAGTACGGGAGTTAAAGAAAATTGCAGTCCTGTTCCTGCCTCTGCTTTCCACTCTGGAGATGAGCCTTTTGAATGAGCGGCTAAGTTTGTAACCCAGGGATACTGAGCTAATGGGATTAAGTTTTGGATCTATGGGTTCGGCCATGATAACAAAAGGTCCAGTGTCCTGTTCAGAGAACATGTTGATGTTGGAGAGTGGGTTCTTCGAGGTGCTGCTAAGACTTTCAATAGCCATCCTTGTTCTATCTTCAATGTCAATCATTTCTCCGTCATTGGTTTTGCCTGTCTTTAGAAAGACATCTATCTCTGCTCTCAAATCTTCAGAAATGTCTAATTTCTTCAACTTGGTACTATCTGTACTGCTTTCCATATTAATGCTTATGAGGGAAACAAGCTCGGTGAAGTTGGAGATTTGGGCAAGGGGGGCAGAATGCCCGGCCATTTTATCACTGTTTTCCCCCATAATGGGGGAAGGATGACTGAAAAGCGATAACTCGCTAATCAGTAAGGGTATGATCCCTTTCAATACACTTATTGAATTTAAACTCTTTTCTATACACAACTTAACCTCAGATTTATTCGACAACGATGCTCACTAGTCAAGAGTCGGCGCGCCTTCTGTTCCTTTGTTTCATAAAACGCAAACCACGCAAACTATCATAAAGTTTTTTGTCACTACGCAAACATTTGAAAAAGTTCCGAACGGTTCCGAATTCATCCGATCGTCTCTCTTCGGCTGGTATTCAGCCTCGTACCAACCGTTTTTGGATAAAAATTAAATACCAAAACAGACGTATCCTCTGAAGTCTCCCTGCGGATGTGCAGCATATGTTATCTGCTGCCATCTTTCTTATCTAGAGGGAAGCACGTATTGTCATACTATAACGAGATAGGTTAGGTACCTTCTTCCCACCCATCATTTTCATCCATAAGCCGCCCATGATTCACCGTGATTATTATTGGGTGCATTTGCAATTTACTCGAAACCTCGTCAGTAGTCAGTGGTGTAATGCTTCCTTTAAAGTGCATAGGTAAGGAATATTGTCGTTACCATCAATTGTTGCATTTTCGTAATGCATCCTCACAAATAATCAATACAAATGGGCTGATTGTTTAATTAATGTTAGCAACAAATTGAGATGGACATATCTCGGTTAACAATGAACAGTCAAAAGTCCATAGTATAAATGAATAAAATAGTAGGTTAAGTGCAAGGGAAATGCTCAAGGAAGAAAAAGTATTTAAATAATTGAAATTGTACACAATGTATTATAATATAAAGTGTTCTGCAAAATGGTTGTGATCAGAACTGTGGATAATCGTTGGATAAAGCGGTACCGAATATTCTTTGGAATAGTTGGAATAATAGTACTAGTGCAGTTGTATCTAAGTTCATTCAAGATACTGGCAGACAGTGACGATAAGGAAAACAAATGGAATCCACATAAAATATCTGGTCCAGAGGATGCAGAGAACAGTGTCAATTCAGCAAGGAGAGGAAAGGATGCTCTAGCAGTAGATGATGAAGATGCCAGACAAGACAAAGTTCAAAAGTCATCAAAAAATCAGGGTACGAAAAGCTATACAAAGCTTCGCATCGAAGAACTTGATTTCAAGCCCAGCTGTGAAATTACAACAAAGGAGGCTATATCAGCAATACACAGAGCAAAAACGCAGAAATGCAAACAAGAAATATCAAATCTTACGTGCCTTATACAGGATGGACTGTTCTATCCCACTGTGTTGCCAAATTACTGTCCCAACGATGAACTGATAGCTGGAAAATCTCTGGGCTGTTTCAAGGATGAAAAGAGCTTTAGAATATTAAGGGGTTACTATGCTAATTTCAAAAACAATAATTCCCCAGAGAATTGTATACGTTTGTGCCTTCAATCAGGATTTCCCTATGCTGGTGTGCAGTATTCGTAAGTATTGAAAACATTAATTTTTATAAAATAATTTTATGAATTTCTTGTAGCACCGAATGTTTCTGTGGAATTGATGAGCCACCTTCTGTTGCTAGGCTGCCAGATTCATCATGCAATATGAAATGTCCTGCAAATCATCATTTGGCGTGTGGCGGATATTTTACAATTAACGTTTATCAGACTGGTATTAAAAGTAAGTTGATTGGCAACTATTTACTTGGAATTAAATAATAAAATTTATGTTTATTTTTTAGAGTTTTATCCACAAGTTGCAACAATAGTTAGTACAGATCCAAAACCTGTGAAAATAGTTTTCCTTTTGACCTTGAACGGAAGGGCGTTGAGGCAGGTGAAGAGATTAATTAAGACTTTGTACAATGTAAACCATTATTTTTACATTCACGTTGATGTGGTGAGTAAATGTTGCACGTTCCCGAAGATATGTGAAATAATAATTGAAATTTCAGAGGCAGGATTATTTGTTCAGGGAATTATTAAGTCTGGAGAAGCATTTCCCTAATATAAGACTGACGAGGAAGAGGTTCGCGACGATTTGGGGCGGTGCCTCGCTGCTGAAGATGTTGCTGTCTTGCATGAAGGAATTATTGCATTTGGATTGGAAGTGGGATTTCGTTTTGAACTTGAGCGAATCAGATTATCCCGTGAAGACGGTCAACAGGCTTGTGGAGTTTTTGGGGGCGAATATTAATAGGAATTTTGTGAAGTCGCACGGTAGGGAGGTGCAAAGGTTCATCCAGAAACAGGGTCTAGATAAAACATTCATCGAGTGCGACACGCACATGTGGAGGACGGGGGATAGACAGTTGCCATGGGGAATTCAGATCGATGGTGGAAGCGATTGGATTGCGCTGTCCAGGAAGTTTGTTAATTACGTGGCTTCCGATTACCCTGACCAATTGGTAGAAGGGCTTCTCGTCTTCTTCAAGTACACCCTTCTTCCAGCCGAATCGTTCTTCCACACGGTTCTGCGAAATTCCAAGTTTTGTGGCACGTATGTGGATAACAATCTGCATGTGACCAATTGGAAGCGGAGACTCGGATGCAAGTGTCAATATAAGCACGTCGTGGATTGGTGTGGATGCAGCCCTAACGATTTCAAACCCGAGGATTGGCTGCGAATACAGAACACGGAAACCCGTCAGCTGTTTTTCGCCCGCAAATTTGAACCGATTATCAACCAAGCGGTTGTCGTGCAACTGGAGGAGTGGCTGTACGGTTACGACTTTAGCAAATCCATTTTAAACATCAACTCCTATTGGCACAGTATTTACAACAACCTAGATTTAGGACAAAACGTCGACGATTCGCTAATAAGTATATGCAATAGTGCCATACGCTCAAAATTTAAGTCTCTGAAATGCAATAATGATCTGATCAAAATTAAAGAGATACACACGTTTCATGTTAGCGATTCCTATAATCGGACACTGGTGTTGTTTGAAGCGACTTCTTTGAATTCCTCGGTGGTTTCTACGTACGAGTTGGGCTTCAGGCCTAGGAAGAGATTGGTCGTGAAAAAATCGCCGGAGTTTCCGTATCGACTGGAAAATCTGGTTGTAAGCAGTGATTATGACCAGAAGGAGCAGATCTCGAGGAATTTTGGGAAGATGCTGGGTCCATATTCGGAACCGACGTTGATCTACCATTTCAGTTCGGTTTCTAGTCCGGAACCAACGAAGGTATCGAACATCTCTTTCCTCTGGATAGACCCTGGCGCAAGATTAATAGAAGTCTCCGAGGTCAGCATCGATGATGGTTATACCATTGGCCATATTAAACCGAATTTAAAGCAACCGTTGTTGCCGGGATCTTGGACCTTAAAGATGATCCACAAATCGACTGTACTTGCGGAAGTCAAGTTCCTCGTGACACCATTATCGCATATCTCGAACAATTTGGTCTCGCTGAGTCAAGTGAGTTTTATACACGGCGGTTCGGAGCTTTTCAAAGAGCACGACGGGGTTTTCGATAAATTCCTTTCGAGCAACAGTCAGCGGGAATCTTTGGAGATGCTGAGCATTTCAAACTCGAAGCGCTTCGGGCAGGATCTCCTCGATTGGATAGACGCGCTTTTCGGAAAATTTTACACCTTGGGCTCTATTTGCATAGCGAGTACCGAAGACAATTGCGGTCTTAATCTCACCATATGTTCGAAAACCCATTGGAGCTCTTTGGCGCCGGATCCGAAGAGTCATATTGGTAAAATCAACGAAACCACTGGATCGTTCGATTTGTGGTAAAGTGCCATATACAATTGCCATACGTGAAACTTAGATATTCCATTCTTCAAAAAATTCTACAGAGAAAAACGATAATTGTGACATAAAGCAATATCAAATTGGCACAGCAAACTACGAAAGATTTCTAGATATTTATTATTTCCGAGCCGAGACAATTAGCAGTGGGTCGTCCTTGATACGAATACGAACTTCTTATTAAAATTCAATTACTGACAATTGCCTCAACTCAACTGTACTTTTAGAATCCAATCTTGAGCAGTTTAACAAAATCTGATATTGCTTTTTATTTATATACATATAAATTTTATGTTGTGTAATTATCCTTTTGAGACCAATTAACTTTCATTGTTTTTCTTTAATTTTATTAAAATCTCTAAAACATTCATTACGTAATGTGAAATAAGAGAAAATATTTTGAAAAGATTTGACTCTATGTAAATAACCAAATTAATTAATGTTGCCCAGATGAAAAAAAAAAGAGATTACCTATTTTTCAATGATATATTTAACTTTAATGATAATTGTGATATCTTTGGTGCTCCTAGCGTATCAAACGTATATTCTTAATGCATGTTTGTTTTCCGTTCATTGATTCGACTTTTTGGAAAGGAAAAAATAAAACACTTCACCGTTTCTCATCGTCTGTGTTATTGTTTTCAAAATATATCCGATAATATATAAATATATTTAAACGAAAGTTCAATGTTAAAATGGATGTTCTATATTAATGAATGTATAACATTTCCTGGAATAATATAATAAACATTAATTAAGAATATATATATATATGTATGTACCGTTTAAGGAAGGATATTAGTTAGTTAAACGAAAAAATATAACAACTAGTAACAAAAGTTATCCTAATATTTTGAAGAAAACAAAATAAAAAATAAAACTTGTGTGTCATATGTTATAATAATGATCTATGCAATAAAGGAATGAAATATTTTACCTGCCATAAAATGTTGTAAAGAGGAAAAAATGTTTTATTTTTATTTCAACAATATTATTAAAAAAAAATATCGAAATTGCACGGCATTTGATTTAACAAAATTTTATTGTTTTTAAATGTAAAAAACACAATTTAATATAAATAAACTATACATGCAAAATGCCAATGATGATGTGCTAACAGCATCATTCTTCGCGTACAGATAAGTACAGCTTTTCAGTATCGATGCCGTCGACTTTGTAAAACTCTTCATACTCTCGTTTCCACAATTTAATCAATATATCACATTCACTGAAATGTTCCGTGTAATTCAACGTGGTCATGAGGTTCTTGCACTTCCGACCAACGTTCAATTTAATTTCATATCGTTCATCTTCGGTTCGAACGGCTAAATTCTTGCAACAACGTACATCCAAATTGTACAGACACAAATCCTCCAGCAATCTGATTAACGTGTTGAAATTGAAGTCGTTGCAGGACAAATCTAAATCCTCCAAATTAATCGCCGTCATCAAGGAACTAATTAACTCCATTGTTTCTTCATCGCCTATTCTACAACCATTCAGTTTAAGTGTTTTAACATTGAGCAAACCGATGTCGCTCGTCTTTATGAACTCGACGAAACCCGACGCGAATCCGCTCTCCTTGATACCAGAGTTATATCCTACATTTAAACTCTTCAGGTTCATTGGGTCCATCCAGTTGATGAATTTGAGTAAACTCTGGGCGTCCATATCGTTGCAGCTCAAATCTAAACTCTCACAGTCATTCAAATTCAACACAAGATTCTTATTAAAAAACAATCCGAATACGGATTTGGTGAACTCCACGCTGCAAAGGTTTAAAGACTTGAGCTTCAGGTGTTTTGTGATGTTCGATAGGTGCTTGAAACTTTCGTTAGTCAATGGATTAAAGCTCAGATCTAGGTCGTTTAAATTGTAGAGTATAGGCTTTTGCGATGATTCCTCCAAAATGTTGGCCAAGAGTCCGAGCGATTCCACTTTTAAATTGTTCAAACTTAAGTTCAATTTGGTCAAGTTATCCAAAGTGGACAAGGACTCGCACAGCAGGTCGATGCATTTGGAAGACATGTAGTTTCCAGTCAGGTTTAATTCGAATAGATTCTTCTGTCGGTTGATCGCTTTGCAGAGCGGTATAAGATGCACCCCAAGATGTTGATCCTTTAAATTTAGCACAGTCGATGACGAATCCAATAAATCGAATAGTTTCTTATTACAATCTATAAAAAAAATAAAATGATTTATATTACCATTATATTATTATTTATATAGTTATACCTTTTTTAAGGGTTGCGCAAGAATCTTTATATCGCTCTTGTATTGGTGGTATATTCCATTTGATAACTTTACCAAGTACCTGCTCACTGGTAGTTACTCCGAAAGGAAATAAAATACTTATAAGGTCGTCCTCACAGAGCATCGCTCCATTGTTAGTTTCCAACTCGATCACCGGTTTTATCGCTTCCTTCTTGTAAAACCGATTCGTTGCTTCGTTAGCTAACCACTTCACCGTCAACGTTTCCAATTCAGCGATCGGAACAGGAATCCTAAATAGTTTTCCTTCGATTCGCACATCGACAAAGAGCGTTTGCTTGATCTTAGTTTCCATCTGTGAAGCTGGCATTATACTCCCCGTTGTGGAATCGGGTTCTTCGAAATCAGAATTTTCCTGAATCACATTATGGGTATTTCGGGAGATCGTAAGAACTGGACTTTGGCTCCGATCGTAATCAAATGAATTTGGGCTGGAGCTCCGTCTCCTCGTAAATCCTGCAGTAATGAGCGTGGTCTGCGACTTTCTTTTCACTTTCATAGACGACGTTCCGAACTTGCCGGAACTGCTTTTCTTGATGGAACACTGCGACGATGGGTTTTTGCTAATTTGCGATGTTCTTAGTGTATTCATTAATTTGTAGGATTCCGATGTCGGATTGGTCTGAGTTAATTTTCTTTTTTTCACGGAACATCCGAGATCGTCTTCCAGCCAATCATCGCCCACTTCGTTGGGTTCGAGCAGCGCCGAGCGTTTCAGATTCAGCGAAGATCGTTTCCTCGGTGGCAAATCACTGCTTGAGTTATGCCGCGTTCGAAGGTTGTTTATTGTTGTTTTGTAGTCTTCAGCGGCATCCGTGGGCTGTAAATCATCTTCTAAAAATGTCGGGGAATCCTCGTCTATCAAAGTATACACCTTATTCTCTTTATTGTTGATTATATCTGCTGTACTTTGACAGGTCCTTTCCAACGCGCTGGTCATTCTGTGAACTAATGTCTCAAAGTATGTCTGCTCGATGGAATCCAGTTCAACTCGTTGCCGCCAAGATCTCAAGGTTTGCAACGGGGTTTCCCCTTCATCTGTTTTAGCTACTGCAGAAGCACCATTATCCAGCAAATATTCGATGACCTCTAGATGACCATTCGACGCTGCATCATGCAACGGAGTCATACCTGCAACATATCAAATAAATCTGTAATTTCTGAAAAACACCAAATATTTATTAATTATTTACCTAAACATTTGGCTCCGCCTCTGTCATTGATTAAAGCTCCTTTTTGAACAAGCATCCGCACTATTTCCAAATGACCGCAAATACATGCTTCATGTATTGGTAACCATCCGCAGTTGTCTCTAATATTTACCACGTGTCCTTGATCCAACAACTTTTTCACCAATAACTCTTTGCCGGCGATGCAGGCTATATGCAATTGAGTTTCTCCTTTAGCATTTCGCTTTATCAGCAATCCATTCCTCCTTTTCCTCGTTCTCGGTTTAGTGCAAACTTCTTCATTGTCGCTCTCATCTGAGAGATCTAGAAAAAAACAAAAATAAAAAATGTATACTTATTTTTCTTTTAAATTTAATCTAATATACCTGTGATGTTATCCAAATCAATATCATCTCCGATATTTTGCGTGACGCCCACTCCTTCAGATTCGCTGTCGGACGATGGACTGTAGTCAACCTCTTCGAGATCTGCTTCAAGTGCATTCGCCTCCTCTAATCTGTTATGTTTTCTTAAAACACCAATCAACCTGTTAAGCACTTTTCCCTCCATGTGTTTATCATTGGCTTCTATCGAATGTACACGCGCTTTGTTCAATTCAATCACAATAACATCCACTTTCGCATTCAGCAATTCCATTACCTCTACAATATTGAAGAGTGTATGGAATACTTCAGTGGAGTTACCCTTCAACAACTCGTAATCTTTTCTAAAGAATTTTAACGCCAAATCGAACTTCTTGTCGTCCATGTAGGTCTGCGCCAACGAGACGTAACAAGCGCTCAATTCTTTTCCCCTGTCGCCGTTGCTTTCAGCATTTTGCAACATTTTATGATAATACTCTATCGCTTTCGCATAAATCTTTAACATGGAAGCCCCGTCTCCCATTTTTTCAAATAACATCTTTCTCGTTGCATAATCTGTTTCGCTAGTTACCATTAGCGTGTCTTCAGTGTAACACATGGCAGCCACTAAAATTACAGAATTATTTTTTTATAAATTGAAAATATCAACAAAAACATACCGACTTTCAAATTATTTTCTATAGTTTCTTTGTCTGTGTCATTGGTTCCTTTTAATTTATATGCTTTCAACAGGACCATCTTTGCACCATTGAAGTCATAGAGTTTTATTAAAATTTCAGCTTTACTAGCTAAAGCTGCACCAATTAATGATACTTTATCATCTAATAATGCTGCAACTTGAATAGCAAGATTGTAATTATTTAAGGCTGTGCTATAATCCTGCATATGGCAATACAGAGATCCCAGCAAACTGTATGCCCTTTCTAAATGTATATAAATATCATTAGCTTTGCATATTGTCAAAGATTTTTTCATTAGTTCAATTCCAGCCTCGTAATTTCCTAATTGCTCTTGTACCACTCCCAGATTAGCAAACAGTCTTGCCATCATGTCCATATGATCAAATTTCTTAATTCCTGTTAAACTGAAATATAATGTCTATTGAAATGTAAATGTCTCATTAGCAATAAAGTAAATTACCTTTCACATATTTTCAGACTTCTCAGAAAGCACTTGTTTGCCAACTCCAAAGCTTGTTTATTTGATTCACTTTCACCATGTGTAATGTAGGACGTTAAATAAGTATGTCCAATTGTTGCCAGTGCTCTCTGTTGCTCCAATTTATCATTTTCCTTCATTGACACACTCAGATGAATCTCATGATGCTTCAGAGCTTTATTGTATTCATATAAAGCCATATATGCTTCACCAATGTGCCTATTAATACAACCATAATCGACATTCTTCTCTAGAATATAATATATGTCAGCTGCAATTTTGTACTCATTGATAGCTGCTTGGT
This sequence comes from Nicrophorus investigator, assembly GCA_963457615.1. NCBI lineage: Eukaryota > Metazoa > Arthropoda > Insecta > Coleoptera > Silphidae > Nicrophorus > Nicrophorus investigator. The sequence continues at coordinate 27,398,939 of OY735142.1, forward strand.
AATTCCCTTTCGAACCATAACTTGCAGCCAGCTCCACACACACTTTCGCCAATTGGGTCTTGTTATCCTCGCTCTGCGCTTTTCGTTTCTTACTCAATAACTCTAGAATAAATTTAATTTTATTAAATTATCTAGTATTTTCCTTACTTGATAGCACTATTTACTTTGCTCCTCCATTTCAAAATAGAAAACATAACCTAAATGCAATAAGCGCGAATTTTTCGTAAAAACAGGTTATATATTCAAGCCCCATCTGTTGATTTTATTGCGCTTAGTATGTTAGGCATCCAAATATACACAAATTAGGATTAATTAATTTTAAGTAAGGATTGTAAACAAATTAATAAATTGAATTTTGTGCCATATATATATATATAATTTATTTAATTACGGCTACGAATCTGAGGGAAATCCCCAAACTTTTAGTGTACCAGCATCCCTTTTCCTGTCGTATGTCTCCTTATCATCGCAAGCGTAAGCCAAAAGGTATTGCGAGGGGTGCCAGGCAACAGTAAAAGTAGCTGCATCCACAGAAATATCAGCAATTTTATCGCCAGTCTCGGTAAATCCAATATCGATGATCAAATCTTCGGACGCTGACGCTAATAGTTGTCCGTCGAAACTGAATGATATGGTGCGCACCGGCCAATCCATTCTGAAAGTTTTTATTTAGAATAACAATAAATAATTTGCTCAAGTATAAACGATTAATTTTACCTTGTAAATACTTTTTTGCAAGCCAATTCGTTTATGTCCCACAAGGACACCAAAGCATCTGCGCTACCAGTGGCAAAATATTTTCCAGTTGGATCAAACTCTATGCATATGCAGGTGCCTGGATGTGCATTTAAGATGTGCTGCAATTCCAAATCTGGATAACTAAAACCCAAAATCTAATTACCTTACACAAATTAATTTCCCATGAAAATATACCTTAAAATGTGTATGCAGCCTTGTCCATTAGTTAAAAAGAATAGATCACTGGTGTTATTCCAAGAAATCTCATTCACCTCAAAAGCATATTGCTCCTCAGTTTTAATTTTATTTGTCTTCGTGTCTATGAAAGTCACCAAATCCTCTTTATTACCAACAGCTATAGTCTCGCCATTTGGAGCCCAAGTTATATTGATGTTTTCACCCTTCGTTGGTATAACAGCAACGCTTTTCGATTGCCGCGTGTCCCATATTCGAACAGTCTTATCGCCGCTGGCCGTGCTCAGCAAATTGGGATTAGTCTGATGCCAACAGAGTTGGTCGACTGAACCACCATGACCTTTAAAAACATTTTCTTTCACCTAAAAACAATTACAAATTTTAACAACTAATACATTTTACAAATTTCATTGCAACTTACTATTGTATCCTTTTGCAGAACATGAATGCAAACTGATTTGTCAAAAGAACCTGAGGCTAGTCTTCTTCCATCGCAGCTCCAACCTACTGAATGCACTTTCGATGAATGCCCTGGGTATACTTTGTACTCACTGTGCGATTTAAAATAACGTTGAAACTCTTCAATCTTCTCAGTATACATCTTAAATGTTTATTTCACTATTCATATAAATCTGCAATAATAATAAGTTGTTGATGCTTTGCAGGTTATGTTTATAAAATATGAATGCCTTAACATTGAGCTCCCTCTATTGGATCCTGGATTATCATTTATGAATAGATAGGCAACCAACCAATCAAATAATATCATTTAAAAATTAATAATTTAAAGTTTATTTTATTCATTAGTATTTGCGTAATAAGACTGTAATTATTAGTAATAAAAAAATATATTGTAAATTATGTGATATTGACAACATTGAATTTATATTGTTATTAACAAAAAATAAATAAATAATTTAATTTGCAATAAACTTAAGTTATAAATATTTATAAATTACAAATAGGATTGCGCATACTTTTGCCAGCTTTTTTATATTGGTTATATATCAGTTGGAAGGAAATGGTGGTGAGGAGAGATTAGATAAGGGAAATAATATTAAACAAACTTGTGTTATAGGTAGTTTAAGCTGTGAGGAAAAATGGAGAGGAATATGGGCGTAAGTGGTCCTCCGCGGATCATCGAAGTTATTCCGAAGAACACGAATGTTGTCCGGTTGAGCCAGGAAGATGACGAGGAAACGTACGATAATGTATATTATTCGCCGGAAGCGGAAGAACCGCATGAAACGCAGGTCGAACCTGAGGTCGATAATTTCTCCGATGAGGACGATTTCCCAGATCAATTCCATGAAGCCGATGATCCGAATTCATTGAGAGATCAATACATGTACAATGAATTTGAATCCAATCTGGTCGGTCGTATGCAAGGTAAACAATACTTTAGACTTCCTAGTAACATCGTGAATCAGAAGTTTACGCCTATTATTTTCATTTAATTTATTTTATTCTATCACAAAAAGAACATTAAGTAAATTAAATGTATTATAAATTATATATGATTTATTGATTATTGTTCTCTATTTTGCGTGAAAATGAAATTGTTGAAAAATGCAAATTTTTTTACTGTTAAAACTTGCCGAATTTTGCGTAATGTTCTTCCAAAGTTTTAATACCATATTTCTAAATGTATTAATAAGAAATAAATTTTCGCAACTTAATATTAAGTATTTTTGATGTGAAATGTATAAAATTTCCTTGAAATAGGTGGGTGTTAAGTTCTTCATTTAAATAGCTTAAATGCTTAAAGTGTTGCGGCTTCAATTTAAATCAACCTTCACATCTGTTATTGCTAGATGCTAGTTCAACTCTGAAAATGGCGACGTTGAGGCCTAAATCTCCAAAGCCTGGAAATCAAGGAAAAACTGACAAAGAGGAGTCGATATGGGATAAAATCGGGACTCTGGGACGCAAGAAGAGAATCAAGGAAGGTAAATATAATCGTAAATTCGATTGATAGAAAGAAATCAATCTGACGTCATACCTTATTTGGGAGCTATATTTAAAGAAAACAAAGTGGGCTGTGGCTGCAGATGTTCAACAGTTTTGTAATATAATTTATTTTGCAGTTCAAGAAGTTCAAGCTGAAGGAAGACATGCAATTGATTCACCAGGAAATCCTACAGCACCAATTATTCCACCTGAAGAATATGAACTTGGTAAGTTGCATGCATAAACCATGAAGAATAGTATTGATTATTTGTTTCTCCTTTTAGATGATAATGAGGAAAGGTGCATGCTTGAACCAAGAGCATATGATGATCAGAAATTTATTCATTTGATTAAAGTTCTGATTGATTGGATCAATGATGAACTTGCATCACAAAGGATCATTGTGCAAGATCTGGCTGAGGATTTATATGATGGACAGGTTTTGCAGAAACTGTTGGAGAAGCTGACTGGAGATAAGTTGGATGTCAGAGAAGTAACCCAATCAGAGGAAGGACAGAGGCAAAAGTTGAATGCAGTCTTGAGCCATTTTAATTATGTACTGGGAATGCACAGAACTGGGTCAAAGAAGTGGAATGTTGAGGCTATACATTCCAAGAACATTGTTTCTATCATGCATCTTTTGGTTGCTCTGGCTAGACACTTCAGACCTCCAGTACGTCTGACTGAGCAGGTCAGTGTACCAGTTGTCATTGTGCAGAAAGTAAATGGAGTTCTTGTGCACAGAACTGTTAATGAAATTATAACCACAGCATATGATGATGTTGGCATGAGGTGTGAAAGGGATGCTTTTGATACATTATTTGATCAAGCACCAGAAGATATTATTAAAGTCAAGAAGGTGTGTATATGGCATGAAAATTATTTAAATATTTGTGAAACGAATTAATTTTTTAGAGTCTGGTAACCTTTGTCAACAAACATTTGGTTAAGATCAATCTAGAAGTGACCGAATTGGAGACCCAATTTCACGATGGTGTTTATTTAACATTACTCATGGGTTTACTGGAAGGATTCTTTGTGCCATTGCATAGTTTTTATTTGACTCCTGGCGATTTTGATCAGAAGGTACACAATGTCGCATTCGCTTTTGAGCTGATGGAGGAAATGGGTTTCACGAAATTGAAAGCCAGACCTGAAGGTATTCACTTAATACTCATTTCATCTAATTATTAAATTAATTAATATATGATTTTGTTTCAGACATAGTCAACCAAGATTTAAAATCGACTCTCAGGATTTTGTACAATCTTTTCTGCAAGTACAAATGAGTAAAATATTTTGCAATGAGAAGGACCATTGTTGCCTTAGAAACTGCCTTATTAATGTTATTAACAATAAATAATGTACACGTATTAAATGATTTAATAAGGCGCGGCGCCTAATGTTAGTTGTTTACTAATTTTTATTTTATTAAATTATTAACAAATTTATTTATTTCCATGTTTTGAAGTCATTTTACTGTAAGCAATTTTAATATGAATAAAAATGTATTTTATGATATTTATTAATTCATGCATTCGTTTTTAAGAAATTTCGTATATTAGTCGTAATATTTGAAATTGATGAATGAATAGTCATGTTCTTTAATTTATTGAAATATTTATTAATTTCATGATAAAATATGAAGTAAGTTTTGATACATATATAATATTTTCGTTATTACTTTATTTTCTATTACATTTATGCAATATAAAAAAAATAGAGTAAATAATTATTAATTATAATAGAATACACAACTATTTTATTGTTCGCTTTTACCACTTGTAAAATAATAATAACTCTTGACCAAAACAGCTTGGTCGACAAACAGATTTACTTAAATTGTAATGTGTGTTCAAATTGACGTAAATTACGATAAAAAAACATGAAATTATTAAAAAATAATAATAAACATATATATAACTACAATATAATTCATTTCGTTCGATATTTAAATAAACTCTTCTGGTTCTCTGGGAGCATCCAAATCACGGTACTGCACCAATGTTCTGTAGTCTGTTCCGCTGTTTCCTCTGAAAAAATAATGGAATGTTTAAAAAATAGTTATAACACAAAATAGGGGAATAGTTGATTTTTATGAAATGTAACTCACCTAGATCTGGGATGGAATCCACCACCTCCTCTTGGACGCTGCGTGTAAGAATTGTATCTCGATGGCATACCGTAACCATATCCACCGTAAGAACTGGAATAGCTTCTGAAATGACATAAAACATTGATAAATATGGATTTATAGGTGAAATGATATAAACTTACGAGGGGTGTGGATATGCTGCCGCTTCTTCCCTCTTCGGTTGGGGAGTTTCCGCCAACATGGGTCTCTTGGTGTCCTTCAAATAGTTATTGAAGAACTCAACATCCTTCTTGACTTCCTCGATCTTTTCAGCGTGCTTATTGAAAATGTGTTTCCTGACGAAGTCGGGTCCCTTGAACTTTTTACCGGAAAGCGGACACAACCACTTATCCTTCGAAAGTTCCCGTGTGTTGGCTTGCACGAAATTATCTATTTCGGTATAAACGTCTTTCAGAGACAACTCTATCAGTTGTGCATCATTTTTAACGACGTCATCCTTGGGCGGCTTTTCCGGTAGGAAATTCGCCATCTTCAATTCCACGGGCGGACCAATGAATTGGGAGATATCGGTCTTGGCAGTTGGGGGTGGTCCACGGGCGTGCAGAATACCGCATCTGTTTGGCATCTCGTCTTCGTTCGGGTATTCGCAATGATTATAATAGTCCACGGAGTGAACGATGCGCAAGTAGTAAACAATGCGATCCAAGACGGATATCAAATTTTCATCCCTTTCGACGGTGGTCGTCGCATCTGGGGCATCCGCGGTCGGTTCCAATCCTAGCAGCTCTTCTTCCTCCGCGCTAGCCTCTTCGATCAAATAGTCGGTAATATTGTGGAGCACTGGATTGTTGGAAACCAAACCAAATGTTTGCGCCGGCTTCTCTTTATCGTCCTCGTCAGGCCACAACCCCGATTTGCTATCGAGGTGCAACACTACTTTGGCACAAATGCGAATGTCAGAACGCACCACCTGCTTGTGCGAGGTGATTCCATTCACTTGTCTGATGCGTCTACTAAGGTCCCTGTTCACAATCGCTCCCAATTCGCAATCCCTCAACCGAATGTTGTTCAAATTCCAGCAAATCTCCTTGATATTGGCGTCTCTTTTAAAAGTTACCCAGCCTCGTCTTAACCATCTTCGTTCTGGCTGGGGATCCGCCAACGCCACTCTCAGGAAACCATCATATCTAGCACACATAGCTTCCACCTCTTGCCTCGTGATGGTAGGCGCGAGATTGCGCAAAAAGATCGAAGTCGTTTTATGAAGCGATTTTGGCTTATCGTGTTTTTCCTCCGTCTTTTCAACGGTTTCCTTCTCCGGCTCTGGTTTTTCCTCCACTTTTGCAGGCTTTATCTTTTCATCTTCTGAATCGCTGCTACTACTAGAAGAACTGCTACTGCTTCCAGAAAATGAACGCTTACGTTTCTTTTCTGCAAAATACACAAATCAAAACAGTAAATCAAGTATTTCAAAAAATATAATTAAATTACCTTTTTCTGGTTTAGCAGGTTCTGCCGTCTCATTCTCAGTTTTCTCAATGTCTGAAGTGATTTCTTCACCTTTAGATTCTTCATTTGTCGTTTCTTCAACATCCATTTTGTCTGCTTCCTGTTCTTCTTCCATCTTATCCTCAGATTCAGATTCTAATTTCTGTTTCTCTTCGGTGCGTTCTTTTGGTTCTTCCGTAACCTCGTCTTCCTTATCTTCATCGCCATTTGTCTTGGTCTCAGAAACTTCATCTTCGTGCTTTTCTTCGGACTGTTTCTCCTCAACTTCACCCTCCTCCTCTTGACTAGCAGCATTATTAATATTCACATCGTCCTTCGTTTTCTGTTGTTGTTCTACTTTATTTTTTTCCAATTCTGCAACAAACAAATTCATTATAAGTCATGTAAAAGATGTATACTGTAATTATTAACTAACCAGCATATTCTTGTTCCAGTAACGAAATATCTTCATCAGAACCTCCTTCCAATTTAATGACAACAGTATCAAGCAGTTTTATGAGCTCGTCATTATTTGCACTGTCAATACTAACTTCGCTCAACTTTCCGGTATTCAATATATCTATGAATACATCAACGCGTTTCTAAAATAACAAAATATATTAATGAATACATTATTATATTTATTGCATTATTTTATTATACCTTAAGAGCTTTCATTTGTTCTTCCTTTCTACGAACAGAATCTTCCGGGTGATATTTAAAACGGAACCTTAAAGCAAACAAATAAAAAATACATACAATGATGAAAAGCACAAAAGGCACACAATTAAATATCAATTTATAGAGATACATATTTAAGATCCATTCACACCAATCTGACAAACACGTGATATCGAGTGATTTTAATGTATATATTCTGCACTTATAGCAATAGTAAAATAAAAATTATAACATTTCATTTACAAAATAATCATCACTCATTCGGCTAAAGACATACTATGAAAATTATTATTTTTTTAGAAATAAAAACAATCAAAATGTAAACGTATCTCCTTAAACGTTCATCTCACCTGTTTGGTAAAACCCTAACAAAGTATCGCGAAAAGCTTATGCATTGCGCGCATAGCTTTATGATAAACGGTTTATTAAGTAAAAATCCACATTAGTATATGTTTCATATAATACATATTTCACAAGTTTTACTCAGAAGTTGTACACGCACATTTTATACACATAATTATATTTTTTTGTGTGTAGCTGACAGGATCTCTCGAATCAATGCTGTAGAGAAAAAGGTTTATAAAACAATGTATTTTAAGGGGACCATTAATTATCATTATTAATTTCAGAAATTGAAACCAGAACCTCGAATTTTTCATTAATTTAAATGTAAAGGTTCATCTTTTTTCTTACAACTATATTTTAAGGATTTTTAGTACTAATAATAATAACAATAGCTTTTTATAATAACTGACTTACCATTCATCCTCTCTGTGTGCAAGAAAGAATTCATTCAACTGTTGCCTCTGGAATTCCAGTTTATATTCATTATACTTTTTGATAGCCTCATTGTCTGTAATATTATCATCTTGATTCACAAGGAACGCTTTGAATGACATCATTGGTGGTTGTTGCCCTTCCACAGTTGTTGGTGGTGGCTCTCTAAACATTCAAACAATTATTTATATGTGTTTCATGGAAATGTAGTGAATTTACAGTTAGTTGTAACTGTCAATCATTTAGATATTTATGAGAAACCTTTATATAACCTCCAAATTTTCAGAGGAAAATTACAAAATAATTTAGATTTTCTATTTAAAAATGTGTTCAAATATAATAATAGTTAATAAGTGATGAACATTGGAAATACACAAAAGCCTTTGCATTAATTTTATACAATATGATGAAACAACCATGGAAATAAGAAATAAATTACTTATTGTAATTCCCTTCAAACGCAATTTCTTAAATAAATACATAATTAAAAATTAATTAAATTAACTCAAGAATGATAATGGCTTAATTTAAGTATAGCAAAAAGTTTTAGATACTTTCTAAAAACACATGTATTTTATAAACCTTACCTATGCTGTGACTGATGATATGAGGGATAATGGCTGTAGAAATTGTCACTGTAATAGTCATTTCTGAGCCGTTTGGCAGTGGACTCAAAACTTGGAGAGTATCCTCGATCTCTGATTCGTCCAGGGTAGTCTCTGGGCCTTGGTCGGGACCATTCCCTAGGTGCAACAAAACTAGCAATAATTTAACATTTACTTGCTTGAAATAACAGTACCTTTCATGCCAATCTTCTCTAGGTCGTACAGGTCTCTCTGCACCTCTATAACTAGCCTCAGCGCGTTCTCCCCTAAATTTGTCGCGCCTTTTGTGATCGTATTCATCATCACTATCACCCATCTTCTATAATCAAAAGAATATATTGAAGTGATATATATATATATATATATAAAGGATGCCAAAGATGACGTTTGAGTAAAAAATATGCAAGCAGTGTACAAGTAGTAACAAACAGATAACAAAAATAGTGTGGAGTACAATACCTTAGCTGGAGAGGTAAAACACTGAATAAATATAAATATTCAAACACAAAATATTTTATAGAACAGAACCAGAAAGCAGCAATAATTATGGATGACGCCACCACACGACCAATTGACTGCGCGTTAGTACTACAGCTTTACCAACTTCAATTTATCTAACCTTATTTTAATAATTACTATTCAATTTACACATATTCATACATATATATAAGCGAAAAATTAACGACATGTTGTTTATAATTATATGGAATTAATAGTGTATATTTAGTAATACTTTAAACAATATTTTTCTTAAGTAAAGTTTGTTTAGTTTAGTATAGCCTACTTAATTTTTTTAACATTGGCATTCGTGATAAAAATATAACCTTAAATACAAGTAAGTGGCGAATTGTAGTCACACGTGCCGAAGCCGAAGTTTCATTCAAAACACAAGATGCCTAAATTGAAGAAGCAACGTAAAAGGAAGAAGTACCAATACAATGTTAGCAGGAAAAGGCTACGAAACAAGTTAAGTGGAACTGGTTCTGTTTTATGGTAAGTACATTGTTAAAAAAGTATTTTGCATTTGACCTGAGCCTCTTATTTAATTTTAGCAAAGAATTGAAAGAGTCATGGGACAGAAGGAAGTCTGTGAAAAATAATATGTTGAGCATGGGATTGGCTTTTGATCCCAATGCGACTGTCAAAATAGAGCAAACCAGAAGCAAACTGACCGACTTGTTCAAAGGTGATGATGCAAGCAGTGAAACAAATGAACCACAAATCCCAGTTGAGGATATGAAACTGGAGGTATTGGAGAAACTAAAGGAAGATGCTTATGCACCTAGAAGAAAAACATTTCGATTACCAAACACGCAAGTGGAATGGTGCAGTTATTTATTGAATAAGCATGGGTTAAATTATCATGCTATGGTTAAAGACAGAAAGAACTACAATCAGGAAACTTGGAAACAGTTGCGCATCAAGATTAGGAAGTTTCAGCAAATCCCTGAACAATATGAACCATTCCTCAAGAAGTATGGGCATTCAGCAGATAAATTTGTTGAAAGTGAAACAAATAAAGATTAAATACATAAATATTTTTGTAATTATAAATTGTGGCTGTTTTACAAAGATTTTGTAATTAAGTTTTCTTTTTAAATAAATTTAGTGATTTTTCTACATAAAAATGCATTTCCCTAAATTCCATTTATTCAAATGTTGTGTTATCTGTAGCTAACTTCAAACATGCAGCCTGTGACTGAATCATAAGCATAAGTGATTTACTTAATTCAATATGATGAAGATGTGTTGTTTATAACATTAAGAACGTTTGTTTGGGTAGCAAGAAAAATGTCGAAGAAAAAGAAACCCTGGAAGAAAATACTGTACGAAGATCAGGGCTATCCAGACTATTACACGGACCAGACATTCCTTTGGGAGCTGAAACGAAACACCAAGTTAAAAGCTATCAGTCTACATGAAGCAATATTAGAAGTATCGGTAGTGGTTCAGGAATTATGTGCTGTGATAATATTTGCCTTAATTTACGTGTTACTGCATGAGAATCGAATTGACCCAGTAGTAACATTCTACACGATAAGTGTGCTGAGTTTGATTTGTTTCCTGTTTTACAGGAAATTCCTCAGTGCTGATATGGCAAATGCATTGGGAAATGATATCAGAACTCTTCTTATATTCCTTGTTTTTGGACAGTTGTTTTCACCTGTGCTGCACACATTAACAGACACTATAAGTACAAATACCATTTACATGATGACCTTTTTCATGATGCTGGTGCATTTAATATTTTTTGATTATGGAGTACCTGCAGCTATTGTTTCCAACAGTTTGTCGCTCAGTGCAGCTGTGTTTGCATCAATATGCTTAGCCTCAAGGCTGGCCTCAGCCTACCATGCATTTGTCTTGATCACAATTGCCATTGAAATATTTGTGTTATTTCCTCTGCTCAGAAAGAAGTTTGGCAGATCTGTTGTGATGTGTTCAATTTTAATACTTGTTACAATTGGTTTGTTGCAAGTGATTTCACCATTGATGAATGTGTGTTTCATATTGTCTGTAATATTTATAAACCTCATATGTCCATTTCTATTTGTAAAAAATCAAAGTTTTAAAGATAATATTTATGGTCCTTGGGACGAAGCTGTTGTTCATGATGTTGATAGTGTTTATGATTTAATATATTCATAATATTGTTGGATTGTTCAATAAAAATATTTTGTAATAAAGAATTTAATTAAATTGTAAACAGAAAAGTTAATACACCAGTTAAGAATAACATTTACAAAATTATTTCTCATTTCACTGGAACGAACTGAATGAGTCTCTTGATTTTTCTCAGTAGTACTTCCAGTAGACCAATATCCGATTCCGAACGACCCTGCAATCAAATCAAATTTCACCAAGTTCTATAAATTGTTAATGTGCAGTAGTAATTACCCGAGAGGTTTCAATTAATTGACGGCAAAAACTGTCGTTGAAGATGGACACCAGTCCTTGTTTCAAGTTACTTATGTCATCTGTGGAGACTTTCCAGACGGCTTCCGAGGCTGAGGCCAAAGTTGCTAAAAAATATTTACATTAATAAAATATATATTTTCGAATTTAATAACTTACAGTCCATGTTAAAGCTGCTGGAAATATGCAAACCATAGTTGTTGGCTTTAGGTATAGCTCTTAGCATGTAATAATCTAAATGCGCCCAAATGATGTAAAGACCATGTTCGATAATCAGGGAACAATGGTCTATATCGTGTTTCTTCATGTTCAAACGTTCGACGATCGATTGTAGTGCTTCCTCCCTCAACATAGAAATATCATAACTGTCCTGCGGAGCATATTCCTTCAAATCAACGGTTCCCAGTTCCGGTATCTCAGTCCTTTTCCTCATCAAGAAGTTCAAAGTTGCCTTTTCCTTATGGTAATAAGACACCGTGTTCAATAGATTGTGCACGACTACTCCCAATGATGGTATATGATCAACATACTTTTTGTTCCTCTGGTTACCATTAAGACCGACAAGGGCATCATTCAAATTAGGTTGGAAGACAACTCCGACACTACCATGATCGATTCCGTGGTTTTTGATTATACTTCTCGAGTATATCTGCAGATTACCGTTGATCTCCAAAGCTCTGGACAGGCGTTCCGATGTTTGGTAGGTGACCTGTTCGTTCGCAGGATCGCAGAGCAACTCGCGAAGATTATTCTCGCTCAGCACGAATTTGGGGATGAGATTTAGCATCAGTTTTTGTATGCGGAGAAGATGCGCGCTGTTGTCTTGCGGAATATCCATAATATCCATCACATTAACTAAATCGTTGTTCGCCGTCCTCGCAATAATAGACGTTAAGAGGGACAACTCCTTCAGACCTTCAAGGCTCAAATAACAATTTCCTGATCTGAGCACCAGCTCAATCACATCCAGATGGCTGAGCATGAAGTTCATAATTTGCACTACCGCGGTTTTATTCTCTGTCCCTAAACTCGTCAGAATTGCGTTGCACAAATGCAAAGTTGGCTCCCAAATTTGTAAATACCTCGACTCCACGGGTAAAGCGAATATATCGCTTTCATCGGTCTGCAGATGTTTGCTGAGTTCTGGATGGAAGTCGAAGACCTTCATGCTTGCAAAAACTGATAACAATTTTTGCTCCAACAACAATTCCGATCCGACCCTCGTGGTGGCAATTCTTAGGAGAAAAGACATCTTGGCTTCGTATATGTAGATTGCTTTTATATTCTCCGGAGATGGTTCCAGAGTTGCGCGCAAATCTGAATCACTCTTCAAAATACCATCGACAATGTGCTTCAGGTATCCTCTTCCGGCTGCATATGAAATCCAACTAACGTTCCCATTCAGACTAATCAGAAGGCCAAAGCAGGACATGGCTAGCATCTTGCAAATGTCGTGACCACCTGTGCAATCGTAGCATAAAACTTCGATTAACTTATCCGTAAATACTGTGAGGATGCTGGATGTCACGTGTATGGAAGTAATCTCATCCTGAATACGATATTTCGAGCTGTCCAGGCGGCTCACGTACATACTATCATCCACATTGTTTTCCGACTTGTTCTCTGCCAGATTAATCAATTGTAAGAATATCGCTAGAGCTCCGTACAAATTGATCCGCAACTTTTGCGACTTGCTATCCGAAACTATGATCCACTCTATTATATAAGAAATTATTCCTTTCATCGAGGATATATTCAATTCTAGCATACTCTTGTTGGTGTCCTTTTCACCATCTTTGCTCAAAGCGTTATCGATCTTCTCTTCTCTGATGTGGCATTTCCTCAAGTTTTCTAATAACAAAGCAACTGTGCTCGATAAATACTTGGCCACTTCGGGCAACAGCATAACTTTAACAGCTTTCTGCAGAATGTTTTCCAATAAATATAACTGCAACAGCACTTGTTCCTTCGCTGATATAATTTCGTTAGGCAAGTAAGTGATCAGAACTTGAACGACTTGCCTCCAGCCATCCACAAATTTGGCGATACCAACAGCAGTTTTCCTATTGTTGTTGATATTCACGGCATGCAGGAGCACCTTTTGTATTTCATCCATCATAGCTTGTCTTTGACCCAAAGCGGTGGATCCCTGGGCCGAAGTGATTTCCTCGATTAAATTCCTGTGCAATCGTTTAATATCGATCAACTTCGGATTTCCATCTGTTTGGCAGGAGGACAAATAGTTCTCTAAAGAATTGTGCTCGAAGAATCCCCACTGCGGCGCTATAACTTCAGGCACGTTAAAATCAAAATCTTTGATTAATTTTACCAAAAAGTTGTCATGTTTCAGCCTATCGATAGACATGGAATAATTATTCATCGAGGACTCATTTACCTTCTGGATCAGCGAGTACGAGTCCGATTGATTTCCTTGCTCACTCGGTAGACCAACAAGTAAAGTCGTCAATTGCTTCAGGTGAACAATTTGCTTTGTGCAACAAGCAATACGCAGTTCGATAGCTAACGTTTTCAGGATCCAGGAAAGTTGATTGAGCTGATGAATTCCCTCGTTGTAATGTCTGACGCAATAATTGATGTGATCTTTGAAGAAACTGGACTGAGTTCTGAGGAATCGAAGAACCGGATCTGCCGTTTTTGTGTTGGAGCACAGGCAATATATCATGTGATAAGTGGATTCTACCAAAGCTGTATCACTCTCATAACCATTATAGATGGTTTGTCTCAATATTGTTAATAGAGAATGTATGCAAGTTCTAGGGAATTTCATTACACCAGGCAATTGAAACTGTGTTTTCGATATGTTCTTCTGCAAATCGAATCCCAATAGAAAGTGGCTCAAGTTAGGAGAATTATAGTTTAAGCATTGCTTCAACAGACTTAAAATGGCTTTCTTCGTCATTGAAATCGCCTCGTTTTCCTCATCGGTGGTCTGATCCATGCAATCCACGAATCCATTTCGAATTGTCTTATCCAAATCGGTGTTCGACAACAAAATGTTCATAATCTGAGTATGGGTCAATGCGGAATTAGTTAACAAGATCAATATTTTTACAGCCAGTAAACTTTGAGCCGGCACGCAATCTTGATATCTCAAATACTTCATAATATTCAGGATGTGGTCGGGACGTCCGCTTCTTGGATTAATAGTCAACAGCAGTTTGTTCATGTTCACCAAAAGCACATTATAATTCGATGTGGTCAGTAATTGGAAAAATGTTGGCTGCAGAATCAACGATCTCTCGATGATCTTGAACACATATAAAGTGGCCTCACCAATATGAATTTCTCCCGGAAAAGAAATACACATATCGTACATCCGATTGCCCTCGTTTATAATGTAAAGAAGTGCGTTCAGCATTTCCGATTTCGTATGCAGTTGAAGCATCAAATGGAATCCTGGCGGAGAGTTAAATTCGTTTGGTTTACTCACATTTGGGAAGTCACCAGCCGCCGGTTCGTATTGGCTTAAAAACTTTGAAAATAATTTCAGGCAAAGGGCAGCGACTTGCCATTTTTCCGTTTGGTTCTTGTAGCTTCGTGAGTTGAACTTTAAGAAAATTGAATTTATCATGAACGTTAGGTAAGGATCGAATCCTGGCTGTCTCGGGCCTGCACCCAACGTTCTGGGAATTCCCGAATCTGTTAATACATCCATCAATACCAGCCATGCTCGGGTTAACGGATATTCCTCAATTCTAGACTCCACTTCATCCAATTCCGTCTGAATTCCTCTTGGTTGATAGCTGGACGTCGTGGGAATGGTGACCAATATCTGCGACGCCTCTAAATTGTTCCACATCTGTGTTGCTATTTCTGGAGACTTGCACAGAGCCGCCAAAACAGCCAATAAATCTGCTTTTAAAGGAATCGGTATGGAACAACTGATTAATCCTAATAGTACACTCAACGGTGCCCATCCTGGATGTTCACACAAAGCTAAACGTGAGAAGTCATCGTGAATTGCAACTTCTTTCATTAGCATCAAAACAGCATGCAATCCTTCAATTTCCTGAGGTGTAATGCCTTTGTGATACATACGGCTATGCCTGTACACGGTGTCATTGCCAGATGGTGCATCTTGCTTCAAATTGGAGTAATATTGATTGAAGGACATGAAGAAGTGATCCCACGTGAAATTGTTATTGAATCCTGACGTTTGCTTGAGCATATTGAAACAATTCCTTGCGGCTTGCTGGCAATTGGATAAACTGGTCAGCATAGTTAAATAGCTGACAAACAAACTGGGCGGAAGCATGTCTCCTGCTAATCTAACAAACTTGAAGAGCGACACTGATCTTGGATGCGCACGATAATGCGACTGATTCTGTGTTGAATCTGTCGGACACCAATATTCCAGCATGAGCTTCAAATTGTGCGGATCCTTTCCGTACATCTTCGCAATAGCCAGCAGCAGGTTTTCAAAGTATCTTGGAATGATCCCAGGAAGCTCCATTCCTTCATGTACGTATGCCTGAATCGTTCTCGCAGTTTCATCGGCCTTTATTCTAAGCTCCTTCACTTTCGGATACATCTGTACAATAAAATCACAGAATAAGAAATGCATCCTTCTGTAAATCATCTCCTCTTCATAAAACAAATCGTTTTCCATTATTGTATGGCATATAAATTCAAACACTTTGGAAACTATAGCAGAATCGACAAATTCATCTTCGTAGTCTATCGCATTTTGCAATTGCTGTCCTTGTGGAACTAGCCTGAGCGAGGATAAGCACACAGCGAAAGCAAAGACTGCCACAGCTTGCAGACCTTCACATGCCCATTTCGATTTATTCGGCATTAATTCATTCAGAATGGTATTAATGTAATCTGGTTCTGATAAAATTGGGAGCTTCTTAACCAATTCTTCTCCATCTTCCCTGGAATGCAAGATGCTCAGATCAATTGCATTCAATAAGGCCATGATCAAATATAAATTAACTTTATCCAATTTACCAGATGCCTCCTCTTCCAATTTAACATTCTTCAAATGATTGATCAACGTCACTGTGGTTTGTTTGTTCAATCCAGTTTGTCTGGACCACAGGAATACACAGTCAGCTAAGATGACGCGAATTGATGTGAAAGTATCAGTGATTTGCTTCCTGTGTTTTGGACCTCCCAATGCTAAATTTGATTGCAACATATCAATTTCCTTAGTTAAATCCAACTTGTTGAGCAAATCAAATATCTTATTGAATAGTCCATTTTCAAATAACTGATCCATCATATTGTCTATAAACATTTGTGTTTGTTTGGGCATATTGATGCACCAGGATATACCACTTCTGGCTTGAATCAACATTCTCAATGTTGACACTAAATACTTTCTACCATCATAATATAAGGCAATGGCAACAAGGCCCCTTGGAAGATCTGGATAATAAGGCATCTGGATTTGTGCTGTGCATAACAGGTCTAATGCTACATACTCATTTAAATCAAACATGTCTGATATTATGACAGTTTCCTGATATAATTCTTTGGAGAGGACTTGATGGCCAATACCTTTAACAGAAATCCCATCCTCCATGCCCTTCTTGAGTTCCTCTCGACTTTTTGCATTTTTTGGCTGGAATAGGTTATGTTATGAAAATGTGTATGGATAAACAATAAAGAACTATGACATACAAGGTTGTTGATCAGTGAAAAGAAACTCTGTTTGTTTCTTCTCAAGACGTTCTCGAATTCGTTGTAGATTGCTGGGTTTCTGTTTTCATCTGTTAAACATTTGTTTACTGTTTCGTATAGGTCCCTGTACGGGTTCCACAAATCCTCGGATTTCGCTAAAAGATTTCAACGAGTTAATTAATTATCATGTAATTGCAAAACCGTTAATAAAAAACTCACAATCTGACATTTTTCACAAAACTTATCGTCTACTTTTCAAACTTTAATTCGCTTCAGACACATTGGGCCTTTTTGGTTAAAACGACCGGCCAAAAACAAGCAACTGCCGCGAAACACTAATGCCAACAAAACTCCTTACCAACTACTAGTAATTATTTATTCTTCTTCTTAGTAACCTTCCATAGTTATGCAACCAATGCAGCTTAGTATATCAAACAATAGTATAATACAATATTTGAATATAATCCCAATATCTTGTAATTATAACAACATAAATTTAAAACTATTAAACATATATTTAAAGGGTTAAATTACATCACACATACACAAGTCACTAATGAATTAAATAGATTATTTACATTCTTCATACTGTATTGGATGATAATGGATTGTTTGTTGGTGGTGAAGCTTGTTTGGCAATCAAAGAAACAGCATTCTGCATTACTTGATTCTTTAAGAATCCAGTCGTTACACTTGTTAAACTTTCAGTTTTCCCAAATTTACATTTGATATACCCATGTAAATTGGCTCCATTCAATAGAAGTGCAATGACTACAAGCAACTGAAAACAATGTTTATTTTTTAAATCGCTGATCAAAAATCATTTCAAGTTATACTTACAAGCCACTTCAAATTAAATCCAAACAATGCACCCAAAAAGAACAATCCCCACAAAATTGAAGTTCCAACCAGGACTAACCAGAAAATTGTGGCCTCTCTATCATTGACTTTATTCTGTTAATAACCCTGAAAAGGGAATAATTAAAATATAGACTTTACAGTATAAACATTTCTTTCACCTGTCTACATTCATACACCCAATGGGATTTTCCATCATCGTCCACATAATTCCACCATCTCAAGCCAACCATCAGCCTTCCACTTATGTTCTTCACAGTCCAAAAATCCATGGATAATAGCAACACTATGAATACAAAGCTGGTGATGAAACTGTCACTGAACAATCCGCAGAACAGGTATGTTACCATGGCAGCCCCACTGAATGCCATATGAAAGATTGTTACATAGGGATGGCTGTAAACAAAAAAATGTAAATAAAATAAAACAAAAAACAATTAGTGATTTTTTTACGTCAAGGCGCCTTTTGGTGTTGCTTCTTCTTCGCCAAAATCAATTGTATCATCATCTAATAGTGGTTGCTTTTGATCATAGAAAAAATTAAGATTAATGGTAATAATTTGCAAAAGAAATAATATCTTACCGAAGCCATGTTGGCTGATGTTGGCACATAAAACTTAATACAGCTGACAACTTCTGTTTCTAATATAGACTAACGTCAAAATGGAATTATTCAAGTAACATTGGTTGCTAAACTACAATTTACCAGAATAACTTATAGTTATAATTCTATCAAGAAGCATACAATAATTTAGTAAAAATATAAGTAATTAATCTTAATATATTCTAGTTATAGATAGGTTTTTAGTATTAACAACTATTATTTTAAGTGCTCCATCTCCCGGTGATTCGAGATTTCTCTACTGTCAAGCCCGCACGTGTATATCAACATAACCTTTAAATACAATTATAATTTCAAGTATGTTTGTCGTGTGTTTTTAATTCAGTGATTTAGTTTAAAGTGTATACATCATGAAGAACAAACCCTTAAGGCATAAAGCGGACAATGTCTTCAAGGTATTAAGTTTTGCGTACTTTTTTTTATAGTTCTGTATTTAACGTTAATTTCGTGTTTTAGTTTCAACGATTCGCTGAACGTATATCGCAAATAGATGTAGATGTAGTGCACAAAGTACCTCACAAGTATGAGGACCAGGAAGAGGAAGAAATTTCCTGCAATTTCCATAAAGCAATAGAAAAATGGGATTTGCTAAATTTAACAGAGAGTTATGAACTTTTCAAGAAGGAAGTGAAACCCAGAAACATTGTTACTTTACCTCAATTGCTACACAACAAGGATCATGTTGTTAAAACATTGATAAAACATCTTAAGCTTAATAATATCCTGTGTCAGCAGCCTTTGTTAGAGTAAGTATTTTTATATGCTTATACTTTATATGCAGTTGATAATTTTATTCTTTTCAGAATTGTTTCAGCTGTGGCTCAGGATCTACACAATGACTTTTATGAGTATTACATAGACATATTAGATACACTAGTGGGACTACTAAAAACTAAAGAATCAGATCTTATAGAGTGGACATTTCAATGTTTAGCCAAAGTCTTTAAGATTCTTTGGAGGACTTTAGTTAAAGATATTGGAAGAGTGTTGACTACTCTTTTACCGCTTCTTTCAAGCAATTATCCAGATTACATCACGGATTTTGCCGCTGAGAGTTTCGCTTTTGTGGCGAGGAAAGTCAAAGATCGAAATACCTTTCTGAAACTTATACTGAAATCAATCAAACATGAAAAACAAGTAAGTTGACTTAAAGCAATTTTGAACTGTATTTTAAATGTCTGTTATTTCAGGTTATTATTGGTTGTGGTAAATTGCTTTTCCAAGTGCTTCAAGGTATTGAGGGACAATTTCATAGCTGCGCAGACACATTCTTTCCCTTTCTGTTGCAGTCCTTGGGTAACGATAAATTACCTCAAGATGAATTATTCGAAATTCTCGAACAAATTATAATAAATATTTCGGAAAACATTAAAGTGGCTAAAATTGAATTGGTGTGGAAATCGTTCAATGAAATCCTTCAGAAGTTGTTCAACGATTGGAACGCAAAAGCCGAAGAGAAAACTTCGAAACTTATCGATCAGATCTTCACTTTGATTGGGCAACTGATCGAATTGAAACATGGAAAACTATTGCCGACGCCGTCGCTTCTGATACCGCAGATCAAAACAGTTTTAGGACTTAGTAAGTTACCTCAAGAGATTTTGGTGAAATCAATCAACATCTCGGTTCTTCTCCTGCTTTCGTCTAATATAAAACTGAGTCAAGAGGAGGGCAGCGGTTTGATCAGGAAGATTTTGCTGATCGCTAACGCCGATTGCTTATTGCACTTTGTTGCAAACACGTTAGATTATTCAACGTTCGAGGCTCAAATCCTACCGGTTTTCTTGAAGTATTGCGTGCAAAGTGACTTTGAGAACAAGGCAGTGCGTTTGTTATCAAAGATAATTCTAAGTAAATCCTCTCTTTGCGAAGATGGAATTAATTTGGATAACTGGAAGAAGTACGAAATTGACTTTAAAGGTAGTAATAGCAAGATAGAAAAGATCATAAAATCGCATATAGTCAAGGTGGATCTCGATAAGATAGAAGATTATGTATGCGCTCTGATTTCGATTCCGCATTTGTGCTTTAGTGATTTGAGCGATTTTCGCGAAATTTTAAAGAAGAATTTTGCCAAGGGATGTGGTGAAATTGAAGGAGAGAAGGATGAGAGAATGTTGAAGAAGAAGTTATTCTTGTTGCAACAAAACATTGAGTGTCTGACTCATATTTGCACCCCCAAAGAGTTGGTTCGTTTTGAGAAGGATATTAAGAAGTGCGTGCTTCCTTTATGCACGAATGTGCGTTACGTGACTGCTCTGAAAGTATTGGATTTATTTTATACAGTGCACGCTAGTAATGAGAAAATTGTGAATTCCGATGTCCTGAAAGTCCTGGATGAAAAGTTGCGGGTCAACTTTAATTCACCGTATCACATGGTAAGAGATTGTGTATGGTTAGTAAGAAAATATAAAACTAAATTTGATTCAATTTTGTAGATTCGTCTATTGACTTGTCACCTGTACACTCTGTTCGAGCAATGCCTCAGTACAGAGATTAACAGGGATGATTTGAATATTTTCAATCTGTGCTATAATGTGGAATCGACCACTGCCCAAGTGGATACGTATCGTGATCAGCTGTACTCTTTGGAGAAGTTGAGCTTCGATAAACAGGAGAGCAGCAACAGTTTGGATTACAAATTCGTGGCTGTTAGGTACATGAGCGGTGTGCTGTACATGAACTTCAAACTCTTATGGGATCCCACAGTGAAACTGATTCAAAGCCATGCACACGGAATGGACAAACATGAATTTTGGCCAGTTTACTTCGAGATTCTGAAGCAAGCCAATAGTTTCGTGCAGGATCCACCATCGACTTTCATCGAGTGTTTGAATGTGGATTTCGATTTGATCAACGATTTGTATAGGAACAACTATGAAATCAAGGATAAACCTGATTTCAATAATCATCGAAGGTATCTGTGGAAAGCATTGGCGCAATTTCCAGAATATGCGGAGAGCAAGAGCAAAGACATATCGCAGCTTCTTTTGGATTTTATTAAGTAATATTTTATAATGAGGTGATTGATGAATTATTTCTTAATATGTTTTATTTTATTACAGAAACGAATATTTGCGTTCCAATTCGGATATTGCATCATCTTGCAATATCAAGAAGCATGACTCTGATTTGGTGAATGAAACTATTGACGATGAGATGGAAGAGCAAGAAGATAATAAAATGGAAGACGACGAGGAAAGGGGCAAAAAGGAATTGGAAGAGATCAAGAGGAAACTTAATAGAGCTGGTCTGATTACTGGACTGAGAAATGCCACACAGTAAGTTTGTTCAAAGGTAGACAATTAAGAGCGTAAAATTTATTGAATCATTTTTTTTAGAACGCTTCAGCAATATTTGGAAGTATTTTCGAAGGTGCGCAATCCGCGTTCGCTGTACAAAGAAACCGAATTGTATAATTTGTATTTGGATCTGTTGAGTCACAAAGATTCTAAGATTCAGAGAGCGGCATTAGATTGCTTGTTGACGTACAAATTCAAGTATTTATTGCCGTACAAACAGAATTTGTACAATTTGATAGACGACAAGGATTTTAAAAATGAGTTGACCATGTTCACGTTGAACAAGGAGAATTCGACGGTGCAGGAGGAATACCGGGCAGATTTGTTACCTGTAGTCATGAAGATAGTCCATGCGAAGATGACCATCAAGTTCGGTCTGAGGAGCGGAGGAAAGTCTGGTGGATTTGTTAGGAGGAATCTGATTTTAAGGTTCTTGGCTGGCTGCAAGAACACCGAGATGATGTCCTTCATGAAAATGTCTTTTAAACTCTACAATAATTTCATTGAAGATGATATCTCGTCTATGGTCGCTAAGATTATGGAGAACGTGGATCTGGAGAATTTCCTGCCTCCGAAGCGTATTTTGAGTGCGGTTAACCTGCTGGGAGTTGTAATGAAGCAATTTGGAAATCACATGGATGCGGATTTGTTGCGGTACATTCTGAAGATTCTATTCGTGGTAGGTGCTCACATAAAGGGTGCTTACGAGCATCGACCGGAGATTTACATCGGGTATTTGCCGACGCTAAGGACGATAAGGACTAGTTGCTTAAGTTTAATGCAACAATTCTTTGAGCACTTTGAGGATTTCGCTTGGACGGCTCAGGAGGTGAACGTACTGTACGACTTGTTCGTATGGCCGTATTTGGATAAGATGAAGTTTGAATCGCTGAGAAGCCCCACGACTCTCCTGAAACTTTTGTGCTATTGGGGAAAAGTACCTAGGTACTTCCCATTATTGGTTAAATATCACACCGATGATAGACTGATGAATCCTATGCAATGCATGATGGAATTGATTTTGAAGAAGGATGCGCACATGAGTGTGATCAATTCGATGCTGGAAACCGTGGAAAAGATGTTGCGTTACGAGAAGAGCGAAGACGACGAGATGGTGTTAGCAATACCAGTCGACAATCTACTGCCGATAACGAAAGTATCCGAACAGGTTCAGATTAAAGGTAATTTGAATTATGGCACATCCATCCTGGTGCCACACGTGCTTTCCATACTTGAAGTCATTAGGAGGAAGCTTAAAGTGCATTCGATAAATCACTCTGAATTGTTCATATTGTCTCGGATATCCGAACTATCTTGGGACTCGAAGACAAACGAGATTATCTTGAACCTTTTGCTGCCGGTAGTGCTGAAGAAGTGCGTTAGCAATAAAGATGAGGATACAATAATGAGATATCTTATATCGATAAATAACATGCTAAAGATAGTGGAAACTCCTGAAGTATACTTACCAAAAGTGTCTCCACTTTTTGGATGTTCGAACTTCGTCACATCGCGAAAATTGTTGTGCCAAATCTTGGAAACCATGAGCAAAAGTAATAAGGATATACAGGATATATTCGAAATAGCCAACGGTTTAAATGCATTCGATACAAAATGGGTGGATCAACCGAATTTTCAAAAACGATTCGAAGCTTTCAAAAGGGTGAACGAGATCGTTTCTAGTAAGAAGCCTTTGAGCAAGGAAATAGGAATTTTGGTGATTTATAATTGTTATTACATGCTGAACAATGAATCTGACTTGTCGCTCAGAGAGAATTCATCGCATTGCTTGAAAACATTAACGCCGTATTTGGTTAATCAAGTGCCACACGTCGATCAGAAATACGTAATCGAAGAAACCATTTTGGCAATGATCAAGGATGGCATGAAGAGCAAAAAGATGAACCTTAGGAACGAATGTATTTCTCTGCTGGGTAACTTGGCCAGAGAGTGCGCTCATACCAATGTTATTCTTCAGGATTTGAACAAGCTGACGGATAAGAACGACTTGGAGGTGGATTTCTTCGAGAACTTGGTTCATTTGCAGGTTCACAGGCACGGAAAAGCGCTCACCAAATTCATGAGGGTCTTCAAGAACGAAAGTTCTTTGCCGAAGCTACGAACGCTCACCCAATATATTCTTCCGTTGGCCGCCCATTACCTCTGCAATGAAACTTTCTCCACCAAACATCAACTTATCGATACATCCGCTGAGACTATCGGTGTCGTCTGCAGACTTCTTCCGCAGCAGATCTACCTTGGCGTGCTGAAGTATTATTTGAATAAGCTGAGAACGAGTTTCACCTACCAGAAGCAATTGGTGAAGGTCGTCGTGCAAATCTTGGATGCTTTCCATTACGATCTGAGTCAGGGCCAGGTTGAACCACCGAAACAAGTACCACGCGTAGAATACGAAGAAGATAAAGATGAAGACGAAGATGAGCCACAGGAACCAGAATTGGGTAACATCGAGGATGAGTTAGAGAAGGAAGAGTTCACGGAAACCGAATGCAAACCGTTCGATAAAATCACTGTTCTATCAAAAGCTTCCGCCACAAAATTAACGGAAACCATTCAGGAGATTTTGTTGCCTCAACTTCACAGATCCTTGGCGACGTTAAGTCATCGCGATAAAGCGCACAAATTGAATAAAAAAATGAATTTAGTGGAAAAGGAAGAGGAGGATCTGTTGAGAGTTCCGATATCTTTGGCTGTGGTGAAATTGTTGCAACGCTTACCTAAAAAAATCCTCGACACGAATTTACCAGGGTGAGTTATATAATTTCAAAATTACTATTGAGTTCATCTTTAACGTTCTTTGTTATATTTCAGAGTACTCATGAAGCTTTGCACTTTCCTTAAATCGAAACTGGAGAGTGTCAGGAGAACGGCGCGAGAGACGCTTCAGAACATTATGAAAGCTTTAGGACCAAAGTACTTGAACGTCTTATTGGAAGTAATTATTCCGCTCCTCACCAAAGGCTTTCAAGTGCACGTTCTTGTATTCACAATACACGCTGTATTGAACACACTGAAAGATCAATACCAGCCGACCGATGTGGACAAGATCATGCTGATGGTGATCGAGATTTGCAAAGCGGATTTGTTTGGAATTTTATCCGAAGAGAAGTCGGTGGTCCGATTGATAGAGAAAACGTCGGAAGCGAAATCGATGAAGAGCTACGCGATCTTCCAAATTTTGGCACAATACATTACGGATAAATGCATAATGGATTTACTTCTACCTCTGAAACAAATTTTATCAGGAGCGCGTTCTTTCAAACACGCTAAAACTGTGGAAGAGTGCTTAAGGAACGTCACGCTAGGTTTAATCGACAATCAATTCATTACAGTTTCATCGCTTATCATGTTTGCTTACGGTGTTGCTTCGGAAAGTATTCCAAACTTTATGAACAAAGATGCTAAACCGGTCCAGGCTGCACCAGAGAAATTGTTAACTGTCCAAACCGATTCGTATTTGATACCCAAAGAACCGGTGGGAAGAACGATGGCTTTGCAAGCGAAGAACAGCGCAAACGCTCACGAGCATATTATTATCGAGTTCGGTTTGCACTTAGTTTATTTCATATTGAAACGAGAGAAGCTCCACGACGAAGAACTCAAACCCTTGCTGGATCCTTTCGTTAAAATCTTCAGTGACTGTTTAAACTCTAAACACGTAAAAATAAACACCGTCACTATGCAGTGTATGCAATGGGTGGTGAAAATGGATATGCCCTCGATGAGGGAGAATATGAAAGACATAGTGGAATCGCTTTTCGCGATTTTGCATAAATACGCTACTCCGGGCTTGCAGAAGGGCGATAATTTCGATTTGGTTGTTGCAGCTTTTAAGGTATTTATTTTAATGAATTAATTGGAGATTTTTTTAAAAATATTTTATTATTTATTTAGGTGATGACCGTGTTTATTCGCGACGTAAAATACGTGACTCTGGATAAAGATCAACTGAAAGTGCTGCTGCTGTACGTGGAGCAGGATCTGCACGATAATGAGAAACAGGCTATCGCCTTTACTTTACTGAAAGCCATCATATCGAGGAAATTAGTGGCCAAGGAGGTTTACGATATTATGCAGAAGGTCGCCGAGCTCAGTATAATCTCGGAATTGACGCATATTAGACACCAGTCGAGGACAGTTTTCCTTCAGTATTTGATGGATTATCCGCTGAAGCAAAAATTCTACAAGTTGATCGATTTCTACTTGGCCCAACTGAAATATGAGGTGCAATTTGGTAGGGAATCTGCGTTGGAGATGGTGCAAAGCTTCATAAGGAATTTACCATTGGTAATAATTGAAAATTGTGTTTTTCTCACTTGAACTTTATTAATAGAATTATTATGATTACAGAAAATACTGAAAGAATTAAGCCCAACATTATTCGTGCAATTGGGTATGAGGCTGGTGAACGAGGATATTCCAAGTTGTAGGAAAACAGCCGCCGAATGTATTCGAAGTGTTCTCGGTAAAATTACGAAAACCGAACGCGATCCATTATTCAACATGATTCTCAGCTGGCTGAAGGATAGAAAAGTGTTGCATAAAAGGTTGGCCGCACAGCTATGCGGTTTGCTGATCATCGTCGAAAAAGCGTCCTTCGAAGACCGTCTACCCAATCTGATTCCGCTGGTCATGCTGCAGTTCGGCCCGAATACCGATGGTCCCGGTAAATGTGTGCTGTTACCAAAAGACGAAGAAATAATTGAGACTGACGACAAACAAGAGAAGCACAAAGACCATCATCTCTATCAAGTCCTGCAGATGATTCTGAAGCTGTGCACGAATTGCCCTAACTTCTTGAAAGATTCGCGAACCATAGAAAACCTCGCCGTCCACGCCCAATCTCTGTTAGCTTATGATCACGAATGGGTGAGATTAGCGGCAGCGCAATTTTTGGGTTTCATCTTCTCAACCGTAGACATAGAGAAACTATCCAGGTTGCTGATGAATAACGAAAAACTAGAGGACGAAGGATTTTTGTATTCAGATCCGCACGGCGCTATAAAATCGCTGACCCTAGATTTTTGCGCGCAGCTTCAACCGAACGCAATCAAATCTAACTTGGCGGAGCAGGTTATCAAGAATCTGCTGTTCATAGCTAAAGTCATCAAGGACATTCCTATATCAACCACCAAAGTCGTCAAAGAAAACAACGAGATGACGATTAATCTCCTCTGGTTGGTGAAGTTGTTAAGAAAGTCCATCAACTTGGAGATCAGAAGCGGAAGCGTCGTTTTGCGGTACGAAATCTTCAAATGGATCGGTGGAATTGTGACTGTAATGGAGTTTGAGGTATACAAGCCGATCATGTTCCATTTGATGGCGCCTTTAGTCAGGGAATTGACTACGTCCTCAAACAATACGGTAGTCTTGAGGCGACTCGCAAAGGATGTGGCGAAAATAATCAAAAACCGCGTCGGAATCGATGTGTACACTGAATACTTCTCGCAGATCAATCAGAAATTGGAGATAAAAAAGTCAACGAAAAAGAGGCAAGCTACGCAATTGGCTGTGACGGATCCAGAAGCCTTTGCGCAGAAGAAAATCAAACTTAATGAAAAGAAGAAGGAAGCCAAGAAGAAGAAAATCAGAAAGATGAAGGACGGAACTTACGTTAAACAGAAGGAGGTGGATTTAGAGCAGGACATGGAGGAGTAATATGTAAATATTATATATATGTTAAGAAGAAAAAAATGAGAGAATAAATGTTATAATAAAATATATTTTAAATAAATCTTGATCTAGAAACTATAAAAAAGTTGCGCTCCGTGCCTTGCTTAAAGCGAATTCGGAAATCGTGTCGTGCATGTCGAGGCCATCCAAAACGTCATGCTCCATGGATATTATGGAAATATTCTCGAGTTCCTCCTGCGAGTTTGTCGACTTCAAGTATTTCTTTACAGTTTTAAGCTTGCATGATGAGTGGTCGACCGTGGCAACAGTCACAGGCAAAGTTAACAATATTCTTAAGCTAATAAAGACGTTGGGGAACGTCGCCTGCAGGTTATTTTCAAATATGTATTGCAAAATATCCTGCGGAGTCATATCCTCGGTGGAGTTCAAGTATCGCTTCAAAGTTTTGATCTCGTCATATAAATCTGCTCCGTCAATATCAGACTCGTTCCGCTGTTCATGAGATAGTTTTAATTGTAAATTTGTACAGCACTGCAGCAGTTCCTCCTCGCTCGCTCCCACGATTCTATAGAGAAATCCGAATATTTCGTTGTAACTGTACAATGTTTGGAATCTGTCGATGATCGTGGTGAAGGCCTGGTTTAGGATGAAATTATAAAAATTCAGTTTGAAATCCAAGACAGGATCTGATATTATTGTATCATCATCGCAATCTGCATTGCACTTTTTTCTTCGCGGTTTTGCGATCTCCGTCGCACACAACTTTGGTTCCACGTCCAAGTTCTTGGCCAGATCAGAAGCTAACGTCAGCATCTCTCCAAAATCGTTGTCGGTGCGAGCGTTCGTTAAGAAAGTAGCTAAATTCCTCAATGAGGCAAGGCAACTGGATATATTTGTTTCCCCGTTTTGTATCATCTCGCTAACTACGTTGATTTCGTGTAAAACATTGTACCAAGTTACAATGCAGCACAAGAACTTGTAGTTTGATATTTTGAGAGCTAACGAATGCGCCGCGTTATTCGAGTCAATATTTTGCGATTTATCGTCTGCAATTTCCATCAAAGCATCGTAAATTAGTGCAATATCGTATCGCAACAGTTTCACAGCGTCCACTCTACTCGACCACCTTGTATCTTCGTCGAAAGTCATCATATTCAAATTAAGAACATGCTTTTCCAGAACGTCCCATCTCTTCGTCGATCCGCACAAAAACATGAGTAATTCTTGCACCAAGTGAAAAAAGTTGATGGTTTCGTATGAAATACTAGCTGCGTCATTGACGACGACATTCAAACTTTGTGCTGAGCACGGAACGAAAAAAGCGCGTGGATTAATCTTTAATATTTTAGCTTGAAATCCGCTATGCTTTCCTCTCATTCTCGTTCCATTGTCGTAGCCCTGTCCACGTATATCGAAAATGTTCAAGTTGAGCGCCAGAAGTTCGCGTAAAACAAAAGCACTCAAGTCTTCGCCACTGGCATTAGTCATCAGGCAGACGCCGAGGAAATGTTCTCGCACTTCAACCTTCTTCGAGTTCAAAGAGACGAATCGAATGATGATAGTCAGATGATCCACGTTATTCGCGTTCGGCGTGCAGTCCAAGATTATGGAGAAATACTTAAACTTCCTAATCATATTCAAAATAGTATCTTTTATTTTCAATCCAACAATATTTATAATCTCACTGTGTATTTGGTAACCTAAACAGTTAGGCGTGCTGCAGAGTTCATCCTGAGATCTCTCGATTCTATTGATGTGCTCGAGCATGATCGAATCGAAGCTGGAGATCATCTCGATAGCTTTAAGGAAATTACCATTATGAGCGTCGTATAAAGTGTTCGAAGATGATCCACGAAACGCCAAACCTTGACTCGCCAGATATCGTATGATCGCGATAATCCGCTCGATCACCGCGTACCAATGCTTTTTCTCCGCATCCAAAACGCGTTGCTGCAAAGTATCGATTTCCGTTTTGCTCTTCAGGGACTTCTTCAGGACAATCCACGATTTCATATTTTCATTGTGAGTTAAAGATTTCTCGTGTCGAAGCATCGAGAAAGTCAAATGCTGCCAATCAGAACATCCGATTTGGTACGATAAACGTTTCTTGTAGTCACCAAAAACTTTACAGCAGAAACAGAACACCGAATTGTTTAATATCGAATAGATCAGCCAATCGCGAGGAATTTCTTCGCCGTTAGGCAGTTGTCTGTAGTAATAGCTTTTAGAGAACTTTCTGCCACTCGTCGAGCAAGGAAAATCAAAATCTTTTACTTGAAACGGACCCCTCTCCGTTAACATTCGCGCTGTGTGAGCATCGATTTTGGCAGGCCACGTACCTGGATCGTTTGATAATACATTCATTAGCTGCTCATTCCCTGCGCCATCCTCCAATGTGGGACTTACGCATTCCGAATTATCTTGCGATTTCATGAAATGCGAATCCGATAAGCCAAAGATTCTCCTCTCTGGATTATCTACAAAAAAAAATCCATTTAGACTTGAATAAGGCAACTTATATTGTAACAAACCCGTATCATTTGTTAGAAAGTTAATTTCAGTCTGTTCAATTTTCAAATACTCTTCTATTGGACTAATCTTATCTAAACTATCATCATTTTCCTCCCCTTCCAGCGGTGCCGGCATTTCGCCTTTAAAAAACACTTCTTTTATCGCGATTTGCAATTCTGCAATCAAATTCAGTTATAATCATAATTGAAGGGTTCATCAAATAATAAATTATACCTTCCATTTTTCTCTTTTCCTTTTCCATTCTACGTTTTCGAAATTGAGCACCTGAAAGTTTCTTGGGTTTCTCTTTCGCCAGTCTTATTTTTGTATTTCGTGTTCCTGACGCATTCCTGGTTTTTCTTTTAGGTTTTTCTTCTACATCATCACATATCAAATTAATTGTAGATTGTTCATTTTCCATATACTCTAATCGATTTATGGATTCTGAACTATCTTCATTTTCCTCAGACACTTGTGTCTCCTCTTTAACAAAAAACCACATTGCATTTCAGTAAATACATCAAAATTAGCTATAATTGTAAGAAGACATACCTTTGATTTTTTTCTTTTCCTTTTCCATACGTAATTTCCTGAATTGTGCACCTGATAATTTCTTTCGTTTGTCTGACTTAACTGTGTGTAGATTACACATTATTAGAGAAAATAGATTATTTTAAGAGATCACATACCTGGGTCACTTGTTATCAGATTGAAATTGGAATTTTCATTTTCCATGTATTCTTGTGTTGAACTTTTGGTCTCTGAACTATCCTCTGTTGTATATTCATCTTTCACTAGCACTTGATCGTTTAAACACAATTGTGCATCTACATCCATATCGATGGTACTAGGATATTTTTTTATAGATACAGCAGATTTTAGAGAACTTTAAATTACATTTTTCTTATAAGAATGATTGTACTTTACCTTTAATTCAACTGTTCTATCGTTTTCTGGCTTGCTAACATTCAGTACTAATCAGGTAGTGCTGCTGCCAAATCATTCTTATCCTTGCTACTTGAGCACGTAGGGATCATCACAGGGCAGCACTTCTATTTGTAAAATGTGTTGATTTGTTATTGTTCAAGCTTCACCTATTTCACCAACTGTTTGGTATGGCTTGAAATTGTAGAGCGCTACGGTCGAATTTCCACAAATTACGCTTCACCAGTGGCGTAACCATAAATTCCTATAGGATTATTATACTATATTTCAGTAAACATCAATCATATTGCACTCTTCTTACAAAATTTACTCCACTTTTATATCTTTGAAGTAATTATCACAAGAAAAGTAAATGATATTAACAGTCAATAATCAAATAAACAGAATCATTTATACGCCACTGTTTTAAGGGCTCTTTTAGGTATAAGGATACAAACTACAAACATCCGGTTTATTTTTTCTTCACTCTGTTTCAGCCTTAACCACATATATTTCGCGAAAGACAAGTCTGTAAAATTTAATCTATGTTAATATTAGTTAAATGATACAAATATACTTGTATCATGGTTAATATAGTTATTAACTTAAGACCATGATATAAGCGTAGTAGATTTATCCTGATAAACTATGAATACCTTTTTTTGTAAAACGAAATTCTCATAACTTTCACAAACTAATGTTTACTGCTATAATTAATTATATATTTGTAATTAATTTATAAATACGAAATTATTTATTACAGATTCCTATTTTCGTTTCGTTGTACTTTAGGTAGATGGCGGCAATTATGTCTTCAGATAATAATTCCTTCTATGCACTACGAATATTTCAAAGTTTCCAATAATATGAAAAATTAAATTATTTTATTTAATAATATTATTCGAGTATTAATAATAGTATTTCGATAAGTAACAGTATGTTCATTTGTGTATGGTTTCATTAAAATGCTTAACATGAAAATAATTTCCCGGCGAATCCACCATTTTGATGTAATGTTTAGTAATTAAGCACTCTGTTATTATATGATTGTGTAAATTTAGTAATATCATAGTTATATAAAATAATGGAATTACGGTTGGTAATATATAATAGAACATATAACAAGTTTTTATTATATAATTACTATCAAATATTTTAAATGATGATTCATTTATGCTATATGTAATTTTATTTTTGAAAAGTTATATTAAGTTGTAACTGTATAAATCTAATGGAAATTAGACGGAAGCAATGAGATTCAAAAAAATAATAAAGTGCATTAAGCGCTCTCTTGGAATACATTATAAACAATGTAACAGTAAGAGTTGGCTATCTAAAGATTTTTATGGCACATTTTTATTCCCAACTCCAAAGTCTATAATTACAATCAGCGAGCTGTAAAACTACGGGCGCGGAGAGCAAATAAGCGAAAAAAAAAAAACACGAGTAGCAATTACGATGATGTTAAAATGTATCAATTTCTCTGATTGCCAGATCATTAGCGGATGGGGCGGTTTATGGTTTCGAAATTGCTGTATAATTTCCTTGGGATCTTACACGTGGAGCACATGAAAAAGAAACGAGAGAGTTGTATAACTGTGTCTGTTTTTATTTGTATAGGTGGAAGGCGAAAACGGAATGAGCAGACATGGAAAGAAAACAGAAAGTTTTACCGGCGCCAAGGGAATTTTATTGTTTGCCAAAAAGTTGCGAATCCTGCGATGGGGGGATTCAGCAAATCCTGCGACGTCTCACCCCGCACCGCCACCGACGTTGATTGAGTTACGGGCACGGCTCTCTCTGATTTTCGCTTGTTCTCGGAGCGAAAACCGCCTCAAAACCCTCCTCGAAGGTCCGTCCGTCCTCCGTCTCTTTATATCTCTTCATCCATCCTCTCTCTCTCTCTCTCTATATATCTCTTCATCCATCCTCTCTCTCTCTCTCTTCGACGACCGCCCACGCTTCTGTGGAAAAACGGGATCAACGATTTTTCGAACATGTGCGTTGTTTGCGAATTGCATTTCGCTTAGATAACCGAGTTAAACGTGTCACAACACACGTCCGCCCCCCTCCTCCGCCGCCACCGTACACGTAAATGACGCAACCGGGGGAGGACGTGGAAGAGTGTCGAGGCACGGGCATAGTAATTTCGGATGGAGGCGGCGGTGGCGACCGTTGGGGTTCCGAACACAATACGGGACGATCAAGCATGCAGGGGATTCCCCCGACCCCACGGTTATTATCTGCCATCTCCCGGCGCTGTTATTAGGCATCAATTGATACGGTTATGTGATTATTTCGCGGTCTCCCGTTTTATTATATCATTACGAACGATGTATAATAATTACGGACACGTGGACCACCCTATACCTTTTCCTCCCTTCCGCCCACCCTCTCTTTTTCTCTCGACCGTCTGCAACCCTTACATAATCAATCAGTCGTTCGTAATTGAATTACTAAATGTCCTGCTCCCTTCGCATAAAAGTCTCAAAAGAATGGACAGAAATTTTTGTTTTGACAGTATCCAATGTTCATATCTGATTATCTTGAACGCATTCAACGTTGATCTTTTCATATTGTACGTCAAAATAATAACATCCTGTTACCCACCATATATTATGCATCCTATCCTATGGAATAGATTAAAAAATGTTATTTCTATTGAATATCTTTTGCACTCATATTTCCTAGAAAATATTTATGATGTTATTTGCATTTTATATAAAATTCATGGTAAATCAAGTTTTATCGTCTATTCTCAAAAAAAAAATGGCATATTTCAAGAATTCAGAGTATCGTTTTTAAATTTTCGTTATTACAATTTGTTTAATAAATATTTTTGGTTATTTTATAGACAAATTATATTTTATGTCAAATTTGACAGTTTATTTATATTCATCGCAAAATACGTTAATATCTAATAAGCATTAGTTTGCATGTTTATGTTGTAATTTATAATCTTTATAAAATACGATATCATTCAAAGACATTTTATAAATGAATAATATTTATTGCCAAAATTGTATTTAATCCAATTAGTTCCAATATTTATATTTAATTTCATCATTGTTTTATAGCAAAATATAGAATTCTGATTATTCTAATAGCAAAATACAGAATTGTAATCTGTCAAATATTGATCAATGCTAAATAAAGTATATCTACCTATATACATAGTTTTTGACGAATTCAATATATATTTATGGTGTGAATTGTAATTTGTTCACTATTACATTTCTGACAGCGGATTACAGGATTCTGACAAGCAACAGTATGTTGATGTTGTGATCTGTCAAATATAATCTCGGTATGGTCTAAATAGAAATGGGCAGTAGGAAAATGTCATTTTGTTATATAATCATTGAATATCGAGTTATCCGTAACCTGTGTGCAACGGATGCACGGCTTTCGGATGAAATCGAATTAGACCTGTGTCAAACTCCCCCCCCGGAAGGACGACTGCATTGTCAATCCTTGTATACAGCGCTGCAGCTTCTGTTGTTGTTGTTGTTATCCTCTCGCTGCTCTTCCGCTGTGTTTTTTTTATCTTCTTCCCTCCTCCGTTGCTTTATTTTTCTGCACCGCCGCCTCCCGTTGCACGGGTTTTGATTTTGTTTGTTTTCAGCAGCAAACAGAACTAACTAAATCAAATTACAGCCGCTCGCCTCCCTTCGCACCCCCGACGTGCACACATACAGGCAGACAGACAGACGTACTACACCCGCCCCAACGTTTCATCCCTTTCCTCTCTCTCTCTCTCTCGTTTTCTATCAAACTGTGTGCTGTTGCTCTTTACGTATGCCACACGTTCACGCTCACTACACCCGCTACACAGCATAGACTACATCCACCCTCTCACCCCGCCGGCAATCATTGATCCACCCTCACAATCGACACGTCCGCATATTTCCAGCGCATCCAAAATGCAAATTGAATAAAATCACACGTTTTCCTTTCATTCTTTCCGAACTTCGTTTGTGTCCCGCAGCCGCCGTCGGTTTAATCACACAAAAGCCATTCTCTCCCAACGACAATTCCAAACATAAAAAAAATGTATGGAAGAGTTACAAAAAAAAATGGACATACTCACAGTGCGTCCATTTATTTTTTTTAACATCAGCCGTCAATAATAATGTTTGCATTTGTATATTGAGTGAATTAACATTAATTTAACACAAACATTTTCATTTGTTAAAGCAGCCCAAACATTAACTTACATTTCATTATTTGTACATGAGTTTTTTGGTCACAAAGTAATTCTTTGAAAACTTTGTTAATTTTTAATTTAGTTTTCAAGTTTAATATTTTATTCTTATCCGATTTCAAAACGAAAATATAATAAATAATTTTGCTATAAGACATTTCTTTAGATACAATTTTAGTATATTTATTAACAAAAACTATATGACAAAGTTTATTTTCATTTTTAACAAACGTCAAAGTTGTTTTTCTTCTGTTAATTAAAAACTGAAGTGAAAGTTTTGCAGAAACTGTATAAATAAATAAATGTGCAAGATTGAAAATAAAATGAATAAGAAAAAAACGTTATAAAAATAAATCGCGATTTGGGTCAATGGAAAACGAACAACGCGTTAATGAGAAAACCATGGGCATTGTGCCCCGACGACAATGGTCTTCCATAGAGTTCGAAAGTTGTCCAGTCATCGGAGCTAGCATGTTTGTTAATTAGCACCACGAGCCACGATCATATCTCTTAACAATTATTGTATTAACCGAACGATCGATGTTGCAGATAAAAGGCGATTAATTAAATTGACCTGAATGGATTTATCAAAAATGCATTTTTTTTAACATCACAGATTTTCTTCCAGAAACTTAAAAAAAAATAGATATTTTTGCATGCAAATTCTTGTAGTATATTATAATTACTTAAATAAACATAAGATTAAATTTATTTAACAAAGATTCAAATCTGAAAGTATCTCTGTTTCAATTATTATTTGAATTTCGAGGAAAACACTTTGATGAAACTTGTTTTATGCTTAAGCAAATTTATCAATTTACATATAAAATATTTTTTTTAATTTAAGAAATCATAAAACTTCTTAAATTATGACAACTGTTCAAATTAGTTTATGTTGTTGATAATAAATAATATCTAACGTTGATAATAAACAACGTTTTCATTGAATCAATAAATGTTAGTAATTCTCAATGCAATTTAAATAGAAATGGGATCTTAGTTGAAGTCCAGGTGAGTTGCATGTCCATGTCCAGGTAGTATGATGGTGATTTAGCAGCAGACCGTGCGCCGTCCACAGAAACCGATCAATCCTTTTGTTTTGAGGCTGCATCCTCGCCGATGATTGGTCCGAATCTAGGCGGAGCCTCTTCTCATCCTTCCTTTTCCCCACTCACTTCCGCATACACCGCACGATCACATCCATCCATAACGTTGTACATGCACAAGCTTTATTCCCCCCAACTCCGTGTGAGCTTCTCCAAAGCAGTTTTTTTGCTTTTATTTTCATTCAATTTCTACACGAAAGCACCACCACCTACATAACACGAATCAATAAGCCCCCACAAAGCCAGTAGACTGAACGAATATTTTTCTTTGTTTGTGTCAAATATCAAATTTCTATATTTTGGTGTTTATCAAATATTTTCACTTGAGAAATCAACCATTTGCACTAATTGAAGTAAAAATTATCTATATCAATTATTTAAAATGTCATTTTTATCAAATTCTATTTGTCATTTATATGTCAAATACTATTTGTCATTTAATGTCATTTCATAACCTAATTCTAAAATTTTAATTAGGTTCTCTAATGACGTTTATTAAGAATTTTCAATTTACAAAACAAGTTGAAAATCGAAAGATCAACTGTTGATGTTAAGTTTGCGTTAATAAAGAAAGATGCAAATAGTCATGTCTAATATTATAAATTACACGATTTACATTTCAAATACACTCTATTGCACTGTCGCGACTCGAATTAGCAGGAAAACAAATTGCTTCGAAACGATCATAATTACACTTCATGTTCAACCTCTCTACTATTTTCCTTTCTCATTCATCCTCCTCTCCTCTTCCATTTCTTTCTTCTAAACATATTTTCTTACATGTCTACACATCATTACGCAACGACGCGTGACATTGCAAATAAGTACTTGATTTTATTTTGCCTTACTTGAATTCCATTTTTTTTTATGTCAAATGTCAAAATTTTAAATGTCTGCTTTCATGTTAATATGATTACATATGATAGATTTCTTTGTAAATCGTTGGTCAAATCAAATCAAACTAAAATGTTTCTAAGATGTGATTTTTTTGGCCAAGGCTGTTCGTATCCAAGGAGGTGTCTGTCTGTCAATCAAAAAACAGTTGTAAGTATTAACGTTAATTTGGTCTACAAGTTTTGAAATTAGATTTACAGATATTTCATGTGTTTTTAGAAATCTACAAAATTAATTATATATTAAGTATTAGTAAGACTAATTTAATGATTATTAAATTTAATAATTTTAAATTAAAAAAAAATATTCATCAAGATAATAAAATAATTGTTATTTAAATTTAAATAATATATATTTTATATAAATTGAAGGTTTTCTTTTCCGTAAAGTTTAGCAGGTTCTAATAACTAATGAAAATGTATAACGTACATAAAAATACTAAAAATAACTAAATATTTTGACATATGTTATTTATGTCATATGTAAAAATATGATAAAGATCACTTTAATTTTACTGTCAATGTTGTAATCGAATACCAACTCAAAATTGGATACAAATATTCATTAATTATTTCGGGAATAAGAAATGTATTTATTTAGTTACGAAATATTACATTACTTTATTTGATGAATTTTATATTCGATAGAGAATTATAGAAAAGAAGAAATGAAATATTTAATAGGCAAAAATTTAGTGTTTTCTTTCATTTTTGGTATATATTTCAAAATAATAAAAGGAATAAGTGAAGGAATAGTAATCACAAGAATTGGATTTCGTCTGTGCGGGAATCCCGGATCATCTTGTTTTTCCTTAATTGGCGTCGTCGTAGGAGGCCTTAATTCGATTGCGCAATATTCCATCGGAATATGAAAGGGAATCGGCTTTGTGGAAAACCTTTGCCGTGTCTTTATAATCTGGATGGAAACAAATTGGATTTGCGCGTAAAGCTATACGGGGTGGTTATAATGACGATGGAGGAGGAATATGGATGAAATACAATAACGAAGCAGAAAAAAAAGGGAAGGATGAGGATGGAACGGATAGAGAGGAAGGACGACTCCTGAATAATATTTCGGTTTTGATTTGTTCGGGAAAGGTCCTGCACATCCTGCATACGAATTCGTTTCTAGCAGAATGCACGTCTCTACTGTATACGCAGGGTTACGAAGAGAGTGAGTGTTGTTGGATGAGGACGGTACGTGAGGCTGCTGTATCCATGCGTGTGCATGTATGGAGAACGGATGAGTGTAACAGAGATGGAGTACTTTTAATGTAATCCTGTTACCTGGTTCTGGGCGGTTTTGTGCCTTTATTTATGCCCTGGCCAGGATCATCGGAATGAAATGAGCATGAATATGCATGTACAGAGAGAAAAACACGAAGAGATGGATGAATAGAGGAGAGTGAGAGAGACAGAGGTATAAAGTCCAGCTCGAGCCGAGTCCCAATTAGTGGGAATAAATTCGGGCCTCGAGACGTTTATTGGAAAGCTTCCGAATATTAAGCGTTTCGGCGATCGTTTAAATCCACCGTCGAAGGCCAAACCCAAACCACCACCACCATCATCATCTGCCGAACGTAACTTGACGTTGATCGATTCACGACATCTAATGCCAATTACAACAAACCGCAAAAGTTCTAATTCAAAAAAAAAACTAAGCGTGAAAGATGGATATGACGTCTCCCTTTTTTAACACCATTCATAATTCTGCACGCTGGAAATCTAAATTTTTTTGAATGCAACGGTTTTTGCCGCATTCATCATCATATTAGAATACAAAATATCATAAGAATGGTTATTAGTCTTTTTCGAAACTTCACATATAATTTAGTAATTAAACAAAAATTTCACCAATATATTATATCATCTATCATAAACACATAGTAATTTATTTATTTTAATCTGTTTTTGTGTTGTTGTTTACTAGCCGTTTAAAGTAAACGTATCTGTGCAGGTTTCTAAGATGGAAATCACGAATATCGTTCTGTGATAAAATTCTTTGTTTTGGAACAAAAATAACATAAATTCATACCAAAATGGTAAATGTATTAAAGCAATCTGCTCTTTACCAAGTCCACACATAGACTTTAAAACGTGGAAGTACAAGCGTTGAAGATGATCCACGTTGTGGCCATGTGGTATAAACTACAACTTTATAAGAAAACATTAAAAAAGTGTATGATATGGTTTTAGATAATTGACCAGTGAAAATGTTTGAAATAACTGATGTAAAATTTAAAACGAAAAATTTTATAAATTGAAACTTCAAGGCTAAAAGCAATGAAATAAAAATTAAAAGAAAACTGATATATTAATTTTTAAATATTTACTATAATAAAATTATAATTTCATTTTAATTATGACCATTAAATGTTATTTATTTTATTGTTATGATACCGAAATTAAGTAATATATTGCATAATAATATTGTATTGGATTGTTTATAGATGATTGTTAACTGAAGGAAACCGAAAAGGGACCGGAAAAAAGACATGATGATCATTTCCCCTAAGGGGAATTGAAATAAATTTGTTAGTTGGTTAGTTGGCAACCGTTTCCCTAGTCGCTTCATTAGTAGTTAATAATCCCATGGGGTCGACAATCAGATGCGCCGGTCCGTCATTGATATGGGGTGAAAGTGGCAATGTGTTCTAAGTAAATAAGGCTGCAACATACAATTCAGAGGGACTCTTCCTAATTTACTTACACTTACTTGTTTGCTGCAAATAACGGCAAAAATCGCCATCGGCCAAGAACTACAACAACAATTCAATTACACACATATGATTCACCACACCAAGTGTTCCAATTTGAATCACCTTCGTCCTTCAAATCTCTTAATAATTATATAATTTTTGGTTCAAAATTGCAACGTTTATAAATCAAGTGTTTTACAATAATATTATCATCTTCATCCCTCAAATAATTTACTTTTTATAAAAACATTGCAAATCAAATTTTTAGTCAAGAATTTTAACTTTAAGAATAAAATCAATAAACTAAGTATTCCAATTAAAATCATCTTCATCGTTCGAATATCTTATTTATTACATAAATATTGCAAATCAATGTTTATTCGTAACCTTCGTCCTTCTAGTCTTTTAGTATTTATAAAGTAACTTTTATTTAAGAATATTAACTTTGAGATTAGCGAAGAAAAAATCGTAGGTCTGAAGTTGGATATTCCAAAGGCATTGATCGGGTTCAAATGGAGTTGGTAATAATCGAAAGAAACGTATTCTCGTATTGTGCTTGAACCATGTGTATTGTAACAGATGTATAAAGGATTTACCACCCGAAACGGGATTAGTATTACACGGACTTACACATGTTAGAATTTGCGCCCTTTTCGGTTCGCGCCACCACCAAACCAACACCAGCAGTGGAAACGGATTAAAGTTTCCCTTTTGCACCCCCCAACCGACAAACAACAAACGAAAGGGAATAAAGCGCCAACTTAAATACACTTGCAACTGTAATGCGAGAAAAAAAAGCATATATACATATTGACGAGAGAAGATGAAAATGCGAGAAGCGAAACATACATGGAAGGATCTGTTGAGATGAAATCCAATTGGACGTCGACCCCACAGACGCCAATCAAAAGTGATTTTAATTTATTATAATTGAAAGTCGATCATAAAAGCGGCGTTGTTTTATGATCGACCGACGATTTTTATGGGCGCATTAAAATTACGAAAGAGGAGAATCGCGTTTTCTGACTCGCGATAAATCAGCAATTTTCGGTATGGCTATCTGACTGAGAAAGGGATGCAGCAGACGAAGGATGATGGAGCAACGATAAAGATAATCATTTTAAACAAAAGGAAGGAATGATCTTCAGTCAAAGATAATTATTAATTGTGTTCTCGAAAAAAGAATTCTTTTGGTTTCCAAATTAAGCTTTTTCGATTCGATTCGATTTTTTATATTGGAATTTTCGGTATTTTTTGAATGTTTGAAATGTTTGCTAATTCTATAGAAATAACAAATTTGTATAGTAGTTATTTTATATTAATTAATCTAGGTGGGCCTTGAGAGAATTTGATAAAGTTTGATTCATGTTTCAATATCGTTATATGTAGAAAAGAAAAAATGTGAGCACTTTTGTAGTGCAGATTCGTACTGAAACTGGTGCGAATATAAATGGATTAAAAGACACCAAAGAACGTGCAATTCGTTGCTACAACCCCCGTAGGCGCACAACCGTGGGGTTGGATATTCCTTTTTAGAATTATGTCGTTCTATCATGCAAATCATTTCCTCTGATCATGTATGTGCATGCACACGCGGTACGTGCATGTGGACGCAAATTAGATTTTATTCGAAAATGTAAATTTCGTATCGGCAACGGCGAGAAGTTCTTTTACGCTGCATGCATTATTATATCTGCACTAATAATCTATTCATCTATTATTACGTATAAACCCGTTACCGCATGAAACCCTGTACATTCTTTATAAATTGTATTACGTTATTTTTGTGATGTAATTATTCGAAAAAAGTATTTTTTGTGTGAAATTTTTAACCATTATAAATTCAATAATTACGTATTACGTAAAATATAATTAATTAATAAATTAATAATAAGTGTAAATTATTGTAAATAATAGCAACGTTAAAACAAGATTTATACTTATAAACTTAACAGTTAAACTTACAGTTAGGTAACAGCTAAGTAAATGGAAGCAGAAAACATGAGAGAGCATTTCCTTGAGGGAATTCCCCGGATTGAAACAGAACTTACTGGTTGTTCTTGTAGTGAGTCTATTTACGTGAGAGTTGTTACAAGATTCGTCGTCTTTTATCGATCGTCCAGTAGGTCGTCGTTCCTGCTCTCATCTCTTTCTCCCTCATCCGTGCAGCATTTCCCCATCTCCTTTTTTCGTTTTCTTCTTTTTATTTCGGATCGGGCTTTTGTGAAAGGCAGGCAGGCGGCATCACACGCCAGCATCCTCAGCAGTAAAATCCAATTGTGAGAATTATTTTCGATTCGTTTGCTTCGCGAAACGTGAGCAAAGTGAAACAAGGAGGGGAAAAAGAGGAAAGAAGAAGTCTCCTTTAAAACCCACCTCCTATTTCCGAACTAAAACAAAGAATGGAAATATCTGTATAGCGTGCGTTTCATATATACATTTTAGAAAAGTTTTATTTGTTTGTGTAAACTCGGAATCTTTATTTACAATTTATTCTATTCCTTTATAATAACAAATTATTTCATAGAATATCTACTACAAATAGTTAAAAACTTTATTTACACGATTTGGATTGAAACTGTTTTCTGAAGTATTTTCAGTTAATTTAATATATCATAATATTAATCATTGTTGCTATAATAATAAGTTTTTGAATAATATTTATAGTGTATTGTGAGTGAGGTTTCTAAAGTTTTAGGAATGTGCATCGTTTTTGATGAAAGGAACGAAATAATACCTGAAGTTTATTTATCTATTTCGACGACTGGGAATCAATCAATTCAGTTCATAATGTGTAAGATAATGAGGATGATTTGAAATTGTTAAACGGGTCGCGTGATGCGATGATGTTGATGCTGATGATGATGTGCGTTTGTGTTGCGGGGGGAAATACGATCGGAGGCGGCGGTGGCTGTTGGCATTTGTTGAGGCGGCGGCGGCGGCCATCTCGGGAGACCAAGCCCAAACAATATCCTTAAATATGAATGATGACCGATACAAAGAGCAGTATTTATGTACGCAGCAGACATTTCGGTCATCCGAGCATTGAGCAGGATTCGAGAGATGCTGTATTTATATAAAAATAAAAGAAGTTCCCCTCTTTCTCGCACGAAGGAAGGACCTTCGGAGATGCGGGGAATCCGTCGCGTCATCGTCCCGTCTCACTCTGATGGACGGACGACAGAAAAAGCCCGAAGATGATACATTTATCAAAACCTACCGAGGCATCATTCATCTCTTTGCCTCACCTCATCCATCCACCTGCTTGTCCACGTTTAAGCTAAATAAACACACGTGAAATACTCGAATTCTTATTGCTCTTGCATGACCATCACTAAACGGTGGTCCCTTCTCCTAAATTTCACATTTAAAGCATATCGCGAAACTCTTACCGTTTAGTAAATTTGATTACGAATTTCATTAATTGAAAAAAACTCTTTAATAAGCAATAAACTTAATATCTCTTACCTAACTGTATGTAATGTCTTCAAATGTATCAAAACGAAAATCCTTTTGACATTTCTCGAATGCACCACACCACACTGTCAAGTAAAATCCTACATAACCTTAACAAATAATAATGGCGTACAAACAAAACAGTATCGCTTTTTTTGATGACAACTTTAAATAATTAAAATCTAGATTAGTTTCAATATATTACAAACTCAATTAGATTAAAATATGCAATAGGACAAATTCAAAGTAAACTTATTTTGTTTTAGTTAAAAATATAGAATATTTAATATAAATAAAAAATGTATATTTCTCAAATATATTTTATTTTTGATTTAGTTGAAGGGCTTTGCCAGGTGCAGAAGAATGGATTAATGTATAATGAATAGCGGTATAAAAATTCTAATTTATCAAATGATTAATATGTCTCCATTACTAGGATTACATGTATTTATCATTTTTTATATATTGGATGAAATCCAATAATTTATTAAGTACATATAAATATTAAATTAAAATATTTTCAAGATTTATTAGTAAGTGTGATATGAGTAAGTGACAATATAGACAAAAAAGTTACATTTCTTACATAATTTATATTAATTACTAATATCTGATTGAACAAGTAATATCCTATACAAGTCTCAATTACCAAATTTATCAAACATTTCCAAAATTTATTTTCAGGATCTATCAAAATCATCAAATTTAAAAACTAATAATTAAAAGCAATCTTTCAGAAACTAAATACATAAGAATATGAATATGAATATTTATATGAATTTAAAATTTTGACATTAAAATCGCATAAAGTTGAACATACAATATTTTCATTGTCATCTAATATTTAATTTTTTTTAACTGAAAGATGTAAGTATCACGTAATATAATAATGCAAAAGGTCTATAAGAAACTTGCAACTTGCAACTTGCAAATGAAAGGAGGAGATGTATAAACTTTGTGCAATATAACGAATGCGATTTTTTTTTCGCGGAGGCCACGTGGGTTGATAACAATGTGATTACGCGTCTTAAATTGGAATAATAAATAATCTGGCTAAACGATTCGGTCGGATTTCGCGTAAATCGCGCGACTATCACAATGACACAGTGACAATATCGGTCGTAAATCCAACACGAAAAACGTTCAATAGCCTTAAATTTAAACAACATATAAAAATGTGGAGGAGGAGAGAGATGTGTTGT
Source organism: Nicrophorus investigator (assembly GCA_963457615.1). NCBI lineage: Eukaryota > Metazoa > Arthropoda > Insecta > Coleoptera > Silphidae > Nicrophorus > Nicrophorus investigator. Next base: position 27,443,465 of record OY735142.1, read on the forward strand.
GATATACGTATATGAGTGTGTGTGTGTATGCGTGTATGTGAGTGGTCGTTCTCATTGAAAATAGATATAATTCACACACACATATATACGGACAAGTGTGCGTCCTTTTCTCGCCCCATCCCCCCGGTGTCTATTTATTATTTTCGCCTCTGTTGGTCTTTTATTTGGTATAAACCACTTTCACACCTACACGGGTTACCAACCATATAAAGTACGTATAAATAAGCGGGGCCCGCGAGGAAAGAACCACAACATTATTTACAGGCGACAACACCTAAACCACAGAACACCTCTTTCTCTCTCTTTCTCTCCTACTTCTCTTCTTCTTCTTTCCGATTTTTCTATCTTCGTCTCACCTATTGCATCCCGTACCATTGTGTTATATACACGTCGCCCTCTGTTTGCGTCGTCTTCGCGCTCTTCGTCCTCCACCATCCCGATACCATTAAAAATAACCAGAACCGAAATAGTATAATGCATAATAATGGTAATGCATCACCGGGAACGAACGGCGGCGAATACATCATACAAAGTGTCAACCCGATGCGGCCGACAAAGATTATTATTATAAAACCAGACCCTGATAACTTACAACCGCAGCGGAGGTGTCCTCTTTTTCTCTCTACCAAAGAAGGTGGTTCTCTTGCATCGGGCTATTATCATGCAAAAATGCACCCGACATCGGGGGTTGAGACTTGACTCGAATTCCCCGACTTCTCAATAAATATTCCCTCCGCCTGTTATTTGTTTACAACCGCAAAATGGACCTATTATCAGGCTATTTTTAAACCAATCGACGAACAAAGATTTATCACCTAAAAAACTGTGTTTTACATTAGCGTGTGATACGCTCGTGAAAAGAACAACATAACTTACTAATATTTTACTGCATACATAAATTCTTAACACAACAACAACTGATGATACATGATCTCTATTATTACAATAATATTTAATCTGCAGTATTAATAATACATTTTTAATGAGTCTCAAAATGACAGCTGTCACCTTGTGTCAAATTAAAAGCTTTTTGCAATTGGGTCACTGTACAACAACAAATAAATATGCTGGGTCGCGTGATAAAAATATTGAGAAACGCTGGTCTAACTATATTTGTTACTATTTTTATTATGAGAATTTTCTGAACTGTATTCTAATATATATTACTTACTTGACTATTAAACACACTACAAATTTCAAAATATTTTTAGTTATAAATGTTGCGATTGAAAATTATAGTCTATTGGTTAGTAAGTAATAATTAGTTCAAAATATATAAATTGTAGCCTTAACATTCAAATTAATTGTAATTTTTAATCAATTTTTCCATCTACTTTGGACTCCGAAAATTCCCTAATTGTTATTATTAAAAGTTATAAGTTGAATGCCCCCTACAAGAACTCATGAGTAATTTATAGTTCAAAATCAAACTTTTTCCCCTATATTTTGTTAAGCATTCAAATTTACTAATCGGAAAATTAACATAAGGCATCAAATTTAATTATTATATTTTTCATTAATACAAAAAATACAATTTCCTTATTTGTTCATTATTTTTACATCTCTTTATTTTTTAAAGCTCAAACGTTAGATAATAATGGTATTAACGTTTCCCTATATGAATTATTGAAATTAACGAATGTTTGAACAGTTGTTACCACTATCGTTAGATAATAATATTACAGTTTTCATACATCAAATATTGGAATTAACGTTGCTTGCTTAATAATGAATGTTTGAAGGAATGAAATCAAGTTGATTGTGTTTGCAGGAATCCGTATCAGTAATTCCAGCTATTTTCCGAGATTCTGTTGCCCTTTGCAATAACGCGCAAGGTAAATATGATCATGTATTCTATATAAGTCAGTTAGCATGAGATTTCTGCGCTTCTTCGCGTTTAGTTATTCCGTGCATGTAGCACGGGGCCTGTTTAATATTTAGACTGTGTTAGTGAGAGGGCATCCAGCAGAAGTGGTTACAGCAGACACTGCCTTATCCTCAACTCCGGTATTCACCGGGGGCGGCGAGTCCCGGGGACACCTAGGGGCGGTTTTGCAGTTGTAACTGCGGACTCAGCGAAGCTTGTAAAGGTCCGCACGGTAAACGGATTACGACGACTCCGGGTGCAGTCGTTCGGACAATACAGTTAGCTCTCTTCGGGCATGTACACTTCAATGCATCGCATCCCCCACACCATCGATGACACAGAAATAAAAAAAGGACTCCCACCCCATAAGCAACACGCGACCTCTCATTATTCTAATTTCATTACAATGCCGGAGAGATTATTAATACCCCGATAGAAGAAATAAACGAATCCAATTCCCACTGCTGCCACAATTCTTCATCTTCAATAACAACTTTTGTTTTTATTTTTTATTTATGCATCAGCTGTCAAATGTCAAAATTAGAGATGTTTTTCTTACGTCAATTTTGACAAACAATATGATTGTCAATATATAAACATTATACATTAATATTGAAACTTTTCATTATAACCAAAAATTGAAATGGAAAAATTCATTTTTTTTTGCTTCAATTAATTGATTATTTAATTAATACTAAATTATAGTAGACGACACGTTTGAACTACTCGTTAAGTCCATCATTCACTCGAGGTGTGTTTGCGTAAGTCGATGCGAAAGAACTATATTTAGGTTGTGGTCTCATGTGGATGTTTGTAAGTGATGTATAATATATGAAGATGAAGAAGGGAATGAGGAGGTTGTGGAGGTGGTCGCCATTGCGGCATCTGCACAAGATGATTAACGGCGTTCCGCATTTCATTACCTCGAATTAGGTATGTTTGAGGGGGCCTGCGGTAGGTTTGCATCGATGCGCCCGATTTACCTTTTACCTGCGCCCGTGTAAAAAATAAATAAATAAAATAATGACGACGACGAACAACGATGATTCCGATGACGATCATTCTTTTAATAATGATTCCCTTCTTATAATTGTTGCATCGCGGCGGCAACGGTGGCTAAATGAATATTGTTTGTAAAAGCCTGAGGGTGTTTCGCTTCTTCTGCTCTCGGATCCACCGATCCGGTACGCTTTGCTCTTCTGCTCTGCGGCATGTGCGGCGGCATGTTTACGACTCGGGCCGGCGCCTTATTAGAACCTCCAATAGTTTTATTATTACTACCTACGATTGCCCCGGGTTCTTCTGCCATCATCCGTGCACGTAGGAGGTCGCTACTTTATTTCCCATTCCCGCCTCACCGTTTTTAATTGCACCTTTCGCTTCGAGCCGCCCCCGCTCAGCTCGGAAAGAGGAAAAATCAAGTGGATTTCCAACAGCGAACGGTTAATTTTGGAAGAAAATAAAAAATAACGGGGTGAAGAGGAAAAGGAAACGATATAAAAAAAATGCGGAGAATAAAAATAGAATGAAGAAAAAGGGAACAGGACTAAACGAAGCGTAATTTCGAACGCTGCTCGCGAATTACACGGTGCGCGCAAATGTAAAAGAGGGTGGCTCGCCGGTTTGCACGACGAAAAAAAAAAAGATCCGAGGGGGATGAGAAAGGAAGAAGGATAATAATATAAAAAAAAACGAGAGGGAGAGAGAGCGACTAACCCTCCGCTCGCGAATCCACAAAAGCCCGGAACTTTCCAACCGGATAAACTGATCAGCAATTTAAATTTAGACCAGTCATTTTCATATTTTGCATCTCCTGCCTTTAAATAAAAAAAAGGAAAAAAATTGAACTGCTTTAATTAGCGCAAGTATTTGCATATTTTTGCTAATTCTGCATTCCTAGAGAAACATATTTAAATATTAATTAATTAATTAACGCACTAAAACTGAAAAGAATAAAAAATATACTCAACGATGACAGATAAATTGACGTTGTAATGATTTGTAAAGGTTATGATTCAATAATAATAATAAATAAAAAATTAAATTTAAAAAAAATAATCAGTTATAAATCTATTGTGGAATTGACGCATCTGTTAATTATTTCCATGACAACCACTATTATTTTCATTTTTGTAGATCGTCATTTGTAACTAGTATAAGTAACTGAAGTAAGAATATTGTTATTTTCAAGTTAATTAATATTTTTTTGTATAAATTAGAAAATGTTGAGAAAATGCGTTAAAATATAATTTACCAAATGTTGTACGAACATATTTAATTATATGTTTATTTTATTTCTGAATGTTTTAATGTTATTATTTTTCGTTCATAAAATAAACATGAACGAGCGGTTGGACGGCGGTCGGCGCCTCTTTGATGAATCCGTGCGACTAACAAAAAGAAGAAACATACTAGTTATTATGCAATTCGATTATTATGTAAATGCGTCGGAAAATGTTAGACTTTAATATGCAATAATTATATTTGTCTTATTTTTTTAATTACCAACCAATTATTCACCTAGGTTTATACATTCTCTCACAAATGTAATTAAAAGTGAAAAAAGAAATTATTTTTATAGCGTTTTCAAAAATTTATATGACGCCACAAACAAAAAAAATATAACAATAAAAATTAATGTATGTATAAGAAATAATAATTGTTTCTTTTTAATATACTTTTACTAATTATAAATTTGTCAAATTCTTTTGGTTTCATTATTCAATAATCATTTCGTTATTAATATTAATATATTTAGTTAAAGAAATAACTGGTTTAATTATTAAAAAAGTGTGAATTATGTACAAATGTAAACGTTTCTTGGAAATACGTAGCGTAGTAAAATACGTAAAAACGATGAATGAAAAATTAAAAAAAAAAAATTCTCTAAATTTTATTTTTTTACATAAAAATTGCGTAACGTGGATTTGCACAAATAACTTCTCGAGTAGCGCTTAGGAAAACGTATTTTTTATTAATAGTAATTATTTTGTATTAATTATTAGATATTTTTCAATGCTTTACTAAATTTCATATATATTAAATGTTTATATAAATTCGACTGCAACATTATTGTAGAAAAAACTACATGCTACATTTTAACCACGAATTAATTTTCCCATTCAATTCACGGATGAAAAAATAAAATGGAAATGAACGAATCGAGAAAGAGAGAAATGTATAAATGATTTCAATAATGGAGCATGGACAAAACACGCATACTCGATCCCATTAATATTCATCGGAATCGACGATTGTTGAATCACACTGTATTCTATTTACTGAATCACAATAAAAATACCACACACTCATTCGGTCCGCCACATCGTGATGCTGCACACAAAATCTGTACTGTTTTCTTTTTCCATCTTTCTATTTTTTTTATTGTTATCAACCCTTCTTTCAAAGCCTTCTTTACGTTTTGATTTATGATTGACGTCAGCTTTACGTTGTTGCTTTTTTTTTTCAGATCTCTTTCAGCTCCCATCTTCTATTTTGCCATTCAATTTCTCGAAACGTTACTTCTTAATACATCCATCTATGTTATTATTAACAATATCTTTGATATTTAAAAGAATAATAATGCTGTTCATGGTATTTTTCTTTTCTTCTCTAATGCTGTATGAATGGTTAAAAATACTTCGGTCACTCGATTCAACATTTATAATATCTCCTCTCTATAAAGCGAAAAATTCGAATTCACTCTTCAAATATTTTTTTGTTTATATTTTCATCGAAAATGTACGATAAGAAAGTAAATATTGAAAAATCGCCTTATTTTATATTTAATTTAATTCTAAAAATCTCGGAATTATTGTAAATCAGATTAATTCGTTTCTATGGAAACTTAATCATTCTTTGCCCAAATCAAGTCACCTTTTGACGTCATTCTAAGTGAAACTTTCTTTATCAAAATTTTTGTCTATCATTCTGCATTTCTGGTATGTAAATCCTCATCAATTCCTCATTTAGATTTCAAAGTCTCTTCTAAAAGCTTTACAAGATATATGTATAATTAAAACTAATTTTGCTTATAGAGAAATATATGCTCATCAATGACATTGACGTTTGACAATTGACAAAAGCTAACGTAAAGGATATGGCGGATATTTCCGCCGCTTTTAAAATAAAAACGCTCGTTAGCATATAATAATTAAGTTTATAAAACTTATGGTGGTAGACATCATATTTATGTGGTGGTAAATCTGTTCTGTATAACCATAATGACAGGGCATGTTGATCACATGTTAGGGAATATTTTGACATTCGATGATGATGATGATGTCATGCATATAGGACCCTCCGTCGGATAAGCTGCGTGGCAAGTGGTTGGGGGAGATTGGGCAAGTGGATGCGGAGCACCTCTCATCGATTTTCTTATTTGTGAATTGAAGTGCAATTAGCGTTGGATTTGTACTTCCTTTCCTGCACATCGCATACACAAAACGAAAACTATTTTTGGGATTAGTTATTTCGAACTGTGAGCGGTGGTGGATGGAAGAGGCTCGCATTTTAAACAATGGTCCACAAATTGTAATTGTATGTGTGTGTGCGAGCAGGGGCTTCGAAGTCCTTGATGCTGATGTTGAAAGGGGGTGGGCGCGCGCTTGATAGCAGGATTACATCCTGCGGGTTGTCCTGAAGCGTTGAAAATTACAGAGCCGACGCGCTTTTGATTTTCGCTCACTTCTTCGACTCCTTTCAGTGTTTTTTTTTTACTTTATTTTCATGCTCATCCACGGATCACACACACACATATATATCTATATGGAGGAGTGAATCGTGAGAACAGATTATCGACGTGCCTTTGGTTTTGTGGTGGTGAAATTGCATTAGATATTTTTTCGAGTGGACCCGGGGGGCCGTGTAATGCGCAGAGCGTGCCCCCTTTTTCCGGAGGGTTGTTCCATCCGACACGCGGCTCCCGGAAACACTGAATTAACTATGTATTAATAGACCCCAGCCCGATCCATTGTCCTCTCATTGATGTCACTACATAAATATATTTACTTTACACTTGATTTATTGGAGACTTCTAATACCTTTCCATTACACTTGAAGTACGTGGGATCCGCATTCATTACCACTCTCAATTCACAATTATCAACTCTGATTTCACAAATATATGGAATTTATTTACGACTATTGTAAATAACAATAAAAATAAATAAAGTAATGATTAGTAACATGAGTAGCGCCTCTAAAGAAATAACGTCAAAGCTTTGTCAAAAACAAAGATTTATGATGACATTGACGTTTGACATTAGCTACTTTTTAATAATTATTAATAGTTTTTAATAAATTGCAATTACATGAAATAATTTAAAAAAAAAATAAGTAATATACACATGTACTCACACTACTAATTGCATTTCATGTTTTTAATATTGTTTAATATTTATAAAATTTAAAAAATAAATATTTAAAAATAAAATACACCAACAATAAATGCTTATAAAATATTATTTTATTTTTTAGTCTACAGATCTATTGCTTAACTGTGTCCTAGTTTAGCACATAAAATTGCTAGAAATAGAAAAAAAATCACCAGAAAGATTTTGCGTTTTCCTAACAGGATTTCTTTAGCGTTCTTAGCTGCATTTGATTCGTTGTAACAATTCGAGTTATTGTCATCAATAATCTCCTAATTTTTATTTATTTTTTTAAACTTTTATATCCATTCCAATTTATCTAACATTAATTTAAATCTTACCTTATTTACATTAAAATTCAATATGAATATTTTGACTAAATACATTAATATTCTTATTAAAAAAATGATAGAGTATTACATAAAGTTATTATTTTTTTTTAGCTATTTACAATTTGCTGTAAAATCCGCAAACATCGAGCAAAATATTTCACTGTGAAATGTTAAAATAAATGTATATATATTTTGTATTGTTTTTACAACATTTTATTGCGGTTCTGCATATAATTCGAAAGCAATTTAGCTTGTTTCATTCATTTGAATGGAAACCGAAATTAACCGGAATTTTTTTTTATTGAACATCCCTTTTTGCGTTGCATCGTGCAACCATGCGTATCATCATCGTTTTCAGTTCATGTATATATAACTGCGTTTTTTTTACTCTCTCGCTCTCTCTGCCTCTCACTTTATATACTGTCGAATAGCCGAAATGTATGCAAATAGTCGCTTTGTTATTTGGAAAGTTGGGGATTTGCGATGGGCGGTAATTGGGAAAAACTGCAGTAAATCAGCATAATATTACGGGGTAAGGGCTGCTGCTGCTGCTGTATGCGAATGTCGAGGGTTGTGGGGGTGACGGCGGCGGCGGTGACAGAGAGGAGGCGGAGGCAGCAGGGAAGTTTCGGAGCAGCCTTTGATATGAATACGGAGGAGTTGCCTGCAGGGAGCATCAGCAATCGGTTGCTATGGTGATGGATGAGGGCACGACGGGGGTTGTTGGCCACCCCCGCACGTTGCCTCCAACTTCTGCGGGGAGTGTGAGGGCGGCATCCTCTGAGATGTGTGTGTGTGTGTATTGTATGGGGAAAATCGTGAGACCCGGAAACGGAATCTCGACAAACCCGACGGCGGTATCTTGGCGAGAAGTTATGCAATATGGTAATTGGGAAGCAGGAAATCAAAGACGCGCGAATTAGTGGGATAACAACGAGCCTCCCGTACCGTTTTCATCCTCCCTTCAAGACCGAAATTTTGGGACCGCACGTACTGATGCATTAACTGTTTGACAGATGGAGGGACGGGACTATTGATGTGTGATCTACGTGCAAAGAAAACGAATTAATTATCACCAACCAATCAATCAATTTTACAATCAAATTATACAAAAACAAACTTAAATAAAATGAAAAATCTATTGATTTTATAAAAATGATCAATGTAACATTTTTATAGTTTTAAAATTAAAGTTTCAAAGATTAACAAAAATAGAAAATTAGTGTTTTTCATTTTAAAAGTATTTGATTCCGTTTTCAAATTACACAAATATAAAAGAATTGTAAACAAAAACGTATATTACAATTTCATGATTAAGCCATTTGTTTTTAATTTGTAATTAAAATAACAAAACATTATTCTATTTGATAAATTTTAATGGAAATGGAATTAATAAAACATTTTCGTATTCGATAAGAAAGCAATAAAATTGAACACCTGCAAATCTCAATCGTTAAAACAATCCTTATTTGGTCACAAAAATGACTGTGTTTCGCGATTTTAGATAAAAAAGTAATAAAAATTTATTGTTTAAAAATATCAGTGCGTCGCAATGAATCATCTGCACCTGCAAGCAAATCAAATGTTAAGCGATGGATCGGCAACCCCCGACACTTTTCGTTATTAACAATTCTATTGGTTCAATCGCTCGGATCGACCCGCAGATCATTGGTTGCATATCTCTAAAGTTTTTTATCTAAATATTTAAATATTATTTAAAGTTTTATCTAAATAATAAAAATGGCTATTTATAACAACAAAAAAATACCAATCGAAAATGAGCTCAATCAATCAAAATACAATAATTTTTAAATTTTATATATAAAATCACTTAACATAATTCAAATTGTTTAGTTTCGATAAGCAACATTTATCATGTACCAAACAAAACAATAAAATTTAGGAGATTATTTATCAAAATCGACAAAAACGTTGCCCGTCAGCTGTACACGATTAAACAATCCTTATTTGGGCACAGAATTAGTGCGTTTCGCTCATGACTATAAATTATTTTAGAAGTAATTTTTTGAACAGAAAACTATTTGTAAATAATACATTTTACTTTATATATTAAAATAATTTATTTTGTGCGTAGAACACAAAATATTTTGTGTTGTTTATAATATTTGATAATGTCCAATGCAAATGAAACTGATGAAACCGATAAGAAAGCAATAAAAAATACAGAAAAATTTTATATAATAAAATTACTTTCATCAGGCACATTGTTTAGTTTCAATAGGCGATATTTGCCTCTACTATATAAGGAAAACTAGAATATTATTTAATTATTTTAATTACTTAATAAAAATAATAAATTAATATTTTTCGTTCACTAAATTTTCATTAAAATAAATCCTATATAAAATTTGCGCGTCTGATAAAAAAAGCAATAAAAATTAGGAGATTATTTATCAAAAACGTCGCTATTATGAATCATGTGCACCTGCAGCTGCACACGTTTAAACAATCCTTATTTGGGCACGAAAATATTTCGATAAGAGAATTAAATGTTTGAAAAATCGTTTAATAAAACAAAACGTCGCGAATTGTGACGAAGAATTATCGGCAGTTGCAAACTTTAATGAAATTATCATAAATTATATTAGAAACAATTTTTTAAATAATACAATTTATTACCTTATTGGTTTCCAATTTTTTGTAAATAAGAAAAATCCTCTTGTTTTAATTTTTGAATCACAGTTTGGAAACCTCTGCTCTATATAAAAATTTAATTTGCGTGTGAGCTGTAAAAAAAATAAAAATATTGGTAAAATTTAGTTTAATTAGTAAAAAAATGTCATTAGATAATTTACTAATTACAATTTGTTAATTAAAAGTATTAGTTTTGTATTAACGACTAAACAAGTAATTATAGATGTTTTGAAAAATAAATCTGTGATTGTTGAAAATGTGCGTGTGCGTTGTGCAAACTACTAATTAAAATAGAATCGAGATTTTTGAAGCCGTTCATGCATATTCAAATTGGACAAAAAAAATATAACAAATAACAGCATTTTCAATTGCCATGCAAATGAGACGATGAGCGTGGCACAAAAGAGGAGATGAGGGATGGAATGGAATGGAAGGAGAGGGAGGTTGAAAGATTGTCAGATGTTTAGCCGCTTCAATTAGTTTCCATTTTTATTGGACGATAATTCAATCCAGAACGGATGGCCCAATAGACATAATTCATTGCTAAGTGGCCCGTTTCTAAACTAATATTTGTATCTTCCTGTTTGTTTTCTTCCTTTTTTTTTTATTTACTTGTTCTTCTTCTCTTTCTCTCTCTCTCGGTCATCGCGCATTTTTATGGCCTCATTAATGGACCGGAGAGAATTAATTTCTCTTCCACGTCCCTCCTTTGTTTCTTCTTCACCACCGGTGAGGTTAAAGGAAAGGTGCTCGAAACTTGCATTTAGAATTAATTCGATTAGAAATGCGTGTGTTCTTTCTGGTGGTGGAAATTAATACATGAACTAATAGGGTTTCATTTTCGGTTTCTTTTATACTTTTTCAGGTATATCTCTCTTCTTGCTTTTTTTAGGGGGTGGATAATACGTATTTATTGAGATGGAAAAGGAAGTGGATGGGAAACAAAGAAATTTTATTGGCTATAAATCTTAGTGCAAACGTTGGAATGTTGAAAGACTTAATAAAAAAATATAACATCAATACATATTAATATTTTGATTAACACATCTGTTCCTTCTTTCCCCAAAATATATTAAATACAAAAGAAAAAAAATCTACAGCTTAAGAAATAACAATTTGCATTATTGGAATTTTTTAAATTTCATTTTCATTTGTACTTGAATAATAATTATTTTTTCAATCTCGACTTTTTCAAAATAGATTACAATTACGAATTGATTAAGTATTTTTATCAAGTAATTAATTATAATTAATTTCCCATCATAGCTTACGTTTATTCATCATATACACATATCCCCTGTTTTTTTGCAGATGATAATTTCCTCAGAAAATCATGAAAAAGCAAGATCAAACTATAATGTGTCATGAAAATATTATATCTTGAAAAACATACAAATAATACTCAATTCAAAAAAAATGATATAACTAAATCCGATTCATACAGAAAATAGGTTTCTTAGAAAATCGTAGATTTTGTTAGGTAAAACCGTGTAAGTAAAGTCATGCGATAGGTAAAATTATGTTTTTCTAGTTCTTTCAAATATGTTTTAATTTAACTCAAATTAAATGTAATTATAATTACAAAATTTACTGCGAGTTTAACTATAAATGATCGATTTACATAATTCATAATGCGTTATTAATTAATTGGAACGAAATTTATTGCTCGTTGATTCCATTCTAATTTTACTAAATTACACCTAGTTTTTCGCAAAATATTAATATTCAGTTTTAGTTTTATTGCACCAATTTAATTTCCAAACCATAATATATAATATTTGCAACAAATTGATTTGATTTATTTCATCAGATTTATATAATTTAGTGTAATGCTTTTTATTCGTTAATCGAGGTATCACTACTTTTTCACGTAATGTATATACACTTTATTTAATGAATAATCAAAGAAATAAAATTAATTGAAATGCCTACAATAGTAAATTATTTTCTTGTCTATATATTGTAATTATTAAGATTTGCATAGACATTACAATATGTTGCACAATTAAGATTTATTGGCCGATTACGTAATCGACATCTCCTAATAAAGTTTTAATGGAATTGCGCAAATGTAATCAAAGTGTGATTAATAAAAGAAATATTTTAATTATTTTCATTTAACTATGAAACTAATTGATAACACATTGATTTTCTTCATATTAAATATTATTTTTTACTTTAATTTTTTAATTATTATCGATATTTCATGTTTGTATTAAATGTTTATTGGGTTGCGAAATGACAGCTGTCACCTGTCAAAAAATTTGTTATACATTTTTGGGTACGCTGTCAAATGATTCAGAAATATCGGCATTTTACACATGAACTCTGACATTTTGAAAGCGCCATCTATGATTCTACTGGAGAACATGGGCACCACGGATTAAAATTAAGATATAAAAATATAGAAATGCAATTGCAAAAATTTGTATTTATTTGTGATCCGTACAAAGTGTGAATTATTTACGAATCCTGTGTTTGCGGTTGATTTAAAAAATGTTCTCTCGTCGATTCATGTAAATTAATTGGAACTGAGCGTATTTAAAATTGAGTGCACGTGCGCGATTCGCTTAACGATTCAATGAATTCGAATACGTTCAAATTCGAATGAAAAAAAAAACTTAGGATGAAGAAAAAGGGTTGTCAGTAAGAAATACACTCAAGATTGCCGATTGTTAGCAAATTTAATTGCTTGCGCAATCATAAATTTCGGAGCGGCGGTGGCGCCCCCGCAAATAACGTGGTGGTAAAACACAAAGGAAAGAAAATAATTCCCCCTCGGGATGGGATGATGATGATGATGGTGTGCTCTTCGCGTCTCTCGGATTCCTCCGGTTGTTTTGTTTTCAATCCGCCCATTACCGAGTCCTCGTAGTTTTATTATTAATATTTATTATTTATTAAAGGTTTATGCGGCCCTAAACGGACGACAGCCGAACAGTATATCAAGTTGGCAGCGCTACCAAAAAACGACCCAGACCCGAAGGGGAAGCCGCCTCGTGAACCGAACCATTAAACGACCAGAAACCCATTAACCAAATGTTTATTTGTTCTCCTTTCGCATCTACATACATATATTTTTAACGCACATGCACTTCGCATTAAGTCTTAGAACATCAACCCGCCGCTATCGCCGTTGTATATTCTGTCCAGTAGATTTCTCCTAATTATGCAAATATAGTTTAAATACATACTTAACATTGAATACATATAATTAAGAACTGCATAATTTCAATACTGAAAATCTTTGATTTAGTAAAATTTACACCTTAGCTCATACGTTTTTTAGATTTAAAACAAATCTTTGTTTCAACAGTTTTGTAGAGATTATATTAGAAATAAGTATTACTTATTTTCTCTTATTCACTGAAATCAGTATTTCCAATCTCTGGTTATGTATGATTTAGATATATTTAGACTACACCATAATCAAAATTCTTCATTTTTGTAGTAAATTTCACGTAATTGTTGCTTTTTGCTTTCATGTATACTTAATTCAAAATTATATTAATTTGAAAACTAAATTATCTAATTTTAATTTTGTCATTGATTGAAATACTAATATCCGATTATCTTTTTTATACAAATTAGAATCGAAGCCATAAAGTATGTAAATATAATTCTCTTATCTTAATAGCTTCATTATGCAAACTTTGTATTCTCGTATTTGCAAACCAGTCCATTTCTAGTCTATCATCAATGATAGTTCTGCTAAATACTTAGTAACTAGACAGCAAACATAAATTATCTGAATACAGATAATAAATAAATAAGTGATTTTTTTTTTATTGAAAATTTATGAAAAAATTATATTTTAATTTTATCAACAAAGAAAACGATTGTAAACACGATTTTATTATTATTTTTTTAACTAAATAAGAATTAGTAATATTTAAAAATTAAATTATATAAAATTACGAACTACAAAAATTTTGTTTATTTGTTACGAAAAAGATTAATTGAACTGGAGGAATTTACGTGTTTTGTTGCTCGTAATCCTTGATTATGTCACGCGAAGCAATGATCATCTGCAATTACTATTTTATAAATTGAATAAGTTAGATAATCATTTAAATATACAATATTAGATTATTGCTTAGGGAATTTAATATCAAATAATTTATTAATTTCATTTTTAATTATACTAAATAAATAAATTTCAGATGATAGAATTATTGATAGAAAAAAATTCTTGACATTTTAAACTTTTTAAATTAGATTAGTGAAGTAAATACTGCAAATTAAAAAATCTAACAACAATATCATAAAAATCTTACCTGAATTGATTTGTATGATTTATACAAAATTTTGTTCGAATTGACAACCGTTTTTGACATCTCGCAGATCCTCTGTCAACGTTTGACAGCGAGTCACTGGAATTAAAGAAAATCATGTTATAGAATCAACTTGTACAAACGCACACGCGTTTTAATAATTGAAGGAAAATGACAGACAACGACATAACGCGCATTGATTTATGGCAACGTAACTGAAGATATTACCAATTGCTTCGAGGAACGGCAACTTTTTTCCTTTCCTTCTTTCTTTCTTTCTCTGCATTTGTGTGTATATCTCGAGAAAGGCACTGCCCATTGCGCAAAAATAAATCCGATCCAATCGAATCGTACAAAGGTTGATTGTAATTACAGAGGAGGTGGAACGCTACCTTTTTATGGGCAGCAATTCCATGAACATTAACCACTAATTACACCCATAAAACATTCATATACATACACACACAACGTGTATATATAAATTTCGAGTTACGCACACCGAGCCATAAATTACGTTCGGTTATGTATACAAAAAAAATATATAAAATAAACCAACGGATAGAAGAGAGAGAAAAAATGATGAAGAAAAAACGGTAAGAATAAAGCTTCAAGCTACGGCAACAGTGGGAACGTTAGGGTTTTAATGGTTCCAGTGAAAAACGTATATGAAGTAAAACTCTTTAGTATTCATGCGACAAATTGCGCGAATGTAGGCTAGTTCTAGTTCTTCTATTTTTTCTTTCAGTTGGAGGACGTCGTATATTTTGTCCTTTAAAGAAACTCGTGACTTAATTCCTGCTCATTAGCGGATGATAAGGAGGGTACTGTCCCCCAAAAATATTGTTTGTTATTCCCTTCGCCCGAAATGATATTAATAAAATGCTAAAATGTGCGCATAATAAAAGGGCGAGTCGTTACCGTAGGGCACCCTTCTTGTTTTTTTCTCTATCCTTCTCCTCGCAGTTTGCGAATTGGGGCGTATCCTAAGTTATGCTTACGCCCTCATCGCAGGGGCGGTCGTTGAGGATGCACCAATCGGGTATCGGGCGATCGGAGCCCATACCTCGTCCGCGTACTACGAAAGACGGCTAGTTGCTCGTGCACTCCGCTAGCATTAACATCTATTGGTTAGAACCACCACCGCTTCTTTGCTGCATGCGTTACGTGTCCACAGTTTACATCTCCGTGGACTCACCTGATAAGTGCTGTTGTTTGGTTTTTACTTGTGCAATAATTTCCCTACGCGGCGTTCAAACTGGAAGGCGATTTCGAACATATCACTACGGAAATTATGAAGGTGAGTCAATGTTTTTTACGATCCAACTGGATTACATTTCCATCGACTTTGTACAGTTACAGAGCTTTTGCAACTTCTATTTATTTTACCAACAATTAACATAACTCCGTTCACAACCGGATTAATCTAATCAAAGAACTGTTAAACACCAATTACATCGTTGATAATCAAAGAAAAAATATTCACTTATCCAAATAGCGTGAAATTTATTACAATTTAATTACATTTCAAGCATAATTTAACAACAATAAACAATCGTAATCTGACACTTCAGAAATGTCATTACATAATAGACATATCATTAAAATTTAACAAAAATATTTATTTTTATTAAAATGCAATTTTCCTATAATTTACGCTAAGAATGTTGCTAAGAAAAATTAACCGTTACAATTTATAAATATTAATAAATCACGTAATGATTAATTCATCACTATATTAATACCAACCTTAATTTAGTAATTTCATTGGAGAAATGTTTATTGTATATGTTGTTACCATAACAACCATAGTAACATTTAATTTAAAAAAAAACTTAGCGTTGGTAATAAAATAAACAAAATTATTTTAGAACTGTCAACAAATTTAATGTGAAACCAGCGAATTTTATAATAAGAATTACGTTTGAGTGTTTAGATCATTGAAAACGGCATATCTACAAGAAACATTTGTAAGTAATATTAATTAATTCTTAAACTAAAATCACACATGAAATATCGAACAGTTTTTATGTAAATCAATACATTTTTTGTAATTACCACTTTGACAGTTTTAATTAATTCTATGAATCAGTACTTGATCTACAATGATTGAATTGTAGTAATTACGTAACTGTGGGTTTTCAGTTTTTTTCAGATTGTTTTTATATTCCTAAATATTTCACTTTAATTCTTTTTCTAAGTTTAATTGGAGGACTAATCAAATTAAGCATATTTTGAATTTAATGCTGTATAGCATCACGGAAATATTTGTTATATAAAGGAGATTTTATAATGCGTACCGGCAAAAATATGAGAAATATTACGCGGACCGGCAGAAATATTTTTCCAAAATTTTGATGTAATTCATATTGTCACCGACCGGTAAGAAAATTGTTTTAAATCACCTAGAAACTTTTTTTATTTAGTTGCTTTGTGTATTTCAATATTTGCAATTATTGTTCATATAAATCTAATATAATTGATTGAATAAAATAAATAGAAAAAATTATTTATGTTTATATCACATTCAAACATCATTATAGCTACAATAAATGTATGATTTGTTACGTAAATAAACTGCGGTAAATTATTACCTTATCATGTGAAGTATTCGAATGCGAGCCAAATACACACAAAAAAAAACATATCCATCGAAAACGATCCGAAAGACATGAATATGTGCGTGTCTGCGCTACAATAAACATTAGACGGGTTACGCAACGCAATGTTTTTTTTTTTATTATTGTGCTTTAATAAAATCCAATTTATTTTCCGCGATTCGTCGTAAATTAAGTGTGCAATCCGATGGATGTTTACGTAACATCGATGCGCCTGAAGAGGTTTTCAGAAGCCTCTGTGAAATGTCATTTGTCGGATGCATTTGACGGAAAATAGTCGTTAAATGAGAAATAATATCTTATATAACTAATTAATTTTAACGATTGCAATTATATAAATTACATTGAATAATTTTGAAATTATATTGTTTGGCTTCCGTAAAAATTCAAATTAAAAAAAAAATGTAATTAATGAATTTGTTATGCAAATGTACAAGTATTATTTATTTGTGTGTTTAAAGTAATAAATTGTTTGATGGGGCGATGCAAATGAGCGGAAACAATGTTGCATATATTAAAGGACGTACGAAAAATTGGGGCAATAATTAAAAATTTAAATTTTCCAATGGAGAGAGAGAAAAACAACAAAATTCAAATAAAGCCGCGCTCATTAGGTATATTTTCAATAATTAACCGCGGAATTTAATTCGGATTTATAATAATTTGTTTACTTTATAAATTGAATTTGGAAACTGTTTATTAATAATTTATTTGGGAATTATTAAAATTGGATAAAAATAAATTTATTAATTTGAATGTATATTTTTTTAAAGCTAATTTATTCGCTAATTCCGTGTTTATTATTTAAATTCGATAAAATGATTGATTAATTGAAAAAAATAATGAATGGATAAGTCAAAACACTTCATTCGATTAATCCGTACAAATACAAAAAGAAAACGTGAATAATTTTTAATAATCTTAAGTGTTTGTTATTGCATGCATTATTCTATTCATCAAGATTTATTTTTTGCACAATATTTTCAATAATCTTCGGGATTAAATCAAGTTGCAAAAGAAATTTTGAAACATCTAATGGACATAATTAATTTCTTGCTAAAAATATTATTTTTTTAATAAAATTTAGTATGTTACAAAAATTAAGTGAAAAATTCACACATTAACGTATTTTCTAATTAATCATTATTATAAATAAAAATTAGTAAAATACTGATTTAAAATGAATATTTAAAAAAACGGTATAGCAAATTTTGTTTTAATGTCCAAATTTGTATTGTATTTTTTCTTTCAATATTTCAAAATGTAATTATAGATTTATCATTGCATCTGGTAATAAGGAAAGGTATTAAGTGTAGAAGATGAAAAATGGTCGATAAAGGGAATGCGTTAGAACTGCACGTTATTGGTTTCTAATTGAAGATTAATTACCGAATCAATCACTTGAAAGTTATTAAAGGCATGTGGGGAAAAGCGGAGGTGTTATTTTGTTTTCTCCTCACCATCGGATAGAAATATTGTATAGATCAAAGGGTTAGGGAGCGAGATGAAGCGATACGGACGAGGCGAGGAGCTTAGCTCGTACACATCTGATAGAGGTTATTAATTTCCCTCGAACTTCTCTTTTGCTCTCTCTGTTTTTTCATCTTCTTCGTCTTCTCTTCGCTGCATCGTGCATTGTATTCAATCTAGAAGCTTCTTCTTTTCCGCCGTCCGTGTTTGTACTAGGCGCGCTTTTGACCGGTCCTCCTATGACTTACGGTGTCGATTTGTACCTATCACATGGCCAATTATGGAGGATGATATTGATAATGATAAGAATTAATATCTCTATTTGTTAAGAAAAAGGAGCGAAAGCACGAAGCCATATTTCTCTTCGGGTAATTACCACCACCCATTTCACAGATTTATCATTCACGCATGCATTTGCTGCGTACGTTGTTTTTCAACTTTCCGTTCATGTTTGATAATAAGCATCAATGTTTTCTCAATCATTAACAATTAACGCAATTCCTTACAAAAATGTTTCAATTAATTAGATGAAATAATTGATTTCTATAAAATATGAAAATTTCATAATTATTACTTATTTCTATAAAAAATAAATTGAATTTACATGAATTAATTTGAATTATTATAATTTTGTTCAAAGTTCAACAAAACATAATATTGCAAGATGTATCTTTTAAATAAAATAAAATTATTCAAATTAGTCAAATTTAGGTATTTTGATTAGTTTTCAAAATATTTTTCATTGTGTTTTTTGAAGTCACAAACAAAAAAGGAAGTATTGATGGGAAAAGTGAAACTGGTTTAAAAATGACGCCTTATTGAGTTGTAAAAGAAAAATAGATGTAATTAAGTGGCAAAACGGTTTTTCTTTCTTTCTCTCTTCACATTTCATTCTTAGAGTGTTCGTTTTCTAATAATCCTCAGAATGGCAAAAGGCGTTTGCGGAGAGGTATAATTCTCTCTCTTTCTTTCCTTCTCAAAAAATTACGATTTTCGGTTCGTACCAAAGTTTGAGTCTTGAAAGTATGCTTGGATCTCCTCCCGTGATGAGAAAAAGAGGTACGAACAAAAAATATGTCCCGATTGTGTTTTCATAAATTGATAAATTATATACTGGTCCTTAGATAATATATCATGCATAGTGCATTATATTATGTTGGAAGGTAGGATTCGGGGCTTGTTTTACAAGAGATTATCGGAAAGACCGATGCGATTGTGGCCTTTAAAAATGTGTATATGTTAGTGTATACATATATGAGTGTTGAGTGTGTGTGTGTGAGTGAGAGCGCGGGGGAAGAGACGGCATCATGGGCCCCCAGAAAAAGGATTATGATAAATTGACTTTCGGGAATTCCACACACGGATTCCGCCGCTCATTGTGCACCCGAGACACCCAAAAAAAAAACACACGCACGCACACCCTCGTACAGAAAGTAGCGAGATTACGATCCAATTATTTTATCTTTACTTTTAAAGAATACATAGAAATACATTTAATTTAAACTTAACGTTTATAAATCATCAATTTATAGATAATGTTTGAAATAAGATAAAATTGAAGTCAATTTATTAATGTTTAATATTTTAAAATTGTATATTTTATATCAATAATTTAATTAATTCAATTTTATTTTATTAGTTGAATTTATGATTACATTTTTTTCTTTTTAAATGTCTTGTTCTTGCTTGAAGGGAAGCGACGGTTAAGCAAATAATGGTAAATTAAAATATTTTGATTGGAAATCTTATAACAAAATATTTATAAATAACTGTTAGAAAATTATGATTTTCTATTAAGGGTATAATGTTACAACATTTTATTTAAGTATTTGTGTTTGTTATTTGATATTTTATCTTATTTATTTTGAAGAATAATCTAATCTGATTGTTATTAATTAACTTTATTATATCACTTCAATCAAATAGTATAATCAAATAGTATAACATTTTATAAAAAATAGTAAGTATTTTTATTCTTATAAAGATTTAGTAACATTTAAGTTGATAATTGTGTAAATGAGATGAATGTTGAAATTGATAATTTGATTAGTAATATAGTTGATTATGTATAAAGTGTGTAAGTATAAAGTAAATGTAAACAGTAATAATATTTGAGTTGTAATGAAATTAGTTGCGCAACGGATTTAGTTTTTTTGTTGCTCAATCTAAGCATTGATGTTTTCCTTCGTGCATTTTCCCCTTATAGATTGTTGTTATTTTTTCTGTTGCCGCTGCGTGTTTACCTAAAGATTAATTAAATTCGGCGGATAATGATGATATTGTGGCGTGTCATCGGTGTGTTTTTGGAGACAGGCCTGTCATCTGGAGCCTCGTGTTGATTTAACTGCGGTCCGAGCAGGTGAGTGTGTTGGTTTTTGTCCGCACTCGATTCGTGGATGTTGTGGTGTGCGACGATGATGGTAGTAAGGTGAGGAATTTAAAGAGGAGGCATTCATCCATCCATCCTTCCTTATGGCAATGTATGGCCCAAATAAAAGAGAAGAAAAGAGATATCCGTATGAGCATCACTGTGGTGATGACAAAGATGAAGATTGTCGGACCACGTGTGTTCCTCTCGCACATTACTATTTGCGTTCACATGTCACTCACTTTTGGCTTTCTCGAGTGATCACCTCAGCCGGATATTATTCTAATCCTTCTTTCGATAATGGTACCACAAAAGGAAGCATTCGACAAAAGCTATAAAGCTATACTTATTCTTTTTCCATTCATTCTTCCTCTAAGATTTGTAGAAACTGATGGACAATAAACTATAAAAGAATATTTAAGTAATTGTAATTGAATGAATATAACACAAAACTATCCTATTTTTTATAAATATTTAAATTTATAGACTAATTTTATTATAAAAATTAAAATAAATTAATTCAAATTTTTAAATTTTCTTCTATGTTAAAAGCAATTTCAGTAATTTTTTATGAAATTATTGTTATTAATTTAAAATAATATGAGAATGAGCATCTTTGATTTAAATGTTATTAATACACATTTAATGTAACATTAGTAGGTCTGTTGGTGATTACTTTAGCTCACTGTTTGTAGCAGTGTAGTTTTCCATGTAACCTCGAGAACAAAAGTTCAATAATCCATTAATCATAGGTACACGCATGACATTGGATTTGGACGTGTACGAAAAAAAATAAAATTGAAACAACATAACACGTTAAGGATTGCATTTTAGATTGGTTTTGTTTTTTCAGCGTCGTGTGTGTGTGTGTGTAATATTTCTCTTTCTCTCTGTTGGTAAAGAGATCTACGATCGTACATCCAATTAGTTTTGATTTAATTTGATTTAATCGCGTATCTCTCGTAGAGAGTAATTAATTAAATTGTTCCAGGCCGAAGTGGCCGAAGCGGGACAAGCACTACACTACACCACACCACCACCATCGCCAGCAAACAACAAGGTGTAATATACTTATATAAGTGTGCGTCTGGGTGGTGTGAATGGCCCCCACAGGGTCCTGGGGCTACTCATGGATGGACCCCCCGTCGTAGCTCACCACCTGCTGGCTACTATCGCACCTAACCTCACACATCCATACCGCCATCTCCATAATTTACCGTCGCTCTCCTCTTCTCTCTTCATTCCGATGCGGCTTCTTCTCCTCTCCTTCTGCTTCAATCCTTTCGGAAAAAGTGTGAAAAAATCTCACACGCATTCATCAAACTAATCTCCTAGCGTTATAAATAACACTTTCATTCGGTTCTCCTCGACTAAATATATTATCACATCACCAACAACATGCACAATATTAGAACGAACAGTTTCAAATTGAATCTAAATATATATTTATCATTATACCAAGATTACACTATCAAAAACAATATTATTTATTTAGAAATCATCAAATCTAAGAAATACCATATTGAAACAATTTATTTAATTTATTTATTTCAAATTACAAACTATTATTTTTGAAGCATTAAATTCTTAACATATTTAAAATTAAATTCTTCAGTCATATTTTAATTCCCTTATATTAAGTAAAAATAGTAGATGATTTATCTATTATTAATTATTCAATTTAGTATATTTATTAAATAAACATTAATCAATTTGATTCTTTTAAAATAAGTTTAAACTAATATCATCGAAATTTCATTATGTTCCTTTTAAAATCATTAGAAATAACATAATAATAACAAACAATTTTAGTAAAAATTAAATACTAAACTATTTTTAAAATAAATAGGAATTACTATTGGGCTTTTTGAAAAGTAATTTTGTTTTTTTATGTTATAGTTTAATCTAGAAATTTTTATATTTTTAATATTTTATATTTTATGAATAATAAATTTTGTTTACTACTAATGAATGAAATTTACAAGAATGAAATTAAATCAAGTTTTTAATTTACCTTTAATATCGAAATACTGCAGCGACTTTAATCAAATACATTATGTACAATTACCGACGCAATAGTGCTTTACATAGTGTCTTACAAATGGAAATAGTTAAAAGTGTAATCACAAACCAAGGAAAACTACAATCACACCTAAATAAACTAGAGGAAAATCTGCTAGTAAACCAAACCCAAATATACAGATTTAAAAAGTTCAACATACTGGACGTACCATATAGATTTATTTAATTAAATTTAATAACAAAAATATTACTATGTAAAATAATGTAAAGATAGATGCTGTTGAGTTCCCCATCTACATGACAATTGTATTGTCAACAAATTTACTGAATATTCTTTTGAGATTGATTGATTTTGTGTAATAAAAACAGATATTATACTAAAAAAATGTACGGTTTATTGATTTAATTATTTAAATTTGTATATGTATATTAAATGTAGTTGATGAACAGCGTGTGATGATGGTAATGATAGTTTACGACACATGACAGTCGATCTCGAACAAAGTAGCGAGAACCCATTGAGCCGATCCAGAAGATCCGGAGGAGCCGATAGATTACGAGGAGCAGAGGAGGTCTATTGACTTTAAACGGCTTACACCTCCCGGTTATTTATTCCGAACAGAATCAACGGACAATGGAATCCGAAAACGGATAATCCGATTATAAACTTTAAGGGCACACTCCACTCCACTCCTCCTCATCTTCTGGATCGTGAATAAGAAGTGTACGAAAAGAAAAAAATAGAAAAAGATGAAGAAGAAGAAGTGAAAGAGGAGAAGTTTTAATGCGGCGGAGGAGAAAAGCCGCCAGGAAACGTAATCATTGATATATTAACCGAACCACTCATAAAGCAACCTTCATCAACGCTGGAAAACTTTATGGGCCATCGCATAAACAATCGCTTTGCGTTGCCTTAAATTCGTTACATTAATCATCCCCCAAATATTTTTCTACTTCTTTGTTTTATTTTATTCTTTTTATTCCGTCTTCTTCTTTTTCTGGATGCGATGATCGCGAGTGCGTGCATGTGCAGATTCAGAACAACGTCTGCATTGTGGTTCTTCGTGGAAGAGAGCCCTCTTTGATGTGACTTATTGACTTTATTATTAGTCGGAGGTCAAAACAAGCATTTCTCAATCTGACACCGGCGATCAAGAAGGCTTTTCAGGACGGCTCTCACCTCCTCCTCCTCCTCCTCATCTCTTCCTCCGCAACCTCATCACAAGCAGCATTCCCTCCGACGTGCGTCGAGACAACAAAAAGCCGAAGACTTTCAAAGAAAACATTGCTAAAACAACACACCTAATAATGAAATATTAAAGCAAACACATTTTACCGATATTTTCTTTCAATCAATAATTTTAATAAATTACATTTCACAAATTATTGAAGGAACACAAACTTCAAGATTTTATTAAATATTTGTTGCTATTTTAAATTAAAAGTAACTCACGTAACTAATGAAGTAGTGATGATAAAATGTTTTGTTTTTTGTCTGTGACGCGAATCTTGACAGTTCAGAAGTGACATTGACAGTTCAAAATTTGACAGTAATTAAATATTAACGTCAATTAATTTACAACAAAACCTGTAAATCTATATGTTGAAAATAATATTATAGATGAGCATAAAATATCAATAATAATAATATAAATATAAATATATATTTGATGTTATAAATCTTAATAAATAATGTTGTTGTTGTTGCAAACAAAGTTAGGAAATCTTGTAAACAAGTCAGACTGTAAACCATAATTGCACATCAAAGAGGCGTTAGAAACGGCAATGGATATTGGCATTTAAATATCAGAAAATGGGGCATGTCAATTGGGGGGTCTATTATACTCCACTTTAGAGCAAATCCCGTGTACAAAATGCGCCATCACTTCACAGATCCCCCCCCTGCATTTTACGACTCTGGAGGGCTCGAGATGAATGGCGCGACAATAATTCTTGTGGGCTAGTTACCCTCTTCAAAAAAAAAATAAAAGTTGCAGTTATCCGGCAAACAACTACACCTCTCCTCTCACAGGTAAACGCATATTGTGAGCAACGCAAGGATAAGGATTTTTAAATGGACACTCGAGTCATGCACAAAGCCCACAAACAGATCCATTCCATAGAAGCAAAGAATGAAGAAACGAAGAGAGAGAAAAATAAGTGAAAACTTGGAAGTGTGCCGTGATACTAGCGTGATAAAAGACTTCTCTTTTTCTGATACAAAGAACGAGATGTTATTACCCACCTTTGAAAATTTCGAGGAATTCTCGCACCTTTGCTTTGCTTTTTGCTCATTTTATAGTTGTTGTGCGCTGCTGCATCCATATTTCTCGAATTATTTATTCTTGAATTCTGGGATTAATAATACCGCAGACCGATAATTCACCGACGCGAAAGCCATTGTTCGCTGTTTTATGTGGACTTGTTCACCCACCGTAAAACGTCTCGGATATTGTTTATTCGCAAGCGCGAAAATAAATTTACAAACATCTTTCTATCTTCTCTTTTTTTGTCCATTTCAGTTTTTATTTCCGTGGGGTTTGCGAGAACGATTTGTTCCTGTTCCTATATATTTCTTCTGTGGGGTGTGTGTGTGCGCTTTTTTTTGGGGTGTAATAAATCTGAAACGATGAGGTCTCGCACCCTTGTAAAGTCAATATGTTCGAAAGTGGGATATAATAGAGTGGGCAACTACAATGGGTGTCATGCATACAACGAATGTACACACGCGGAGAGAGAGACTGATCCATTGAAAGAAAGACCGCAGACCTACAAAATGGGGCCTGTTTCGCACATCCAGCCCATCCATCCATGCATATCCGAGCCCAGCTTTTGCGGTTAACGCATCATTACACCGGTACCAACGGATTTTCGGATTTCCATCCTTAACGCTCAATTCACAAAACGACAATCTCAAACCATCAGTACTAGTTCGACTTTCCTTTTCCTAAATTTGTATCTCTAAAACAATGTTCATTCAATGTCTTTCAAAGTCAATTGACGTTGTAACCAAGGTTACCTGCAATAACAATAATTAGCAAATACGCTAAGATAACTATCAATAAAATATCTAGTAAAAAAATATTTTGTGGTGTAATATTCTTTAATCTGAACGAAATATAAGATTATAGAATTTTTAATAATTAATAATTATTTCAGGAAACACCATACATCAACACATTTAATTAAAAAAAATATATTTCGTCTACAACTTAAATTTTTAAAATTGTGATAATTTTGTCTTAATTTTTGAAGCATTACCAATTGAATTTTTAATATTTCGTTATTTTTACTTAATTTTTGCACGTATCATTGAATATTGACAATATTTATTATGTTTCTCGAATTATTGGATAGTTAATGCATATAACTATATCTTTATATGTTTAGTATTTTAACAATGAAAAGCAGTAATTTTTAACTTAAACGTAAAATGTTCTGACTTTGGACAAACTTTAAATTATTTATATAATTTAAATTTGTATGACCTCTGTTTCTGTTATAATATTTTAGTTATCCAAATGAGATTAGGTGAAAGAATCGATGATTGATTGATTCGTTGGTCGGAGAGACTACCCTCCCGAGGCGTGGTCCCTCTCGATGGTTGGCAACGCGCGGTTCTTATTCGGAATGTCAAAGGACACACCCCGTTAATAGGTTTAGACCGTGCACCAAATCAATCGATAATCTATTTTACAAAACCGTCGTATGTAAATGTCCGGGGGCCGGATTATGCCACAAAGCATTATCATACAACAACGGATTACGCATATTACGATATGCGTCCATCCCCCATCTCCATCCCTCCGCACACGCCTATTTAATCCTTTGTTTCACCTCTCCTTCGTCCAACGAATTAACATATGCAAAGAGAATGAAAGAGAAACCGATAAAAACACAAATGGATTTATATTTTTATGGGTGAAATATGTGTGTATCGCTATTAGAAACTTTTAAATGAATATTAAAAGAAGACGAGGCGCAATCATAATAATGAGAAGAAGAAAACGAGGATTATGATGATGATGATGAAGGAGGAAGGTTACATCACTTTATAAGGTACGGCCTTTGAATGGATCGGAATTATGATTAGGTCTCGCGACGTGGGGGCTTTGTTTCAAAGCGGCCTTTTAAAGGGGGCACCACACCACACACATCATCATCATCATCATCGTCGTCTTCGTCGTCGTCGTGGTCGTCGTATAATCATTCCAGCCACGGACCCCCAATCGGGATGCGCTCTTTTTTCCTGTTGGCAAACTAATTAAAATCGGACGCTCTCTTCTTGATTCCAATTAAAAAAAAATACATATCCATCCACACACTCGCACATATCCAAGTGTATGCATATACCAAAGTCTTAATTTAATCAATCTGTTCCTTTAACCGATGACCCGAAAATCTCTTCCCAATTAATTAGATTGAGGAAATCATTCATTTCATTCACCGAAATTACACTAACAAAACAGCAATTTAAAATTAGAATGCCTCCATTAATTTTTCGTTAAGACGAATAAAATAGAATTAATTGCAAATAAATTGAGTTTTCAACAAAAACCGTGCATGATTATCCCGCTGCGAAGAAAATCGGATTAAAGGCAATTATCGCTTGTTTTTGTTAAAGTTCAATTTGATGAAGCGTTAGTACCTGGAGCGTCTTAATCGGTTGCGTAATTTTGGCGAATTGAGCCATTAAAAACTTTAAATTTAAAGTTTTTTTTTCTCTTTATTACTATACACAATATCCAATTAATTAAAGTTCTATTTAAACATATTCAATATTTAATTATTTTTTTCTTACGACATTTCGCAGAATTCATTTATTTTATAATTGATAGAATTAGTATCCTAATTATAAATTAACTATTGTTGTTACAAATTATTGGACTTCCTACTGTTTTAGCTTTCTTAGAAATTATTCATGGTTTATCAAAATCGTATTGTTTTTAATTTAATTTAGATTCTCAATTTTCATATTCTTTTTTAAAAACTAATTAAAATATAGATTCTTCAAAAAATGGTTAATCTCTCAAAATTTATATATTTACTAAGATTTACGCAAAAAATAATTTTTAAACAATATCAATTTATTACAAATTTCTCATCATTATTAAATTTGAGTTTAAATTTTGATTCGTTTTCAAAAATTAAAAGAAAAAAACGTATTAAACTGTGAAAATATTGGATTTTAACTGTAAAAATAGTTACAAAATGTTACAAAAATAGCAGCAAAAAAAATTGTATTCATAACTAATAATCATAACTAATATATTATGTAACAGTTTTGAATTATTAGCCATGACGTGATATAATTTTTTTCGAATTCTTAAGGGGATAGGTTACAGTGGAAAAGTTCACTTATTGATAGCAGACACTCATAGACTTATTGTTACCAGTACAGTCCATTACTCTTTTGGAGTTATGAATTTACGTAATATTAATGTACTTTGTTGAAGTTATATATTATTTTGAAATGTAACATAGATTTATTTATTTTAAATTCCAATTTTATATTTATTTTAAAGGCGTTATTTGAAATAGAAATTCAAAGTTGAATTTGTTTGATGTCATTGGTCATGGTTTTGTTGTATCCTTCGTACCGGTTCCCCTATTCGGTTAATAGCTAAACGGTTGTAGGCTTGTAGTAAATCGTGTCTGCGGTCTCTCTGCGTGTATTTTATGGGTACGAGGATAGAGATTGAGCGTAGACCAGGGGAGGAAGATTAGCATGCAAGAAGACAATGGTTGGAAAACAGCACGCAGAGTGTGAACGGAGTCAGCTGCCAGGGTTATGAAGGGCCTCGTCCAGATTGGCTACGCAACCCCCCTTTCTTTTTCTCTGTGTCCTCGCTAACTGCAGGGGCTGGTACAGAAGGCGGGACGCTCCTATACCAATGCCATCAAATCCAAACACATGCATTGAAATTGCGACTGTGCCCACTACATATGTTAAAACTCCCTTCACCATTGTCACGCTCGCCTCCCGTCCTATTCGAATTTGCATTTCTAACCCTCATAGGTACTTGCAATGAATAACTAAAGAATAATATATATATATATACACGTATATGTATATGAAAGAAATACAACAACATCAACAACAGCGAGGATATGCAAAAAATACAAATATTACACGGCGATGCCTGTCAAACGATCAAATAGTCGCATAAAGAGAACAGGAAGGGAACAACATTTCAATGTTGACTTCTGAATAATATGTATGTGCATATATGGTAACAATACTTGTCGGAAACCTTGAACTTGAAACTTAATATTTCGGTTGTGAACTGTAGCGAAAAAGTTTTCTTTAATTTCAAAAGTCCAAAGCAAACGCAAAAATCTTTATATGTATACAATTTTTTTTCAAATACATAAATGAAAATACATACATCTAGCCAAAGAAATATATGTTTTTTTTTGTAATTTTTGTCAGTTAAATCGTAACGTTTTATGTAACCAAATTTGGTTGATTTATTGATATTTTTAATATCTCCACTAATTCACGTATCTTGTAGTGCGAATTATTCTGGACAATATTTTGATTTAATCATTATTATTAGCAGATATTTCAAGTTGAAATCACCAGCTTTAATATTAATAAGTTACTTTTGCACAGTTCTTTCAGTTAAAGCAATATATTATTTCTTAGTTTATTGACATTTTTTGGCTTACCAATAATAGAAAAGTAATAAGTAGTAGTACAAATAAATTTTAGATTTAGATTTTTTGCTGAAATGTCCGTTTTCGTTATAATAGAATTTTTGTTGAATTGTTGAAATGTCAGTATCAATTAATCTTATGATATAAATTTAACGAAAGCGTCAAAGTCGTAACGGATCTTGACTTTACGAACCAGTTACTTGACTAATTAATTACTTAATTAAACGCGAATTGCGTCTCGCCGATTTGATTAAGATCGGGTCCCGGAGACGTCTCTATATAAACCGCACTGCTTTCACTGCGTTTCAATTTATATCGTTGGAACACTGAATTATGCGGATGGTGGCATTTCGAAAAGCCGTTGCAAAATTTCGCGAAAGAAGAGAAATTCGCATTGCGACGGACCGATTAAATGAATCACAATTTAAATATTTGCTCTGGTTGTTCAACAAATGTTCAATTAATGTGTGCTATTGTTTAGAATTAAATTGCAAATCAAATATATTTCAAGCGTTTGTAACGAAATTACGTTGCATTTTAGTTTGGACCATTGTTTATATTTAAATTAAAATACAAATATATTTCAAACATCATTGAAATAGTGGGTGATTTTTGAAAAAAAATAGTTAATTGTTGCATTTTAGTCAAAATGGAACATTCTATCATCGAAAAATCGGGTAATGAAATCTTAAAAAGTTAATCTATTTTGTATCATTTTTCAGTTGAAATTAAATCTAAATAAATTCAGTTACAAAGTTACATCTTTGAATATTAATAATTGATTTAGATAATAATAAAGTGTGTGAGATGAGAGTGTCCAAATCTTCGTCTGAAAAATGTAATTAGTTACGTTTTAATGTTATATAAATAGATAGGAGAGGAGCGTGCATTTCGGATCGGTTCAGACACAAAGATCGTAGAACAATGACGGCGCGATCACGAATTCAATTACAACTGTATCATCGATCGATTCATCATCATCATTATCGATAGCGATCGGATGGTATTATTTAACTGTCCATGAGCGTCTTTTTTTCGTGTGGCCCGAAACCTTTTGAACTTCGGTCTCCACTCTCATCCATCCTTATGACCAAAAATTCTTTCTTTTCGCAGACGGAGTTCCGGTTGTGCTCGGCCTGCGGCGAGCCGATCAGCGACAAATTCCTGTTGGAGGTGTCCGGCAGTAATTGGCACGCGAGGTGTCTAAGATGCTGCGTCTGCCAGCTGCAGCTGGATCGACAACCGTCTTGTTTCATAAGGGACAGGGCAGTGTACTGCAAAGCGGACTACGCAAAGTGAGTAATTTTTCTTTTAATTTGGTATAAAGCGCGCGCCCTTTGTTCTTTTGAAGAATTGAGAAAGCAAGAAATTGAAGGAGAATGCTAGAGAGAAATGGAACGAGAGATGAGACCTTAAATCGAAGGGAAGAGAGTATCTTTTGATGTTTTGACATGGATCACAATGCGATATATACGAACGTAATGTTTGGAAACGTCTTCACCGGAGGTCCGGGCACACAGAATGCACACCGTCATCTCTTTCCTCCTCCATCTCCTCCTCATCTTCAAGTTACAATCACCAAAAGTACCGACACGGATCCGTGGCTTATACCATCGAGCTTATCGGTTACATCTCACGATGCCTATCAATAAGCTACTACTACCCGTTTCTGCGCTTCTTCCCATCCTATACAAACACCAACCATTCGACCCAGGGAAACAGTTATCATTGAAATTATTTTCACTTGTACACACATATCCATAAGAAAGAAGATCTACTCAAAAAAAAGGAGAAGAAGGACTTATATGATATTGTGCTCATGTGTGTGCGCGTCCGTGAGTGGAGAAGATTTATGGGACGTTGGAATGATGGGCAGCACATTTTTGATGGGAACGCGATGCGCGTACGGCCGGAGATGAGGTGGTCAGATGTCACTGGTCTGTCTCTCGCACCGATGACAAATGGAAAATCGAGATGTGCCAAGTCACCGATACAGTATTCTTCTTTTCATATTTTATTCCTTTCTTCCACCTCATCTCGCGCTCTCTCCTCCTTTTCTCTACTCCTTTTTTATCCTCCTCTCGTTGTTGTACCGTATGCATATATACGTCTCTTAAGTCTATGACTTTGGTTGTTGCCCACCGAGGGGCTGGGATATAATTTAATAAAATCCCGAATAAGACGATTATGTTGCTTTGTCCGTGACACAAAAGACTTCTGCTGTTAAACGCCCTTAGATTGAAACGCAAAGTTGAAGTTTAACTTCTTCAACAAATATTATAGACTTTAAATTAGAAATATCTCATTTGAAATTATCAATTACAAATTTTGAAAATTCTCAACATGTACAAGATACATAAGT
The DNA here is from genome assembly GCA_963457615.1 of Nicrophorus investigator. Classification (NCBI taxonomy): domain Eukaryota; kingdom Metazoa; phylum Arthropoda; class Insecta; order Coleoptera; family Silphidae; genus Nicrophorus; species Nicrophorus investigator. Next base: position 27,475,462 of record OY735142.1, read on the forward strand.
CAACTTTGTTATGATTATGCATAAATTATAAGTTACAAATCAAAATATAAAAGAGAAAAATGATTTTAATCATTGTTTAATGACAATTCAAAATAGTTAACAAATTTAGAAGGAAAATTTTGATAATTCCAAAAATAACATGTAATTGTATTATATGATCTTTTTTTTCAAATTTTGTAACTCAACTTTGAAATATTTTTAATATTATTTCAATTTTAAAGAATGATTACTAATTTTTATAATTCTAATAAAACATTACTGGCAGCATAATTTCAAAATAAATTCAATATATTAAAATGCTGTTATTTGTATTAAATATGTAAGTTATGTATTTTATTTAATTAATTTAAGAAGTTTAGAATTAAGTATTAATTAAGTAAGGGAAATGAGATAATCTGGATGCAATACGTTAGAGGTGAAACTATACGCAAATACAGTTCGTCGGTGTAATAATATATTTGGGAGGATGATGTTGTTTCGGTGGCAGCTTTGGAGGCGCAGGAAGATAAGGAATGCGGCTTGATTAATGGTCATGTAAAGGTTAATTTATTGGGGAGCAAATGGAGAGCGTTTCGGGGCGTCAATTAAATGTATCTTTGTGGAAATCGGGGCCATCGATAGCAGCAGCCGGAGCATCCAAGACGACGACAAAGACACAAGTCTTCAGATGGATAAAAGAGTGTGTTGTCTCTCCGTCAGAGTTGTGCTCCGTCGAATGCAGAAAACGTGTCGTCGGGTCGGATTATTGAATATTCATCGGATCCGAGAGGAGAAGATCAGGTAGATCAAGGGTACATCGGGTCGAGTGTGTGGGATTAGAGATTCCGGTGGCAACACCATACTACTTACTACTACCACTGCTAACTACTACTTCCATCCTCACCAATAAGCCGTATTCCCTGTGCATAATGCGGAGGAGGAAGAGAGATAGAGACATCGGTACAATCAGGAGGATGTATCTTTTAATGAGTGGGTCCTCTCTCTATCTGTCTCGAGATAACCACCTTCTTCTTCCGAAAAAGCTAATCCTACGGTTTTGAATATAAGGCGCGCGCGCGACCCGAACATTAAACTTCAATTTGGATGCACTTTAATGCCATGTCCTTGCCCACTGCGTGGATCACCGTTGAAATATTGCCACCTCAGGACCCGATAATTGTTTCATTAACATTTTACCATTTTCCGGAGGCGTTTTATGGCCTTCCTTCATTTACATTTCCTCATACATAACACACAAACAAACACACATGCACGGAGATAGAGGTAGAGCCAATTCCAGCTCGATCCATAAATTTCGCCGAAACACACAAAAACCATTAACATTTTATAAACGCGCTCCGCTTCCACACAGGAGATAAACACAAATTAAAATATCTTAATTCCCTTGTAAGCCATTAAATGCGCTTCAAATTAATTGGGTCCCCTTTCAATTATTATCGCTGGGATTATCATCCGAACTTACAAAAGACATTCCGAACGCAGCTCGAGTTCACCTAGGTCTTGAAGATTTACAGTTTTCTAAAACACGATTGCAATCTAAGCAAAACATAAATTATATTAAATCAAAACCATACAATAATGAAATTACAAATATTTCATGAATAACAAAGATTTTATAAAAAAATCTAAATCCAACTGAAACTTTCAGAAAATTAAATCATAATTCTGTAACTAATGTAAATTTTCTTTAATCAATTTCATTCAAAAAATAATATTAAAAAATATGATCGATTTGTGTACAAATATTTCTATTTATAATTCTTCATAACATTTTAAAGGTACTCTTTCTCTCTGAGTTATTGTATTTACACTTTTTTTTTTTGATGTGATATTTTGTTTATTTTATAATAATTGCTTCTTTTTTAATTCTACATCTGTTTCTTTCAATTAGATGTAATTTTTCTAGAAGCTTCGGTGCGAAGTGTTCCGTCTGCTCGAGGGGCATCTCTTCGAGCGATTGGGTGAGAAAAGCCCGTGAACACGTCTACCATTTGGCTTGCTTCGCGTGCGCCGCCTGCCACCGTCAACTCTCCACCGGCGAGGAATTCGCCCTCCACGAAGATCGGGTACTCTGTAAAGCGCACTACCTCGAAACTCTAGATGGAGGCACCACATCCTCAGACGGTAATTACAAATACGAACACACATGCCAACTCACATCTACCGACTCCAAATCTTAATGTACATATTTTTTTATTATTTCTGATTTGATTTCGTTTTGCAGATGGATGTGATGCAGAAGGTTATCACAAAAATAAAGCAAAACGGGTTCGAACGACATTTACAGAGGAACAATTGCAGGTGCTACAGGCGAACTTCCAGCTGGACTCGAATCCCGACGGTCAGGACCTTGAGAGGATCGCCCAGATCACGGGCCTCAGCAAGCGAGTCACGCAAGTCTGGTTCCAGAACTCGCGCGCCCGCCAGAAGAAGCATTTGCACACCGGAAAAGTTAAAACTCAAAGTAAGTGCAATACAATATGCAATAATCCAATATAAACTAACGCTTTGTTCAATCTATATTTGCAGTGCACAATACGCGCGATGAAAATTCATTCGGAAGACACATCAACCTTCACCTCACCTATTCGTTCCAGCAACAAGCGAACAACAACAACAAACCATCCCTGTTCGGTCCACCAGGTAAATTACCACTTCATACACCTTACAAACCAAAGTTCTTAAAACTTACGACGAAAGTTTGTCTTTCTAAATTTACTATATTAAAAAAATATATATATAATTAATAATAACGACTTTTAAATCTTCTGAAATATGAAATTTTTGAAATAAAAAAAACAATTTTTAAAGTAATTTCCAAAAAAATACATTTAATTATTATACCATTTAGTAAAATAGTCAATTTTCTCTTCATATATAATTTATGTAAAATATTGGTTTGTATGAATTTATATTGTTAATAATTGAATATATCGATTCATAGAAATAAATTTGAAAAATCTATTAGTATTTCAGTATTTGAAAATATTAGTTCATAAAATATACAATTTAGACTGAAATTACTTCATTCAAAATTAATTAATTAATGGTTTATTAATATTATTTACTATATATTAGAAATATTATTTATCTGAAATATTTCGATTTCAAAGATTTTTAAGAAAATCGATGAATATTTTATTAATTTCTGTTGAAATGTAAAACTTCTATGAAGCGCTAAAAAAGTAAGAATTTACTTTCCTAAAAATAACTAGTATTAATTAATATCCTTCAACTTTTTATGAGGAATAGATCTCAAATAGAATTTTCATAAATGTAAAATTGACTTTTTCATGATTTTATTAATATTGATGAATTTTTATTTTCAGATTCCATGGACGACCTGTCGCAGGAATCCACGATGCACTGCATGCAAGGCGAAGTGTAAATAGACAACAAAATAGAAAACGTTTACAGAAGCGAAGAAGTACCATCATCATGAACTGGAGGAAGAAGAAAACAGAGAAGCAAACAAAAACTTCAGTCGATGTAAACGTGTAAAAGAAAAAGAAGGAAATACCGGAGAACGAAAAGGGACGAGAGAGAGAGAGAGACAACAGCGTTTTCTTTTCGTTTTTCCTAATTATTTTTTTCTGTGCACTGATTTGTTACGTGATTTTTAAATGTATATGGAACCCTAGTATTTTTTTATGTTGTTATTTAGTTGTACCTAATTTATTGACTATTTTATATTATTATTTTGTTCTGCTGCTGACGGAGCGAAGAACGGAGGGACGCGAATTGTGAATATATTGTGTATATTATCATTATCACTTACTATTATTATTATATAATGAAGAGAGCTAGTGGACACGGAATGCGAATGGTGAAGAGAGAGAAAAAAAATGAAATTTTAAAACGCATATTGAAATAAATGATGAAGGTGAAACGTTTTAGGCTGCGCTGCATTGCAATTACTACGTTTATTCATTATAATAATTATTATTATTAGCAGTACATATGTTAAACTCAAAGTTAATTATTCTACTGTTTTTAAGTGTATTATAAATATTTAATAAAAAAAAATATATATAAGAAGCCGACATCTCAGAAATTTATTAATCCTTTTCCTACTTTTTTCCTGAAACTAAATTCAACACGATTACAACATTTGCAAAGTAAATTATGCAAATAACGTGTAAATATATTTGTATATAGTGAATGTTTTCATTCAATAAAAAAAACAATATTACACGTTTGCAAAAGAATGCAGCAAAAAAATGTAAACGTTTCTTGGAAATATGCACAAACCATGAATGAAAAGTAGTAAAAATACGTAAGACTTGTAATTTAAAAAATAACTTATTCCAAATAAAATCGACGATAAACAAAAAATCTACATTTTTTATTTTTTAATAGTTTCATTGAATAATTATGTCGGTACATGTTACTTGGCAAGTACTTTAGAAATTCTATTACAAGTAGAGAAAATGTCGAATTTGCGAATATTAATTGGAAATAATAATAATTTTCAGTTTTTCGTGAATTATTAAAATTTGTTAATTATATTTGCAATTCTTTAATGAGAACGTAAATCAGGAATTCATGAATTTGTAAATCTTTTCTAATAACGAACAAAATGAAATTTCGTAAATTATTTTACGTTGTATATTATGTTTTATTTATTATTTAAATAATATTTATACATTTTAAATATTTATACTTTTAAAAAAAAAGTATCCAATTTTAACGATCATAATAATTATTATATTATACTCAAATATTATAAGAAAAATCATTGATTTTTTAAAAATATTAAATAGAAATTTAATGAAAACGAGTTTTATTATAAAAAAAAATGTTTACAGTTTGAAACTTAAACGAAGAACTGAATATTAAAATAAAGATGTAACTTTCGCAAAGAACTCTTTTTAAATCTTAAAAATTAATTTCATTCTACAGACAATGATAACATATTAATTAATTTAGTCTACAATTATTGTAAATTAATTTATACTATTTTTTGTTTTTGTTTTTGTATATGTTGTACTTAAGAATTACGTGTTAAGATTAGCTTTTCGCACAACACAATGAGCAAGAATTGGCAGTTCCTTCGTTTCAATTACGAACTTCTAAAACGTACTCGTTTTAAAAATAAATTTAAATATTCGTAATTAGTTTCAAAATTAATTCGTATCACATCAATTGAACAAACCGAATATATAGTATTATTATATCATTTTTTTTTATTATTATTATTTAATCACAATCAAGCATAAAAATCCTTTCGTAATGCAGCGGTAAGTACAGTTTTTTTTATTTTGGAGCGAGCATCGTGTTAAGTGTTAGTGAAAAGTGCATTTAAAATTGTGAAACGCATTGCTTCTTACTCTTTCTGCCTCGCAGTTCAGTCTCCTTTCCGATGACATTCAATAACAAAATTCACGACATAAATATTTATATATATGTTTATGTATAATAATATACGTTATGTATAAAGAGAAATAATTTACAAGATGATCTTACAATAAATATAATGAAAAGCAAGGCACAAGGTCGATGAATTAATTATCGTTGAACTAAGAATAAAAGAAAAAATCATATGAGTAAAGGGGTGTGGTGGAAACAGAACAGAAATATTACATTTTAAACAAATAATAATAAATGATTCAACACAGAACGAATGAAGTTATAAAATAAACGAGTAGTTATCGTAATTCTAACCAGCTATATTTACAGTATTAATAATAGTAGTAGTAATAGTATAGTTTATTTAAATACATATTTAAAAAAATAATGTACAAAATATCTCCGAAAAAAAAACAGAAACGAAAAGAAAAACAAAGCTTTTTTTTATTGTTATATTGTGGACGTTGTCATGACACAAAATAATAAACATCGTTGATAGAAAAATTGTTTTCCACTTAATTATAGGCAGCAGCACCTGGATTTTTGTTTGCATTCATCATCATCATCATCATGACCAATTTTTTTTTCTCCATAATATTTTATTTAACTGTTTATTGAAAAATTGCTTCCGTTCTCTTGATTACAACATTTGCATTCACGTACAGACACAGACAAATCAACTTGGTCCAAGAAATACACTAAAAAGAAAACGGACCGCGTTCACATCGATTTCGTTTCAAAGATTCTTTCCGTTGTTGCGCGGCAGAGATAGATGCGTTTCTTTCCATTTTCGTCCAACAAATAATAATAATAATAATAGTAATAATAATAACAAATAATATATATTAAATAAAACAGCACTTAAAAACTATATTTAAAAACCAATGTTCTCTCTTATTTCGTTCTCTTCTTCTTCTTCTCGTTGCGGTCGCAGTTCTTCGACGATTTCCGTTTTACTGTATTTATATATATATATATATATTTATATATGTATGTTATGTTTCTTTTTCTTTCTCTTTACTAAATCACATGAAGCATGTCAAAGAAAAGAAAACTATATATAATTATAATAATAATAATAATTAAACAGTCAATAATAAATAATAATAAAACAAAAATATTATATATAATACTTTTTAGTATTTTTCTTCTTCTCTTAATTTGATTTTTTCTTTTTTCAGGAAATGAATCGTGTTTTGTGGGTGGGTAAGTTTTGCTTTTTTTCGGGTGGACATTGATGATTACGTAAACATAACAATAATAATGATAAAAGATAATTACAAAGAGGGGAAAAATTATCAACGCTCCAAAGCAAAAACTAAATACGTTAAGGTATGATAGTCCGTTTTGCTTGTCGGTTTTGAGGATGGAGAGGAAGGGCAATTATTTTTTTTTATATATATATATAGGTGTCGGTGTACGTTATTTTAGAAATAATAGTAATTTAAAAATAGAAATCAAGAAAGAAAAATAAAATGCAAATATTTTCTTCTTATTCTTCGCCTCGTCTGCGTCGTCTTCTTCTTCGTCGTCGTCGTCGTCGAGGGCATCTTCTTATCCTACGTCTTCCTGTTTTAGTGGTTATTTTGATAATTTGCTAATTACTCGGATCAGAGCTCCGTTCTCCTCCTTCAGCCGGGTGTTCTCCTTCTTGTACGCTTCCATTTGCTAAAAGAACAGAGAACCAGAAGGATTAACACCTATGAAGACATCCCTGATGGGCTGGAGCACGCAACATGTATCTTTGAAGTGTTAACGTCATGCTTTCAACGAAATAGTTTATCAGAAAGGCAGAACATCAAACATTATAATGCCAAAAAAAAACAAACAAACCAAGAACAAACTAAAAGAGACGTTAAGTGGTTTTAGTCCAGAAGACGGGAACGTAAAACATATCCTTTTATAACAAACATTAACAGAGCTATGTTATTTCGTGAAAGTTGCCCATCTCTACAATGAGTAAAATTATATAAGAAATTCAAAATTTACAAATTTTATATTTTAAAGTTGAAAATTATGACAAAATTATCAATTGTGTAATCAATAGGCAACTTTCATTCAACTTAAAATGACAGATATTTCAGACAAAGTCTAAAGCTAGAAACAAGTATTAAGCAAAATAAAACAATAAGAAAATTAGAATAAAATAAGAATGTGTGGACGCAAAGAAACAAATAATAATGAGTGTGTCTGAAGGGAACGTGAGATTAAATAAGTAAAATTAAAAATTAAATAACAACAATTTTTCGTAAACAAACAACCAAACAAGCTTTGTTGTTGATGTCGTTGCTGTTGTTGTTGTTGTTTTTTTTGTTTTAATACGGTTCTTTACATCGGCATAAAATTTGTACCTATTTCGCAGCAGAGTTGCTTAGTTTGCTGACGACGCGAGTTAAGGCCCGATTTTCGGCCCTCAGACGTTCGTTCTCTGCTTTTAATTTTTGCAATTGCTAGAAAAGAAAACAACACATATTTTTCGAGAGATACAAAACATGTTTCGGTGAGGCAGCGATGCGGTCGCATCGCAAAGATTATTGATTAATAATAATTCGTGAAGATGATGATTAATTAGGTGGAAGCCAATGATGACGCGAAATTTCGAACATGAAATGTGTGTACTGTTAGAGAGAGAAAAAAAAGAAAGAAATAAAGTTGAGGAAGGAAAAAAAATCAATCACTCAAAACTCAACTCAAAAAAAGTAGATGTAAAAATATTTCTACTTGTTAATGTGTGTTGTTAATAATAAAATATGTAACAGCCTTATATCAAAAATAAATAGTCGAGTAACTTGGGTAAAGTTACCGGAAAAAATAAATAAAACAAAAGATTAAGTAATGGTGTGAGCTTTGTTCGAGCAAGCAATTATTGCATTCGTTTCCGTTAATTATTGCAAGTAACATTGGAAACTAATGTATGTTTGTTGCTCGGAAAAAATAATTAAAAAAAAACCTGCAAACAAAAAGACGTGTTGTGAAAGAACCAAAAATAATAAAGATAACTCTAAATGCATGTATGTGGAGAGAGGTGGCATGAATTGATCTTCGAATGTTACCTTTAGCTCTTCCTCCATTTCGCTCAGCTTCCTCTCCATCGCCCTCCGTTCCCTCTTCTCGAGTTCCGATAACGAATTTTTACTAGTCTAAAATGGAAGAACGCAATTTATGTAACAATTTAAGAGTAATTTGTATGAATTTGGTCTACTTACAACTGTGGTCAGTTTTTCTAGGGTCTGTTTGGTCTCCTTTAGATCCTCATCAGATTTCCTCAATTTGTCCTTGAGCCTGTCGTTATCGACGATCGCCTGCTCGTACAGTTTCTTGTAGTCGATTTCGCCGTTCTCGCCGCGAAGTATCAGATCATTTGAGCTGCCTATTCTGGACCCTCGGCTGCTGGACCTATCATTTCCGCTCTGCAAAACAAAAGTACAACAATTAATCTACATGTAACAACAAATTGAACACAAACTACACATTGTTTCTACGTATCCATGGTTATCAATAAATGATATCGAATAAGCAATAACTTTTCAATCTGTCATAATAACCGTATAAATAAACCGTATAATTGTCGTATTGTTATAGAATCCATAATTTCCATTTAAATATTTCGTTATACATTTAATATAAACGTAATCTTTCGTACGTGGTAATTACACATATGCATAACTTTCAAATCCTTAATGTAAAATAAATATTACACCAACAGTGTTTTTTTAGTTAACTTGTGGTAATGGAATTCGATTAGCATAGAGATTTCAACTCCCAGGACGCAGGATAAACCATTCGTATTCCAATATAGATTGTATTCAAAAATACTTAACAAGTGTAAAAAAATGTATTTCGAATTTATGATAGAAAATCATAAGCTGAAAATAATCCATCATCCAAGTATTTTCAAGTATTAGACTATAAACATGTTGAATTTAGAAAGCGCTCGGAGAGACTTCTTCGCCTATCGCAAAATAAAAATACAAAGATAAATTAATGTTCGAACGTAGATTATGGGATGGTTTAAAAATAGAGGCGGCGGTCAACTAAAACAAATGACGCGGGATCCGCGATGACAATGAAAAAGGTTTTTTGCGTCCAAATAGAAATAGCCGAGGTCTTCCGTATTATTTAATCCGAATAAATATACGTGTATTTATACACTTGTTAACACGTATTTATATATTGGTTCCGAGAATCGCGATTGGGGAAGAAGCCACATCTGGTGGTAGCCAATACAAGATGTGAATGGAAAAGAGAAGCAGGCAACAATTGTAAATAAATATTCAACAGGCTTATTTTAAGACAACGAGAGTTTGCTCCAATTAAGTTCAATTAAATAATAGTTAATGTGCGCTTGGCATTGAGATTGCAAGGAGGGAATGTTTAACGCTTAACGGTCATATTTTTTTTGCGATTCTTACAATGTATCCTTCTGAATTCAGAGAGGTCAGACTCATCGATCTGGAGCCCATTCCGCTGACGACGCTCTGCGACCGAGATCTGGATTGAGATCTGTCTCGGCTGTTGAAGCTGCCGTTCCTTGACATTTGCCGCGATCTGTGCCCTTCGTTCCCATAGTTCGCGCCGTAATTAACGGTGGCCAAAGCTTTCGCAGGTATCGTTAGGCTTGCGGAATAGCTGCTGCTGGAACCGCCACGATGGTATCCGTTGGGGTAATAGGGACTCTTGTAGGTGCTGCTGGAGTAGGTGCTGGGGGTGTACTTGGAGGTCGAAGAAGACGAGGATGATGAATAGGGCGAAGAGTACGTGGGCGTCGAGTAGGGAGTGTTCGATGGATACGAGCTGTAGGGGGTCGTGGAGGCTCCGGTGTAGTAACCGATTGATCTAGGTCTTGAGTAGCTGCTGGAGCTCGTGGTGCTGGTGTTCCGCACCGCGGAGGTTGAACGACGTCGCGACGACGGCGCCGGTTTCGAGCGGTAAGACGACATCGCAGAACGATAATCACTTTGTTTATATCTTTGCTTGTTATTCTCCAACTTATTATTTTTCTCAATCAGATGATGATGATGATGCTTGCTAATGGATTGCACCGAGCAGACTGTTTGGGGAGTGCGCGATTCGCAGCGGATATACTCAGTTCGATACGCACACACACACACAGCACACGCAACATACACGGCATACCTATATATTAAAAGTTATTTAAAACATTCATTCCAACATCCAGACCACGTACACGCACACACACACACATGAGCATCATCATCATACCGCCGTTTGACGTCGAACCGCCTCGGACGATTCCCGACACAAAAGGATTTACGCGGAAATCCGCCCTTTGCCAAAAATAAGCTGCACCACAACTGCATCATCATCCACCCACAATGCAGCACAATCTGAATTATTATGTCTCTAAGAAATATCATTGGTTTGCGCAGCAACAGCCAAAACAAGATTCTTTATTGCAATTCCATTGAGTTTTTGCCAACCAACCTCTTTCAGTTCATCAATATATTATCACAATATCAATTTTAAAATTGCACATAAAACATTTATAACTATATACGTAACGTAACATCGCTGTAACGCATTTAGTTACAAATATTAAAAAGAAGTTAATAACAGATCAATTTTAATTGTAATCCCAATGCGCTTCACATTTTAGATTAAAGTCTCAATTAAATCAATAATTTTATTTCTTCACACGTTTATAATCAAATTCCTATTTAAAAGTCTATTGTCAATAAACTTTAGATAAAATATTGCATTATTAATACCTAATTTCAATCGTTGTTGTTTCGATGATTTACAACAGAGTTTCTCAACAATATTTATTTGCAATTGCTACCAGTTCCACACTTTGACACACACAAGGTGACAGCTGTCATATCAAAATTGGATACCTTGAAATCTGTTTTTCTTTGTGTTTGCGTATTGCGTATTCTCTTGTTTATTATGTATCATAAATCATCGATGATCTTTCAAAGCCTTCTTGACTTGTTACTATTTCCATGTTTGACTTACTAATTATCTACTAAAATTCAATTTTATAAATATACAAATAGACCATAAAATAAACATGTACACACTATATACATAAACATACTGCTTTCTTTTAAACCTTGCGAGTTTTCGCGTGAAACAACAAACAGTTTCTCAAGTTATTTACAATATAAATAAATACATTGTCCATAAAGCCTATAAAGTTTTCTCTGGATTAATCGTTTATAATATTCATTCATTTAAATATTTCATATTCTCTCGTACATTAAACATTATTAATATCCGATTTCGTAGAACAATAATTAACGCAAACATTCTGCGAAGTGAAGAATAATATAATAGATTTTGTAATTCTCACTTTCTTTAATAGTTTCTAAATTTATTTTAAAGAATGTATAAATAGAGTACATAAACTAGTTGGCAATAACTTAGCTGCTCCGCGTCATTTCTACCAGCGTTTATTATTTATGTTTCTGTAATTCTTCGGTTAATGTTATCGATAGGTTTTTTTTACTTGCTTCTACCTCAAATCAATTTCTACTTATAATATTTATTTTAATTGATTATTTGTTTTTTATATTATATTATAAATATTACAATTACAAAACCTTGAATATCGAGTTTTCCGCACCTTTAAGCGAAATATAAAGTGATTTATAACCTATTGATTTGCAATTGTAAATAATAATAATAATATAGTTTATTGCAAGTAGTTCTTGAAGACAGCACTAAATAAGGACATTCCTCGGGCTCGTTACTTTTATTTCCTAATAACGCATATTACATCATCGTCTCTATTATTCTTTCACTCGTGTCGTGTCGTCTCTGCATCTTTTTTTTTTCCAATTTGAATATTACTCATCAGATCCGATCGACGGACAGATTTGGGGATTTCGCAAAGCATATTCTTAATTAGAGAAGTGGGTCGGACGTGTGACTGTTTAGAAGAAAAAAAAACCTGTAGCAAAGTATCTGTGTTACACACAAAAAAAAGATAGAAGTAGCTATTAATAGGAATTAGGATAGTCTTGTAAGGAACGTGAAAGCGTGAAAAATTGGCACGACCAGACACGGGACCGCAATTTGTCCGGCCAGGTGTTTGTTTATACAATGTGGACTCAAGGGAATAAGTTCCAATTACTCATCCAGAAAAAATAGACGCTCCGACATAGTACAATGCAATTCGCAGATCATTCCTGCTCCTACTCACTTTTCACTTCATCAAAATTTTAAAACTATAATTATGTCAATTTATGTTTTCTGGGTTATAAAAATGCATTCCTGAAACTATCCTAACATTTCTTTCGGGAACACTTTTAGATCGCCCTGGAATTCCGTTTTGAAATGTCCTATGACAATGTCCAGAATAGAGTTTCGAATTACTCAAGAATTCGGAAATAGAAAGGAGCAAAGCGAAATTGTTTACCTGCACTTTTGATTATCGTCACATTCGCATAATTATTAACTAACCGCAATAAATATTTCAACTATACATTATAACTTGTTATGCATTCATAACTTTAAATTGCATTGCGGTTAAATGTCAAAATAATAAATTAATTCACTAAGTAGTGAATATTTCTGAATAATTGCTAATATAGTCGAGATTATTCTTATTATAATATTCTATAGTCGATTCCTCGAATTCTTTCAAAATTTCAAGGCATTTTAACAGATTTATAAACTCTTTTAAAATACCAAATTCTTTTTCATTCTCCTTAAGTGATATCTAAATGTCGTCTATGCTGAAATACTGAATGCTTTTAAAAGCCCGGTTTCAAATGTTTTCTTTTTAAATTACTTAACGTCAAATAATTTAACTGTCTTTTATGATTTTTTTTTTACTTCTTAAACTTTTAAACAAAAAATCTTATTTCGATATAAACTTGAAATCAAAACAACAACATTAAATCATTAATTCGTCCTTCAGAATGTAGATTATTAAGCAAACGTAAATTGGACATTTGAAGAGTTGTCAATAATGGATTTTCTCTTATTTAATATGAAAATGAATAAAAGAAACGTAATGCAGTTGATGCAATCAGTGCAGAACTGCATTTTTAAGGAAGTGTTGTTAATACATAAAAACGTATTGCATCAGATTTATGGTATATTATAAAATTTTAAGAGTTTACATAATGCAGTGGGTTGAGTAGAAATGACTAGGATCTGATGTAACTATGACAATTATATT